>OZ018333.1:43180058-43619916 GCA_963969495.1 Ceratothoa steindachneri
TACAGATTAAATTCATTATAAGCTTATACTTATTTTTCTTTTGTATATAAAAAGTGAAAACCGAATTACTTCGGGAAAAATAAATAGACAAAGGAGCGAAACCGATTGACGCTTAATGGAAAATAGATTGTTGTTTTGCGGAAGAAACTAAGAAGCGAAACTCAACTTTGCAATCCTCGTCCGTCAGAAAGGTTTTGAAGAACGGCTCGTGAAGAAAGTCATCAAAATTGGAGGAAGGGGGTATTTTGTTAATTTAAAGGGAAAATCAACGAGGGCATAACCCGTGAAAGTTGTGAAGAATGTAGTTACGATAGACGAAATTAAAATGTGTTGATGTTATAACCCGCAGATCCTTTTGCGTGCATTGAATCCGATCCTCGAGCTGTCGGCTGCAACAGAAGTGTCCAAGCTAATCCTAAACTGCTCTCTTGCCTAGTGTGGGATAAGTAATTATGTCTGTACACCAAATAGTACGAAGTATAACAGGGTGCACAGCGTACCCGCCTGCGTGGTCGTGGGGTTGGAGATAGGCGTCATAAATGAGCGTAAATTTACGCATCACTGTCCGAGAACCGCTTTATTTTCCTGTCTTGATCTATACTTGTGCTTTCCGGATGAACAGCCTTAATTTGAATGGGAGGTGGTCGATGGCCTCCATGGAGGTGATCACTTAACCATTGAAATATCATTTCCTGGACCGATACCGTCTGAGAGAGCCCCCTTCCCTATAGTGTTTGGCGCGAGCGCGGTGCCCGCATTTGAGAAAATGATTGATTTCACTTTCTCAGTCGAGGAGTTTATGTTGGTAGATGAGGCCGTTGAGTTCTTATCCGGTAGCCTCATTACCATGGACCTGGCTACAATTACTATAACATCTGGCCATTTTGCGCGCTGACCGCGTCCTTGGTGGTCGACAAGGTGTGAGGCTGTCCTACAAGTAAAGCGATATGCCTACATGCGCTGTAGGTAACTACCAACCGAACTACTTAACTGTCAGTGAATGTCGTCGAGCTAGGGCTAGGTTCCGGTATATTTAGTAGTTCTTCTGCCGCTCTTCTTGGCTGGCATACGTCTCTTAACTTAGGGAAAGATCCCCTCTTGTAGAGCTGTGGAAGCGAGTCAAAAAGAATTGTGGGCAACTTCTTGCAGAGCTCCCCCTGTCCTCAAGGAGAAGTGAACCGCAATCACGGACAACGCGACCTTCGCAGAGTCCTTAGCAACCGCCTTCTCCATATCAAGAAACCTTCGTTTGTAGACAAACCTACGCCACGGTGTTTTTCGATCTGGAGATGTCCTATGATACCTTATGATGACACGACATAATGTAGATTGCCCACAGAATGGGGATGGAGGGAAGCCTACCAATCTTTATTCTAAGTTCTTGGGAGAGATGGGGGAAGTTAGTACTCTTAAGTCCAATAGGGCAGGTAGAGGGTGTCCCGCAAGGAAATATATTTTATACTTAATCTCTTGAGCATTAGCGTGATTGCTTTGGTACCGCCAGAAGATAATCTTGCTACGCTCTACGTAACGACCTTTCGATCACTTTTGGTGCAGCCCAGATTATTATTATTATTATTATCATAGAAACAATTTAAGCCGCCAAACAGGGTGAAAGTCACACAAAGCATCTAAAGGCACTGTAGAGGAGCATTAGTAGAATGAGAAATGACTAGAATACACAAAATTAAGACACGAGAAATCATTAAAATAGAATAAACAAAATTATTTGAAAGTAAACTAAAAATATAACTATCAAAGTGTCTGCCTGACCGATTTAATCCCTCAGACAAGGATATAAATCACAAAAAAAAGCATTAACAGCAGATTTCAAAGCATTCAGGTCTCCATAATTTGCAATAATATGGAACAAAACATTTAGAAAACTGATTAGTTCTGAAGTTAATATTGTTAAATGCATAGTCATTCAGAGCTAAGATACGCCTAGTAGGTCTATTGTGGATAAAAGGAGCAGGTAGTCTAAAGTACAAGGGATGGTTAACATTATAGAAAAGAGTTCTACGTTACTCCAAATCGATTGTTAAACCTGGTAGAATGGAACGAATACAATTTAAAGCGTGAAGAGACTTTAAAATAGCCTCTTCATTATCTAGTGGCTTGAAGCATTTAAGATGCACCTCAAAAGTAAGCTTATCATCTATCAAAACATCCAAGAGTTTAATTGAGCAAGAGATCATCAAAGCAGACTCACAGAGAAACAATGGTAGATGAGGAGGGTAATGAGTCATCGATCTACTAACAATTATAGATTGTGTCTTGCTTCGATTTAGCTTCATTCCCCATTTAAGACACCACCACTGTATTCTAGAAAGGTCTCTATTCGGGTAATCAGCCACAGAAGCACGATCACTGAGTGTTATCTGAGGCATACAAGCTATTATCATCAGCATAATCAATGAATTTATTTTCTAAATTTGACCCGTGTCGAAGGTGTACAATATAAAAAACAGGGGAGCCAAAACACTAGCCTGTCGAAAAACAGATAAAACTAGTTTAAAAGAGCTAGAACTTCCACCAACTAAAACACACGGCAGACGGCCAGACAAAAATTGTCTAAATACATTGATAATTAATTGGACCACCAATACTCATCAATTGCAACTCATACAATAAAGCCTTCTGATTGACTCAATCAAAATCAGAGATAAAATCGAAGGAAATAACTTTGCAGTTTATGCGTTAATACCAATAAGTTATCAGTAGTTCTAAGACTTTTTCTGAAACCAAATTGCATAGCAGGCAAAAAGTTTGGGGAATAGAAAAACTTGTATAGTCTTCGTGCTAATAATTTTTCATAAGCTTTTGAAAGAATTGAAGTAATAGAAATTGATCTATATTCTAAGGAAAATTGTGTAGGAGAAGCTCCCTTAGGAATTGGAGAAACTTTGGCTGTTCTCCAAGACACAGGAAAACTACCAAAAGCAAGAAGACTTTAGAATATCTTGGCCAGTTTAGGAGGGATTGCCGGGGCAACAGTGTCGCTATCGTGAGTTTCTTGTACTCGTGATAGGTTCGTGTAATTATGACAGTAGATGTTTCATTTTGGGGAGGATGGCTACCTCTATTGTATTTAATTTTTTGTTTTTGGTTGCATTCTCGGGTACTGGTCTGACTTCAGGTGCCTAGCTATTCATTTGTCATTTTTCCCCTTAATTTTACTTGTTTGTTTCTTTTTAGTGTCATTGGCTTTGAAAGTTTTTGTATATTGTCACTTTTAATGTAGCTTGAGATTAGGCTTCCTTTTAAGGGAGTAGGGGGTGTCCGGAGACTTATGTTTTCGGAGGCTGTCGCCAGATTGCAGTTATTAAAAATAATTATAATTATTAAAATACACCAAATAATTCAGCATCTCCTGCGAAATGTTTTTGAAACGGGCCATGAAGAAAGTGGAACTACCTTGAAATGTCTACTCGTATCAGAATAGTATTAAATATTAAAATAAACAGACTACTATTCGATAGCACTATTACAAAAGAAATAACTTGATAAAATATTTATTTGAATTAATTTTGAGCCACAAAAAGTATCGCATGATTTCTTTCGTAGGCACCATATTGCGGGCACTACTTGTTTTGCTTTGATTCATCTCCCAAAGCAACGAGGAGATCAACAGCTCGGAGCGAACTTGGAGGGCGTTGAATGTATACTCTTTACTCAGAAAGGTCACGAGGAAAAAGATTGATTTTTGTGCTTAATTGAATAAGGAAAATAAATTTCACGATATTAATTAAATCTGCGAAATATTTTGGTAAAACAAAAAGATGGAATTATTTACTTCTATGAAAATTGGCTAATTGTAATTAATTTACTATTTGTGCACTGAATTTATTCGCTTAACTTTACACACTGCAAAAACACGAGTGAAAAACTTGCCGGGCAATGGAGGAAGTAGGATTCAAAATTCGGTGAGTCTAATGTCATCAGGATCCTATATCGGAAGACCATTATTAAGAATACTAGCGAGAGAATGAGAGCATCACAGATAGCAAGTTAGTTTTCTTAGCTCTTGAAAGACGTGGATAAATTCTGACTTGATTTGACTGTACTGATCTGATCTGCTTCCTGACAAACCCGTTTTATGCCTCCCCAAATGAGGAGAGTCTGACGTGTCTGCTGACTTGGAGAAAATTGCGTTTCCAAGCGTGAGTTTTATCAGTCGGAAACGGAAAGGGAGATAGAAAGGGGCTTATTGGCGAGATGGAGAGAAGGTTCTTCTCTCTCTCCTTTCTCTCTCTTTCTCTCTCTTTGTTTTTCCTTCTCTCTCTCTCTTTTTATTTCTCTCTCTCTCTCTCTCTCTCTCTCTCTCTCTCTCTCTCTCTCTCTCTCTGTCGCTTCAGAGAGGCAGGTGAAAACTCTGATGAAAGTCGAAAATGCCGATGTGAGTTATTGCAAGTCATGCGACAAAAGCCAGGGCAGGCGTCCCCCACAATCTTTCCTTGCAAAAGCCCTTTTGCTTTCTTATATACTCGTTATACTTTACTTTATTCCATTCTAGAGCTGACAGAAGATTTCAAAGTAACGGTGGATAAATAATATCTTACAGAATGTCTATCCAATAAAACAGTGGAATGTGCAGTATTAATCCAAATATGTCTATACAAAGTCTGCGTATCATGTATCCTAACCATATTTAATCCGAAATGACTATTCAAAGCCTGTGTTTCAATTATCCTAACCAGGTTATGTCAAGTTGTCCATAAACCTTTTGCCGCATAAGAAATAATGAGAGACGCTCGAAGTTATTTGAACCATCCGAGAATTCATCGCCTGCAAGTAATTTAAAATTATTAATTTTATGGTACGCATTATGATTTGAGGTTTCAATTTAATATTTAGAACTCTTATCATTTGCTAGTTCTGGTGCCTTTGTTTTAAAGGACAACCCACGTATTAGGTGATTAGAGACGTTAATGGAATACAATAGAAGATGAAAGAATAAAAGTCAGCCGAAGAATTTTCAAATTTTGTTGAAAAGATTTTTTTGGGCATCCCTTCAGGGGTGAATAATCACTAAGATGAGAGTCAGGCTTGATTTTATCCTCAATCATACAGTTAGTTTCAAAGGAATTTGATGGCCGAATAAATAGATTATAAGAGATTAAGTTGATAATCCACGTACTCTCTCAGTGGCAAAGGAAGTTAAAAATGTTTTTACTTTCTAAAAGTTTCAGAAGAAAATCTTTCCTGTCAATTAGATATCTACACGACATGAACAAATTAAACTTACAAGGAAAAGGATTAGAGGAATCTGAAAACTCCAATTGAGACGGGAGATCGGTGTGATAGAACGAGTTAATTTCAACTCCTATCCCATATTATTAAAAACCACGATGCTGCCCACGTGCATCTTCGATTCGAGGCTTGGAGTCTTATCTCAGCTACCGGATGCCAATGTTTAAACAAGGAGGTTATCGTCCCCCCGTTCGCCCCCATACGCCGACCTCGCCAGATCGAGTTAGGCTTATGAACAGATAAGGCATTTTTCTCCGGCCCGGCTGTGCGTTCCCTCCAAGCTTTCACTCCATTTTCTCCCCACGCCAAGGAGATGTCCTGGCTATTTATATGGAAACTTTACCACTAAGATCAGATTGGAGATCCAGATTTTCGTCGCGAAACATCACCACGACCCTCTCTCCCTTTGTGCGCCAAGGGACCTCGACCTCGAGATTCACCATCACTTGTCCAGAAGGAGGACAATATTCCTTGAGTGCCAGAGGTTCGAGCCTTTCCGACGTCAAGTCCCCAAGGCTTCCCCCCCCTGTTGTTCAAAGGAGAACAGCATTAGAACAGTCATTGTTCGTTTTGAGCCCTTCGCCAAGAAACGGTTCTCATCCCCCCCTGTTGTTCAAGGAGAACAGCATTAGAACAGCCATTGTTCGTTTTTGAGCCCTTTGCCAAGAAACGGTTCTCATCCCCCCCTGTTGTTCAAGGGAGAACAGCATTAGAACAGCCATTGTTCGTTTTGAGCCCTTCGCCAAGAAACGGTTCTCACCCCCCCTGTTGTTCAAGGAGAACAACATTAGAACAGCCATTGTTCTTGAGCCCGTAGACAAGAGACGGTTCTCATCCCCCCCCTTTGTTCAGAAGAGAACAAAGTAGAACAGCCATTGTTCTTCAAGCCGTTCGTCGAGTAACGGTTCTCCTTTCCAAGACGCCTCGTCAGGATCCTTTTATCCCCCCCCTTCGGCTGGAACTCGCCAGCGGACCGAATATTCCTTCAAGTACCTTCCACTGCACCCTAATGAAAAGTTACGTAAACCAAACGTCACCTTTTGAGTATTGATCCCTTTTTGTCAATTCTATCCTGTGCTTTAAATTGTTTATCGAACCATCCCATCTCTTTAACTCTATATTTGTTTTACCTTTTTTTAATCCCTTAAATCCTTGGATTAGCCCGAGTCTCCACGACCCTTTCCATTCTGTATATGTCAATATTTTCCGTTTTTGTGTATTGTTTATAGTTATTATTAATAAAACTCTATTTTATTAATGATAGCCATATTATTATCCTTGAGCTCAGTTCCACTTCTTAAGCATATCGAAGATACATAAAATCGGCCGCCAGACAGTAACGCACTCTAAAGATAATTAGGGAAGTTCCCTCAACGAATAGTGTAATATATGGTATCGTCGGAAGTCATTCTACGACATATATATATATATATATACTATTTAATTTGGTATCAGGTGTGTAAGGTTTAACGCTATATCTTTGCAAACACTGGTCTCAGTCGAGTAAAGCATAGTGTTATTCGTTATAATAATAGAATATAGTAGTTCCCTTTTGTTTTAACGATTGCTATCCCCTTTTTTTTAAAACTTAAGAAGCTGGAGTAGCTCAAGGAACGGTTATAATAATTTGTTTTTTTTTTTGTGATTTTAGTCAGTGGTTATTTAGATTGAGAAACCAAGTACGAATAGGTCAGTGCCCATATTTAGGTAGGCTAATTCTATAGAGGCATAATTCTTGTTGCGAGGAATTTTAGTTGGTTGACTAGTGCGCCCCCAAGTGCAAAGATGACTCAGTTTGAAATCTTTAAAGCGCAAGGAGAGTCCTGTGGACTTTCCGGAAAAGAACTAATTGAGTACATTCAAGAAGAACGTGAAAGAGAAATACAACGAGAAGAAAGAGAAAGAGAGGAACGGATAAGACAAGCTGAGCTTCAGATTGAATTAGCTCGGATTAAAGCAGAAATTCAAAGAAAAAAGGTAGAAAAAGAAAGAGAAAGAGAGGAACGGGAAAGAGTAATCCAACGAGAAGAACGAGAAGGAAAAATACAACGAGAAGAACGAGAAAAAGAAATCCAACGAGAAGAAAAAAGGACGGACTCGCGCTCCTTACCAGGAAAGCTGACAAAGTTTCCGAGCCCCGTAAAACCCCAAAACTTCTTTCCCCAAAACCAACAACGGGACTCCAAACCTCCCGTTAAGACTTCTCCTCCATCTCTCTTCCCGAAGCGACCAACCATATGCTTCACCTGTGGTGTAGAAAACCACATGAGCTTGAATTGCCCCCAAAATTCTAGGCTTAAAAGCGGACCAGCCCACCAAGTTCACCAGATTAATGCGACCCCGGCTCCCCCGGTGGTGCAGACCCAAGCAGAAACTTCTCCCCCTCCTTCAGGCCACCAGGTAAATTTTGTTTTTGGTAAAAGTTCATCGGGAACTTTGAAATATGAGGAGGGCAGCGTGGACAGCTGTCGAGTATCGACTCTCGTCAGGGACACAGGATGTACGTGCTTCATCGTGTCCGACGAACTCCTCCCAGTGGCCTCTAACCACGAAAAATTTGCGGTGGTACATGACCAACTTGGGCGGGCGAACCGATTCCCCGTCGCTAGATGTTACCTGCAGTGTCAATATTATAATGGCTGGGCTGAAGTCATTGTAGCACCCATAAAATTCTGTTCCGTACTTATAGGACAGAGCCCCCAAGTAAGTTTCGACCCTGTGTTTCAGGCCGCCCTTCCTCAAGGCCGAGATAAGAAAGAAGCCCAGGAGCCCGTCCCCATCAGAACCCCGATACCGTCCGATTTCTCGGAGACCCCTAACCAGGACTTTAGGACGGCAAAAGAGGAATGTGAATCACTAACACCCTTAGGTGATAAGGCCCCAGACAAGGACACGGAGACTGTCCCTGGACCCCAAAAAATAAAGAACCCCCAACGCGCCCATGGAGATACCTTCGTAGAACTGGACGAAGCATCGGCGCTTGAAGAGGACTGCCCCGCGGAGTCCCTTAAGGTAATCCAGACAGTGTGCATCCAACCTGATGCCGAGTACCCTCCTCCTTTTCTACCAGGCGAGTCTTTGGAACCCTCTGACCTGGATAGTGACGCGCAGCTGACACCACGTCAGAAGAGTCAGCTCCAAGAACTAATTAAATGGAATCACCATTAATCCACCCTATTAGCTCTTTTCGAGCAACTGCGTGAAAATGGCCTCACCATTGGCCCCAGCAAATGCCAGTTTGCCCACGAAACCATCAAATATTTGGGTTTCAAAATAGGACAAAGCAAGTCAGGTCCCCACGAGAACAAGATTAAGGCAATCGCCGACATGCCCCTCCCGATTACAAAGAAGCCATTAAGATCGATCCTAGGATCAGCTTCTCCCTATCAGCGATTTGTTCCGAATTTCGCTGCAATTTCGGCCCCCCTATGCCCCCTTCAGGAAAAGAATTTCTCCGATCGTTTACGTTGGAATGATGTCGCTGTTTCCCATTTTAATCAGCTCAAAAGTAAGTTCATTTCTGCCCCCATTTTTAAGTTGCCCAACCCGGAAAAATCCTTTGGGGTTAAGACCGACGTGATCAACGAGGGCATTGGAGGTGTACTCCTTCAATACGTGGATGACAGAACGAGTCATCCAGTTGCATATGCTAGTCGTCAATTATTACCACGCGGAAAGAGATATGCCACTAGAGAAAAGATAGCTCTATCAATTATCTGGGTCATAGACAAATTCAAGCTGTACTTGATATGTAAAGAATTTCGAATAGGAACCGACCACCGTCCGTTAGCCTATATTAGGAATTTGAGACACTCAAACGGCCGCATCATGCGCTGGAGTTTACTCTTGCAAGAGTATCAGTTTAAAATAAATTAGATAAAAGGTTCCGATAACCAGGTCGCTGACGCCCTCAGTAGAAATGCGTTACCGAATAGCGTAGAATAATTGTATTCATAGGATTAGTATCTCCATGTAGGTATATACATACCATCTTGTACGACCTAATTTAAGATTCTTTTGTAATATAATTAATTAATGTATATGTCTGAATTTTGTAACGCTCAATGTCTAATTTTTTGTATGTCTATATATTTGTTCTTATTAATTTACGTATAAATTATTTTGTCCCGTATGTCCTAAGTTTATATCATTTCATTGTTCCATGCCCTTTTTTTTTCTTTGATTAAGTTGTATTAAAGGTTATTTTCCCCTGTAATCTAAAGATCAAAATAATCATATGTATTGAGGTAATACTAGTTAGGTGCAGGAAGGTACGGTTGGTACAAGAAAACGAGTTTCCTACAAAGGAGCTCTATCGTTGTCCCTTCTCTCCTTTTTTTTCGAAGTGACAACTTCCCCTGGAATGGAGGGGTGTGATAGAACGAGTTAATTTCAACTCCTATCCCATATTATTAAAAACCACGATGCTGCCCACGTGCATCTTCGATTCGAGGCTTGGAGTCTTATCTCAGCTACCGGATGCCAATGTTTAAACAAGGAGGTTATCGTCCCCCCGTTCGCCCCCATACGCCGACCTCGCCAGATCGAGTTAGGCTTATGAACAGATAAGGCATTTTTCTCCGGCCCGGCTGTGCGTTCCCTCCAAGCTTTCACTCCATTTTCCCCCCACGCCAAGGAGATGTCCTGGCTATTTATATGGAAACTTTACCACTAAGATCAGATTGGAGATCCAGATTTTCGTCGCGAAACATCACCACGACCCTCTCTCCCTTTGTGCGCCAAGGGACCTCGACCTCGAGATTCACCATCACTTGTCCAGAAGGAGGACAATATTCCTTGAGTGCCAAAGGTTCGAGCCTTTCCGACGTCAAGTCCCCAAGGCTTCCCCCCCCCTGTTGTTCAAAGGAGAACAGCATTAGAACAGCCATTGTTCGTTTTGAGCCCTTCGCCAAGAAACGGTTCTCATCCCCCCTGTTGTTCAAGGGAGAACAGCATTAGAACAGCCATTGTTCGTTTTGAGCCCTTCGCCAAGAAACGGTTCTCACCCCCCCTGTTGTTCAAGGAGAACAACATTAGAACAGCCATTGTTCTTGAGCCCGTAGACAAGAGACGGTTCTCATCCCCCCCCTTTGTTCAGAAGAGAACAAAGTAGAACAGCCATTGTTCTTCAAGCCGTTCGTCGAGTAACGGTTCTCCTTTCCAAGACGCCTCGTCAGGATCCTTTTATCCCCCCCCTTCGGCTGGAACTCGCCAGCGGACCGAATATTCCTTCAAGTACCTTCCACTGCACCCTAATGAAAAGTTACGTAAACCAAACGTCACCTTTTGAGTATTGATCCCTTTTTGTCAATTCTATCCTGTGCTTTAAATTGTTTATCGAACCATCCCATCTCTTTAACTCTATATTTGTTTTACCTTTTTTTTAATCCCTTAAATCCTTGGATTAGCCCGAGTCTCCACGACCCTTTCCATTCTGTTTATGTCAATATTTTCCGTTTTTGTGTATTGTTTATAGTTATTATTAATAAAACTATTTTATTAATGATAGTTATATTATTATCCTTGAGCTCAGTTCCACTTCTTAAGCATATCGAAGATACATAATATCTGCCGCCAGACAGTAACGCACTCTAAAGATAATTAAGGAAGTTCCCTCAACGAATAGTGTAATATATGGTATCGTCGGGAGTCATTCTACGACAATCGTCAAGTTGCGTCGTAGAGTTGGTTTGTATTTATTTGCGAATTGTGTCTTCGCCCTAAACCAAGGGATTTTTTCTATAAGTTTGAGACGGAGCCGTTGGGTATTTTCCCCACTACCAATAAGGAAAACGCGCGAATACTAGCAACTAGCACGTCGGGTATGATAGAAGGACAAGCCCCATAAAATGTGCGGAGGGTTAGCTCAAACATAGGGAGTGATTGAAGAGGCGGAGGGGGCACAATATACCTGCCCCATCTTCTAATAAATTGGGGAGGAAGAAAGGAAGGCAAACTATATATTTGTTAGGAAGATTTGGAAATAACTTGACAAGTAATGAGGGATTCAGATTTTTCTAGCCTCATTTTATGCAATCATTTTTTTTTTAATTTCTGTTAGGTTGGCCTCAGTCCCCTCTCCCATTATTCGGAATTTGAACATAGCCTCTCGTAACTTTCAATAATTTAGCAGAAATATAATCAGCCACACTTACTCAATGGTTAAAGGGGAATTTGGAGAATTCGAGGGTAGAAAATTGATTGTCGGTGAGCAACTGCCCGTGACTGTCAAAAATCAAATAAATCTATCGCACAGATTTCTTATCCAAGCAGTGAACACAAGTAGTGAGCGCAAGTATTAACAAAACCTACAATGCTTTTTTTCATCCCAGTCTTCGTCAAACTTTCATCTAACTGGTGGAGAAGCACAATTTTATATATAATAAAAGATCGAAAACAAAATAGTGAATCCACTTTATTTTGTTTCTTTCACTTTAATTTCATTTCTAGGAAGCTATAAATTTAACTTTACGATAAGAAGCCTTATTTCCTTACAAATTTATTTCATCCAGCTGCTTTATACTCATTTATCTTCATGTATACCATAGAAACACATGTATATGTGTACCAGAGAAATTCGGTGTTCTACTTACAGAGATTTCACACTCTCAATTCAAGTTGAACCTTCTAAAAATAAGCCTAAGAGCTTCATAAATATTCCAGTTCGGCGCTGAAAAATATATATATTTCCTCCCACATTGTTTTTATTGAATAAGTATAAAATACTTAAATATTCGTACACATGGGAAAATGAGGTACCTACTTGTTGGACCTTCACACAAAAAGAAACAAAAACAAAACAAATCAAAATGTGGATGATCTATTATATCTGCAGAACAATTTGGATCGCTAAAACTCTGGCTAATCAAGCAGTGAGGACAAACTTAAATAATGTTTATATTTAATTCTACAGATCTTATTTTTTTTATTCCACGCCAAAATGAATCACGGACCCAGGAAAAATAAAATGATCTGGTAGGGGTTTCATTGCTAAAGATAAATGAGGAAGGTGAATGAGGGTCGTGATATGAACAAGAAGCTATTACGGACGAATTGAGAAAAATGATAAGAAAGGCAGAGTATTGGTGTGGTTGAGGAAGGTGAATGAGGACCATGATAGGAACAAGAAGCTATTCGGGAAGGAATTGAGAAAAATGAGAAGCAACGGAGATAATAAAGGAGTGAACATCAAGGTGAGAATGACAGGGTATTGGTGTGGTCAAATGAGGTCAAAATAAGTTGGTCCCAGTCTTGGGCCGGAGAAGCCATACACCCCAATGTTAATATCATGGCAGCTCAACAGGAAATGGTGGTAATGGTAGTGGGTTAATCGAATGGTTGCGTGGAATGTGAGGGGTGTATGTGAGGTTGGAAAGAGTGTAAGGATTATCAATGGCTTAAAAAGGTCTTGAAATGGATGCTTATTTTAGGTAAGATAAATATGAAAGGGAATGAATTGTGTCGGATGAAGTAATGGAGCTTAGTTAGGGTGGTTGAAGTAAAGATGGTCTGGCATGATGCATTGATTGGGTATGAAGGTGTGAGCTCGAGAATTATGTGGATAAAGGTGAGATTTTCGAAGGAGAAACTGGGTGTGGTTATAGTGTATGGGGACCCAGCAATGATAGAAGTGAAGCTGAGAAATAGAGGTTCTGTTATGACCAAGGCGAGTGGTGGATGGAATTGGGTATGAGGATCGGTTGGAGGTATGAATGAAAGAATACGTGGCATAATGAAATGTGGGTAACTGTTGCTAGTGGTAGGTACAAAGGTCAACAGACCTAGGTCACGTGCTCTCAATTATCCTGACTTATGACCTTCAAAACTTTTAACAGGTGGGACAACGCAACCCAAAGTTAGTTTTCTTTTCATAGGTCCCGGACTAACCTTGGGAGGACCTTGGCAAATCAATCAATCAAAAGAGAATGTAAAACAACATAAGTTTTTCAAATTTCGTTAGAATCGATCGAATAGTCACGAAAGATATTACCAAAAAATTCCCGGACTAACCTTGGGAGGACCTTGACCCTTATCTCATTCGAGAGAGAATGTAAAATAACATAAGGGTTTCAAATTTCGTTAGAATCGGCCGAATAGTTACGTTGTTATTACCTAATGATTCCCGAACTAACATTGAGAGGACCTTGACCCTTATATCATTCCAAAGAGAATGTAAAACAATATAAGGGTTTCAAATTTCGTTAGAATCGGCCAAATTGTTACGATGTTATTGCCCAAACCCTCATTGAAAAGTAAAATGTTGACCATCCGACCGACCGAACTACGGACTGACATAATAACTTATAAAGTGTCGCGCGCGTGACTAAAAATAAGAGCGTGATGGGGCTCTGCGCTAAAAGGGACTTATCTGTAGCAAACATTCTTTCAGCACAAGGATATGCATAAATATACTAGGGCAAAGTGAAGAGTAGAAGTTAAAGCCATGATTAATTTAGGCCTAGTAAGAAATAATATGTTTTTGGAGAATGTATGATGTGAAAGCTGTAAGAGGTATTAGTATTTGACTACCTGATCACTGTGAGATTAAATTGGTTGGTACATAGAAGACAAGGCGTGATGAAGGTGGAAAGGGAGGGAGAATCAGAAGTGAAAATTTATTGAATTAGAGAGAAAGGGGAGCGTATGTCAAAATGCTTGAAAAAAGAAGAGGGGGAATAAGTGCGAGCATAGAGATAGAGTAAATGTGTAACAGATTTAAGGAAGGAATAGTGGGAAGTGCAAAGGATATGAGTGAGTTATAAGTGTAGAAGTGGGAAGAGAAAGTAGACCGTTGGCGGCTATAAGAAAGCAAAAACGGGAGACGTAAATGAAAATGCTTAGTAATAAAGATGAGAATACTAATGTGATATTGTTGAATGCATATAAGGAAATGAAAATGAAAATGAAACAAGTTATTTAACACAGTGACAAAATGGCAAATGAAGCATTTGGATGGAAGGTGAATGAAGATCATGATAGGAACAAGAAGCTATTCTGGAAGGAATTAAGAAAAATGAGAAGCAATGGAAATAATAGAAGTGTGACCATCAAGGTGAGAATGGCAGGGTATTGGTGTGGCCAAATGAGGTCAAAATAAGTTGGTCCCAGTCTTGGGCTGATTGTAGATGATATAGTCACTGAAAAGCTAAAAAAATGTTGGTCATTGTGTTATTAAATGGGTTTGATGTTGTAACGTATTTGAAAGATAAAGAGAGTACGAGGACTGTAAGAATGTTGCGATAGCACCGTTTACACATTTGGGTGTAGCCGTATAGTAAGCAAGGTGTAGAGGAAAGATCCTATTGGCTGTATAAGTAGGATAACTGAGGGATTGATAGGGGCTGAACATGGATGGTTTAGTGTGGGTAAGTGTGTGTTTATAGATTAAGTATTTGTATGAGGTTGGCTAACAGAAAAAAAGGAAAAAAAAAGGTGTAAAGTGTATGATTGATTAATTAATCTGGATTGAGCTTAGAATCGTGTAAATAGAGATTTGGCAAGTGTTCAGAATGTATGGAGGTAGTGGTAAACTAATTGGATGTTGTGAATAGGATTTATTATGAAACTAAGACGTTGTTTGAGTGAAATATGGCCGTGGTGAGTGTTTTGACAAGCTTGTGGGAGGGAGTAAGACTAAAGTGTGTGATGTCGCCATTATTAAAGATTCTCTTGGCTTCTAGAAAGGTGAGCGGTGGTCTTGATTCTGAGATTGCTTTTAGGATTCGGAAATCTTTCCTTCTGCTAGATACATTGATTCGTTTATGGCTGTATTTACGCGTTTTGAACAATTAACAGGTGGACTCAAATGACTAAATTGGCCAGCAAAGGTGAAGATTTCAGTGTGTGTGTGTGTGTATATCCCATGCCTCCTTATTAACGTTGGCGGACTGACCGACCGTTACAATTTCTTATTCCCTGATTCCATGCCTAAACTTTCATCTGGAGCGTTTGGAAAATTCTAGGCGATCTACTCCTAATCGGCATTTGTGTGGTGCAAACTTTAAACTCTATGGCAATAGGCGGTCGCATACATGCTTTAAGTGTTCGAAGTGAGTTTTTTGGTCTGGAAGGCAGAGCAATATGTCTTCTTTAAAAGCAAAAACAAATGGAAGGTCCCTGATAGCCCTATGATTGCAACGCCTAGCAACATAACTCCACGCGAGCCTATTTTGTGGCACTGAGAAAGATATGCTTCATAGATTGCGTTTCCATCACGTCGACACTCACTGCCATCCTCACTCTACGCTAAGTGCCAATTTCACTGTCCACTTCCAAGCTCTCCATTCACGCTACTGCAGCCCCTTAACTCAGCGATTGAAAGGAAATCCTACTTGACTTTGTGAATAATAAAAATATATTACATAATTTGAGTGTGTTTTTATAACCAACCACTCCTTTATTTACCCTCCGTGCAAAGTTTACAATCTGTTCAAGCCTGGATCATGCAACTTTATCACTCAACAGGATTCTCTATGCACTACTCATGTCCCAATAACAAAACAACCAGCAATCTTCTACCACAGAACGGGAAATTGTTCGTGGATTTAAGTTCCTCATTATTTTCCAGGTATGCGGAAATAGTGGTTCCGTCTCTGCGAGCTGGCATTTGAGACACAAAATGTCAGTTAATCGAGACAGATTTCTTTCTGGACTTGTTTCATCTACCAGCAGACATCATGGAAGCAGCAGAGTCACTATTTGAATTGCCAGCATAGCAGAGATCCTACGAAGCTCACAAGGCAATATCCCTTAGGT
This sequence comes from Ceratothoa steindachneri, assembly GCA_963969495.1. Lineage (NCBI taxonomy): Eukaryota > Metazoa > Arthropoda > Malacostraca > Isopoda > Cymothoidae > Ceratothoa > Ceratothoa steindachneri. The sequence continues at coordinate 43,196,067 of OZ018333.1, forward strand.
ACCACCAGCCCTTGGATCAGTAATGATTGCAAAACCTCGCCAGGGACCTCACCCTGGTGGGGCAGAAGTCAACAACTCTCCTTCCTCACCTCCCAGACGCTGTATGTCCCTATTCCTGCCTACACAGCTGAGGCAATCCTTCCTAGGTCGTCTCTTCATTTAAGTAACACACATCCCGTAGACGCTAAGTAAGTTCAACCCCTCGACAGCGTGATACTCATCGAGGTGGTCCTGAATCTGTCCTAAGAGCCTCGTAGGAAAATATCGTTGTCGATTCTAGGTTTGTGGTCTTACTCTTTTCCGACTGGAAATCAAAGGAGTGAGCTATCTAGCTGGTGCTGGTATCGCAAGAAATTCAAAGGTAAGGCCCATCACTGCCTTTCTTCCTGTGGCTTCCATGTAGAGAGAAGCGAATGAATATCTTCTCTCGTTTCCTCCAAGGGAGACCCCAAGTTAATCACCAACCATTCGCTGCCGGTCATTCAAGGGCATCCTACTGAATTCTCTAACCTTTCAGCAGCTCTCATTCTCACCACTGTACCCCAAAAGGACACCAATCGGAAATTTTCACATTCTAACATCTCCAGTAAACAATTAGTAATTCCACGGGAAATCAAAAACGTATTTTACGGTGAAATAACAAACGTAACTTCACATCGTCAGAGTTGTTATTCCCATATCCATACACGATCTTCGGCGCCCTCAGGCTGCACTAACAGCTCCGCCTCAGGGACACCTTCCTCCCCAGCACTCCATCAGCTTGCCTTTTCATCCGGCATCCACATACGGGACTCAACTTAATCGTCGATTGCGGCTTTACCGTCTGTATTCTTCCGGATTCACCTCAAGACAAACGTTGACCTCTGATGGTCTCCTAGCTCCAAAATAGCTCAGATTGGCTTATCTCAGTCTATTTATAGAAACTTCTTTCGATCTATCTTTCCTAGACGGTCTATCTCGTTGTTGTTCCTTAGTTACTGACGTCGTTCACCCCATCTTGGTGGTGAATTCTTGTAACACTTCTTGCTTATCCTTGCTTACAAAGGGCTTGCTCTCACAGATCGAGTTTCCGAGAGCATTATTTTCGGCGATCCTTCCTCTCGCGTCCTGCGGTTCGCTCTTACCACACCTGCTCAAGGATTTGGCTGTTGAGTGATGAGGTTGCTTGATGCAGGCTTGAAGAGAGTAAATTCTTTTCAAGGAGGGTTAATAATTGAGCGGTTAGTTATAAACATACACTCAAATTATTTAATATATTATTTATTATTAACGAATTCAGGTAGTAATTCTTTTTGATTCCTCAGTCAAGTGGCTGCACCATAGTGAATCAAGAGCTTGAAGGTGGACAGTGAAATTGGCACTTGGCGTTGAGCAAAGATGGCAGCGAGTGTCGACCTGGTGGAAACATGATCTATGATTTACATCTCTTTCAGTGTCAGTAAATAGGCTTGCGTGACGGAAGTTGCTAGGTGTCACAATAATGGGGCTGTCAATGGTTTCTGGCTGCGCCACATATTTTAATCTTTCAACATAGAGCTTTCGACACTTTTAGTTTCAACTTTCAACTTACAATAAATTCACACTTTTACCTCGACCAAACAATCTTAAACTTCAAACCTCACCGAAATTCTCGTAGCTTTGTATAAACCGATTCCTCACCTACAAACATACTGTTCACTTTCTTACAATTGTGTTCATTAATAGTGTGTTGAAGAGGTAAGTTTTCTATCACTGAACAGCAAGGAGAAGTTGGGCCGAGAATTTACTTCTAGATTGGTAAGTACAGATTTATCATTTCTTACCTTCTGCTTCTTAACAAACTAACAAGCCTTGTTAAATTCCAACATCCATTCATCTTCTTTCAAGCTTTACTCCTTACTAACGAATCAGGCTATGAGCTGAATTCTCTTTCGGCAATCATTTTAAGAAAGCACAACCATTTTCGAACGGAGTGTGTAAAACTTTGGGGCTAAGTTTCAAGGAGAGCAGCGCACGATATTTTAGCTGGGGTATTTTTGCTAGATTTTAGTTATTTTTTAGCTTTTTTAAGCCTTTTCAACTTAGCTAATTATAGTTAACCTATATAAACTAACTTTACAAAAGCTAAATACGGTTAGAAATTAGCTGAATATTATTCCTAAAATATCGTACGCCGTTCTCCTTGAAAATTAACAAGATCTTTCACGTTGTTTGCGCTCGTCAACTTGTACTAAGGGCTAACATTATTGGTGTTTAATATCTTTATTGATGTAATAGTGACAGATGTAGGTATGGAAATGAGGGAGTGCGTAAGCTATTTGAGGACACATTTATACTCGCACAAAAATTACACTTAGAAAAAGATAATATTGTATTTTTTGGTAAAAAAGTTGTGAGGATAAGAATCAACATAATGTTTGGTAATTTTATTCAATAAAGTCTCCTTCAGCTTCGATAACGGCTTCTATGCGATGTCCGAATCGCCTACATGCTAAGATAAAGTGGTTATTGTTCACATTGGACATTACTCTCACCATGGAGGCTTTTAGGGATTCATTATTGTTATGAAGATGCTCTTTAACCTCTTTCTAGGGAGCTAAGAGGCCAAATGTTAAGGGTTATGTGATCATGACAATTTTCCGCCATCCTTTCCAGCGTTGCTTGAGCCTTGTGTGATGGTACCAAGTATGGTCGAAACACATGAGATCTTCCGCTGCGTTCATTGTCGATCCATGGCTTAACCATCTTTGGCCTCTAACTCCTAGCAAACTTTGTAGACGAAGGATCTAGCGACTTTTAAAACTCGCGCTATTTCTAAATTTCTATGTTCAGCCTTTATAGCCAGGATAACTGCGGGCCTCTTTATTTCTTGTGTAAGCAGAGGGTCTGCCATTGATAATTCTGAAATATATAAAATATAAAGTCAAATAATATGCTTCTATAATAAGAATAACATATGTCCTCAAATACCTTACACACCCTGTATATTGGTCGAGGCTGATGACAGGGCATGTGTGAAGATGCTAAAATTAAATGCTAAAAAAGAGTAAGATGATGGTATTAGGGTAGCGGAGGAGAATGAAGCGCCGTGAAAGAAGAATCCTTGATGTTACCCTCGAACGAATGATGTTGTTAAGGCATCTGGAAACTTTTATGAAGTGTAGTGGTAAATATGAAGCAAAATGAAACTACGTGATTTAAAATGGTGTGGGAGTATCGGTTAGTTGTGTGGGGGTAACGCACATTTAGTAAAAGTAAGGGTTTGAGTGTAGCATGTGTCAAAAGGCAGTATGATAGTACAGATGTTGGAACAACTTTGTTGTAGGGGAGTGAGAGTATGTCATGGAAGAAGGAAGAAAGAAAGAGTGACAGCGGAGCAAATGGATAATTTGAGAGGGAATTAAATGGTGGATGAAGTGATGAAGTTCCGGGTGGGGAGAAGAGTGTGAACGTGGTTGTGACTGAGAGACCTCTCAGATATTTGATGCATAACTAAAGAGGGAATCAGCCGCAGTCAGATCTTGAGGAGAGATCTGAACTGAAAGTGGTAAAGTTGGCGAAGCGGAAAATTTGGTTGAGATAGAGGGCCACACATCACGCAACAAGCGTTGGGGTAGGAAGGGTAAACCAGGGATTTTGGGGTCGGAAGGGTACATAACTCTTCAGATGACAGCCCCTTGTGGGCATGAAATTGACTGGTGGAGAGGATAGACGAGAGGGAGTGACAGGTGTGGGAAAAGGTTTGGAAGAGAGAGTGGAAAAGTGGGGGAGATTGTGTGAATGAGTGTAGGGGAAAGGGCTGATAAAGGAAGGGAGGGGGGAGGGAATGATATTGTGTATGATGAAAATCACTCGCAGGAAAAATAAAATACGATTCCAAGCGCTTTCTCCTTCCTTAGAAAGCGTCAAAAGTGTTTATGATGAAAATCACTCGCTGGAAAAATAAAGTACGATTCCAAGCGCTTTCGCCTTCTTTAACCTTGGTTCGATAGTATGTATGATAAAAAATCACGCGCAGAAATCATAAAATACAATTCCAAGCGTTTTCTTCTTCCTTAGACATGGTTCAATCGTGTGTAAAAAGAAAATCACCCGTAGGAGAAATAAACTACGATTCCAAGCGCTTTCTCTTTCCTTAGCCAGAATTCGATATTGTGTATATAAAATCAGCCGCAGGAAAAATAGAATCCAATTCCAGGCACTTTGGCCTTCCTTAGACAGGATTCAATATTGCGTATGGGGAAAATCCCCCGCAGGAAAAATAAAACAGGTTTCCAAGCGTTTTTGCTTTCCTTAGAAAAGCTTCAATAATTGTATGATGAAATTCACCCGCAGGAAAAATAAAAAAGGATTCCAAGATCTTTCGCCTTCTTTAGACACGTTTCATTATTGTGTATGCTAAAAATCACCGACCGGAAAGAAATAGGATTAGAAGTGCTTTCGCTTTCCTTGGACATGGTGTAATAGTCTGTATGATGAAAATCACCCACCGAAAATAAAGATAGGACTCTAAGTTCTTTCGCCTCCCCTAAATAGGAGTCAATAGTGTGTATGATGAAAATCACCCGCCGGAACAATAAAACACGATTCCAAACGCTTTCTCCGTCCTGAGACAGAGTTCGATTTTGTACATGATATATATCACCTGCAGGAAAAATAAATACGATTCCAGGCGGTTTCCATGATGAAAATAACCCGCAGGAAAATTAAAATAGGATTTCAAGTGTTTTCGCCTCGCTTAGACAGGGTTCAATAGTTTGTATGAAGATAATCACCCGCAGAAAAAATAAATAGGATTCCGGATGCTTTCACCTTCCTTAGATAGGTTTCAATAGTATTTATCAGCAAACCCCCCGCAGGAAAATTAAAATAGGATTCCAAGCGCTTTTGCCTTCCTTGCACAGGATTCAATAGTGTGTGTGAAGAAAATTACCAGCAGGAAAATAACATTTAATTCCAAGCGCTTTCGCTTTCCTTAGACAAGGTTCAATCAGAGAATGAATAAAAGATGTAGGAAGAAAAGTTCAATTGTGGAGAAAATGGGCGGAGACTGATTTCATCATCGGAGATTTGAAGTCTGGCTCCGCCCCCTTTTAGCCAATATTAAAGTATTGTGTTATTTTGCAGGTGAAGTTCCACATTGGATTGGTTATCTCCTCTCCACCTCGACTAAACCTGCACTCCGAGTCTAATTCTGAATCAGGGGAGGGGGAGATCTTCGTGCGATCAATATTTTCGACACTTCAAAGTCTCCAGGTCTTGAGGGAGCCGAGAGAACTCCCCCCCTCTCCCCGCCCCGCCTAGACAAGCCAGATGGAGGCTATCGATGGGATCCGTGTAGTGTGCCCGGCTCGGCCTTGCCCCCTTTCTAAGCGATCGATGTCACTCGGAGGGGTTGGGGGACCGAAATGGGGGCGCCTGCTCCAAATGGGGTTGCTCCTTTGAGATAGAGATTTAAACCCTCTATGACTCTTGGCGTTCCTCAGCAACCTTAGATTTCATAGAGCTTAATTACTTTATTCACAATGTTTCGTTCAATAGCTGCGTAAAATTAGATAGTAAATATGTAGCTAAGAAACTTTTTCTGAACAATAATTTGTGAAATATTTCATTTAAGCGCCTTTATACCAGTTGCCCAATAGCGGTTATTTCTAAAAAATAACTTGGGTCATAGAGATTTAATGCAACCCCGTTATTACGAACTCTAGAGAGAGAGATTTTTAAAATTTGAAGAGTCCATCTGGCTTTGACTACTAGGCCAAGGGCTGGCATAATTCACGGAAAGCCTAATACTAGGCTATGTTAAAAAAACAACAAGAAGGAAGCGTGCTCCGGCGTCGGGGTTAGGCTTCCTCCCCCGGCACAGGAGCATGCGACCTACCACAAAGAGAGTCAAATAAAATGGAGGAGGCTACCTTCCTCCAAAAGGTCATATAGTCCGCAAGCCTGTGTGCACGAACCAGTCCTGAGTACAAGGGACCATCGGTAGCGATCCCGCTCGTCCCGGTACCGGGACATACGTGTGTGTGTGTGTGTGTGTGTGTGTATGTGTGTGTGAGAAATAGAAAGAGAGAGAGAGAGACAGGCAGACCGACAAAGAGAGAGAGACAGGCAAACCGACAAAGAGAGAGAAAGAGAGAGAGAGAGACAGGAAGACCAACAGACAGACAGAGAGAGAGAGACAGGCAGACCGACAGAAAGAGAGAGAGAGAGAGAGAGAGAGAGAGAGAGAGAGAGAGAGAGAGAGAGAGAGAGAGAGAGAGAGAGAGACAAGCAGACCGACAGACTAACATACAGAGAGAGAGAGAGAGAGAGAGGAAGACCAACAGAAACAGAGAGAGAGAGAGAGGCAGACCCACAGACCAACAGAGAGAGAGAGAGAAAGGCAGACCGACAGACCGACAGACAGAGAGAGAGAGAGATAAGCAGACTGACAGGTCAACACAGAGCTACAAGGAGTTACAAGGAAAATAAGTACCCTAGAAGACCTTACGGTCCATACAAGGAGGGTACTTTTGGCGCAATCTTCGAAGGTGTCCGTTGGCACCCTAGAAGACCTTACGGTCCATAGAAGGAGGGTACTTTTGGCGCAATCTTCGAAGGTGTCCGTTGGCAACCTCGAAGATCACTCGCGAGGATCTTAACGGAGATTTCGCAAGACTTTGTCTAGTCTTAACTTGAACTGGTCAACAGATTCACTGTTGATAACTTCCGTCGTAAGTGCGTTTCAACTACCACAGATACTGTACTTGAAGAATTTCCCACACAGATCACGGTGGTATCGCTTCAGTTCAAGTTGAAAGCCTTGATTTCTTGTTCTCCCCTCGCTGAGCTAGAAAATATCCCCGTAGTCCAGTCTGTTGAAGCCTCGAAGTATTTTAAACACTTCGATAAGCTGACCACGTAGTCTCCGGGTCTCCAGCGAGAACATATCTAATTCCCTTAATCTATTTTCATAACTTTTATGTCTGATAGAGGGAATCAGTTTGGTTGCCCTGGCTTGCACACGCTCCAATCTCGCGATGTCTTTTCGGAATGAAGGACTCCAAAATTGTACGGCATACTCCAGGTGCGGTCGGACGAGGGAGTTGTACAGTCACAGTACTATCTCCTTGTTCCGATATCCAAACTGGCGCTTTATATACCCTAACATCCTTTGGGCTTTATTCTCCACCTCAATACACTGTTTCGAGAACTTGAGGTCACTCGTGATAGTTACACCCAATTCCTTCTCAGTGTCGGTGGATTCAATAGCAGTGCCCTTAAGGATATAGGGTGATCGAGGATTTCGGTGGCCGATATGCATCACTTTGCATTTGTTTACGTTGAAAGGCATTTGCCACGTATCAGACCACTCCCCTATCTTCCGAACATCTTCCTGCAGGCTTGCAGTATTTCCATCCTTTGCAACGTTCATACCAAGTTTAGTATCGTCGGAAAATTTGGAAATCTTGGCAACTATGTCACCGTCCAATTCGTTAACGTAGATAATGAATAGTAGTGGTCGCAGGACAGAACCTTGAGGCGCCCCGCTAGTTAAGGGCACCCACTAAAAAGCCTGTCCATTCACCACCACCCGTTGCCGTCTGCAACTTAGCCAGTTCTCGATCCAGCCGGCTACTTTTCCTTCTATGCCCAGCGCTCGCACTTTCCGGAGAAGGGGGCGGTGTGGTACCTTATCAAAAGCTTTCTGAAAGTCTAAGTACACCACATACACCGCCTTGTCCCGATCGTGCTCACTGAAGACAAAGGGGAAGAATTCCATAAAGTTCGTCAGGCATGACCGTGCCTTAGGAAGCCGTGCTGGGAACTCTTCAGTAGCAGGTTTGACTCTAAATGTGAAGTCATTTTATCTACCATCATGCTTTCCATGAGTTTACCGATTTTCGAATGTCAGACTGATAGGTCGGTAGTTCGACGGTTGGCTACGGTCTCCTTTCTTGAAGATAGGAGTCACCTCCGCCTCACGCCAGTCTCTAGGAACGCATTCGGTTCGGATTGAGATGTTGAAGATTGCGCTCAGGTGTCGAGAGACTTGATCGCGCACTTCTTTCAACACTTTAGGTAGAAACCCATCTGGGCCAGGTGACTTATTCGTCATTAGGTCAGTGATATTCTTATTGATTTCTCCTTCGGTGAAGTCCATATCCTCCAGCTTTTCCTTGGAGTAGGAATCCAGTGGCTGGGGGATGGGACCACACTCTTCAGTAGACACTGAAGAGAAGTAGTCGTTGAGGAGGTTAGCATTTTCTGCATCTGAATGCTTTAATGTCCCATCCTCATTCATCAAAGGGCCAATCGTTCGCCCGATTGGTTTACGGCTGTTTACATATCCAAAGAACTCCTTGGGATTCTATTTACAGAGTCTCGCCACTCGGATTTCCTCAGACCGATCAGCCGCCCTCATGCTGTACTTCACTCTCCTGGCTAGCCTCCGGTATTCGTCAAAGTCACCCGAGATCTTCGATTGCCGGTACACAGTTCTCTTCTCCCTAAGTAGTTGGCCTTTTTCTCGATTAAACCACTTTGGTTGAACAAAAGACCGACGGGGATATTTCAGAGGGATGAAACGCGACTGAAGACTCATGAATGTGGTTTTGAAACTATTTCACGAGTTTTCAACAGCATCACACACTTCTAGCCTCGCATCAGTCAGTCCAGCACTAAGGCTTGCAAAGCCTGCTCTTCTCAAGTCAAGTTTCCTTGATTGACTGGCAACAGACCTTACCTTCGGGATCTTGACGCTAAATCTAACTAGCTGGTGATCACTGCCACCGAGCTCTTTGCTTACAGAGAAATCCTCAACGAATATCATCCTCAGAGGTGAAGACCAAGTCGAGGATATTGTCTCCTCCCGTCGGTTCTCTGACTCATTGAGTGAGGAACTCGTTGTTGGCGAACTCCAAGAGTAGCGCGCTCTCGCCACAGGCTGCTCTGGTTTCCCAGTCAACTTGGCTGTTGAAGTCGCCGATAACGATGCACACCCTGCCTTGAACAAGCTCACCCAGCAGCTCGTACAGTTCCTTGTCCTTCTCAACGGGTTGGGAAGAGGGCCTGTAAAGCAGCAGGGTCCTGCATCTGACAGGACCTATCTCTAGGTCAACGCCTAGGAGCTCGTAGTCGTATATAATGTTGGAGTTCGTAGATCCAATTGTTTCCTTGGCATACAACATTACACCGCCACTCTTTCTGTCTTGCCTATCTTTGTGGAAGAGTTGGTAGCCAGGAAACGTGAATTCGTCTTCAAAGTCTCGGTTTGAGGTTTTCATCCACGATTCTGTTATGGCTACCATTTCGGGTTCTTCCGTCGCCTACGAGGCCACACGGAGCTCAGGAAACTTGTTCTGATTGACCTCGTATTGAACAGAAGAACTTTCAGGGAGTCCCCGACTGTAGGACTCCCTACGCTCTTCCGTTTCCTGGCTTATTTGTTGGCGAGTAGGCACCCCTCTTTGCGACCTCTGAAAAGGTCGTTCCAGGAGTGACACGGGTGTACTGGCGTACGTCCGCCCTCACTCTGGGATGGATACTGCTTTGGGTCCTCTCTACGACATCCTGGATGATGTTCGACAGAAAGGCCTTTCCTTTAAAGGAAAGATGTACCCCATTCCTTTGATAGAGATCATTTCTACCTTAAAAGGTGCGGTACGAGTCTACAAAAAGACCCCCTCTGCTGTACACAAATTTGCCAGGCGCCTGTTTAAAGAGACGTTCAGCGAGTGAGCGGTCCGTGTTGGACCTCTCCTCGAGAGCATCCCGACTACAACACGCCTGCAGGTTTTCAGCCCACAGTCGTCCACGGCACCCATGACCGTGTGGAGGATTTTATCTGTAGGGCCTACCCTACCTCCTCTCAGGTAGTTGTCGTTTTCACTGACTATCAGAGCAACGACTGAGCTCTCAGAAACCTGTGATTTCTCAGCCTCTACTCTGATGTGGTGGTTGCCACATCCTGGCAGACAGCTTACCTTCACACTAGTACGAAGGTGTGCCGCTAGCAGGGGCTGCAGACTCCGTGCTTGAGAATCACCAATAACGTGACTCTTGCACATTTGTCTGCAGACGACTTAGACTTCCCTTTCGGAGAGACAGGCAGACCGACAGACCAACAGACAGAGAGAAAAAGAGAGAGAGAGAGAGAGAGAGAGAGAGAGAGAGAGGCAGACCCACAGAGAGTGAGAGTAACAAGGAGTAACAAGGAAAGAAAGTAGCCTAGAAGATCTTACGGTCCATTGAAAGAGGGTACCTTTGGACTAGCTGTCGAGTGGGCACATCCCCGCTCAATTGCCTTACCTCTTCCCTAAACCGTACTTTTCAAGACTTTGTCTAGTCTTGTCTTGAACTGGTCAACAAAATTGCTATTGACAACCTCCACCGGAAGTGCGTTCCAACTACCGGAGATACTGTACGTGAAAAATCTTCCACACAGATCGTGGTTGTAACGCTTCAGTTCAAGTTTATTGCCGTGATTTCCCTGTTCTGCTCTCAGCAAGTGTGAAAATATCCCTGTAGTCAACATTGTCGAACCCTCGAAGTATTTTGAAAACTCCAATGAGCTGACCACGCAGTCTACGGGTTTCCAACGAGAACAGATCTAATTCCCTTAATCTATCTTCATAACTTTTATGTCTGATAGAGGGATTCAGTTTGGTTGTTGCCCTGCCTTGCACGCGTTCCAATCTCGCGATTGTCTTTCGAAACGAAGGACTCCAAAATTGTACGGCATACTCCAGGTGCGGTCGGACAAGTTAATTGTACAGACAGTGTACTATTTCCTTGTTCCGATATCCAAACTGTCTCTTTATATAACCTAGCATCCTTTGGGCTTTCTTCTTCGCCTCAATACACTGCCTCAAAACTTGAGATCACTAGTTATAGTTACACTCAATTCCTTCTCAGTGTCGGTCGATTCAAGAGCAGTGCCCTTAAGGATATAATGAGATTGGGGGCTTCGGTGACCGATATGCATCACTTTCCATTTTTCACGTTAAAAGGCATTTGACACCTGTCCGACCACTCCCCAATCTTCCGAAGATCTTCCTGCAGCCGGGCAGAATTTCCTTCCTTTGCAACGTTCATACCAAGTTTAGTATCGTCGGCAAAATTGGAAATCCTCGAAAATACGTCACCATCCATATCATTAACATAGATGATGAACAGTAGTGGTCCCAGAGCAGAACCTTGGGGAACACTGCTAGTTACGGGCGCCCACTTAGAAGTTTGTCCATTCAACACTACCCGTTGCCGTCTGCCGTTTAGCCAGTTCTCTATTCAACTTGCTACATTTCCGTCTACGCCCAGAGCACGCACTTTCCAAAGGAGGTGGCGGTGTGGAACCTTATCGAAGACGTTTTGAAAGTCTAAGGAGATAACATACACCGCCTTATCCAGGTCGTGCTCAGTAAAAACGAAGTGGAAGAATTCCACAAGATTCGTTAGGCAGACCGACAGACTGACAGAGAAAGAGAGAGAGAGAGAGAGAGCGACAACAAAAAGACACTTTCAAAAAGAGACGCACATTAAAGTGTTTCATACCAGAGTCGAATATAGAAAAAGTTCGAAATTGTGTGTATGAAAAATTCCTATGTAAAATTGAATTTAAAGAAAGATTTGTCTCATTCAAGTTTTGCGAAAAATTGAAATTTTGTGTTCAAAATATCACTTTAATGACGAATAGAAGAGGATTTTTGAAAGATTTCAAAATGCTTCCTAGCCTTAAATGATATTTTATTTAGTTCTTAGGGGTAGACCTGGACCCGTTTAAGATCACCCTATGTTATTCATAACCTCTGAATTAAGCAGGAACACTAAAGTATCCCTATTCATTTTCATGCTTTCCTCTTCATCAGGCAAGGTTTTTTTTATAGAAACACCTCCACTAGTTTTCTTTTTGGCATCACTGAGGGTGATGGCAGCTGCCCCCACCTTTCTGCATGCTGTTTCATTTAACTGTTTTAGTGTTTCCTTGTCATCGAAATATGACATCCGGAAGCAAGAAATTTCTGAGGTTTTAATCCTCTTATAATAGGACCACTCCAGCTCCAGCTTCAAAATGTTCTCAGGGAGAGGACAGTCAACAGTTGACATGAACTCTAGCAGCACAACCAAAGCAGCCAGGTCAAGCAGTATCAAATTCAGATATTCTCCTAGGTCTCAATGTAGAATTCCCCCTGCATTCACTATTTCAGTCATTTCCTTCCATCTAACTTGAATCTTTCTGGCATTGGATCTATCTTCGTTATTATAGGATGAGAGAAAATGGCATGGATTTTGTACCAATGAATTAGCATCAGTAATGACAAGTTCTTAGCCATATCTTGCAGAGGGTACTGAGCTCTTGTGATATCCTTATGAAGGAGCTTTTCTTCTTGCCGAAGGATTCTCATTTGACCACAGCCACCCACAGTGGACCTTCTGTAGGAAGGTATTGCTTGCCTCGACTCACCAAATCAATAAGCTTTGAGCTGGAACTTCTTGTTTCCGGTCCTTGTTTAGCCATCGTGGCTACACAAGCAACACCAAGTTGTGTAACTGGAGACATGGACAATTATCACAGTGAAATCTAGCAGCATCTTAGAACTTTGGTCAGAAAATAATCTGTTACGTTTCTACTACAGTATAGATCATGTTCAGCTATTCTGAACCTAACCAGAAAATTTTGAATAATTAAACTTGATTTTTAGCAAAATTTAATTGAATGAGCCCATCCTAAATGTTGCTTTTACATCCTAATACATACTACTAACTTTTACTTCACGCTTCAGCGAGCATGATACACCCTAACATACATGCATATACATTCACCCAAACCTACATTGATAAAAGAGAAATTCCATCTATAAAGTGACGAAATAAATTAAAAAACATCACTCAGAATTTCAATTTACTTCACCTCTTTCCCTCCAACGCTTCCAAGGCCGTGGAGGACTATGGGCTTCTCAGTTATATACGTAGGTGAGTCAAAAAGTTCTCAGACAAATGCCAGATTATTGAAATGTTCGATTTTGTACAAGTAAATACAGGGTCAAACACGACTTTCATGTTTTCTGAACAATTCCTACAAAATTCGTCATTCAATTTGTCGAGACTCTTTGTATTAGATGTGCTTCAAAAAGGTTACTTTTTTGAACCCATAAAATGGCAAATTTTGAGATAAGAGCGAACATTAAATTCCTGACTAAACTTGATTGGAAGCCTGTTAAGATTATTGACGCTCTACAACAGGTTTATGGTGACTCTTCGCCATGTAGAGCGGTAGTTTACGACTGGATTAAGCGCTTCAAGGGGGGCAGAGAAGAAGTTGAAGATGATCCACGTGAAGGGAGACCCTCCACCTCCATTAACCCAGAAAATGTCGAGCTTGTGAGGAATCTAGTGGATAAAGATCGCCGTATTACTATTGATGAAGTTGCCAATGCATGTGAAATCTCTCATGGCTCAGCATTTGGAATTCTAACTGAAAATCTTGGCCTGAGCAAGCTTTCAGCACGTTGGGTCCCAAAAGCGTTGCGAGAAGACCAGCTGAATCATAGGGCCAACCTTTCTTTGGCTATTTTGACCAAGATTGAAGCAAACGAGGATAGTTTTTTTGAGCGCCTCGTAACGGGAGATGAAACTTGGGTGTATCAGTTTGATCCTGAAAGTAAAAATCAATCAAAAGAGTGGCACCCAAGGGGGGCAGCAGGGCCTATCAAGTTCAAGACAGAGAGGTCCGTTAAGAAGATAATGGCTACAGTTTTTTGGGATTCGGAGGGAATTATTTTAATAGACTTCTTAGAAGGACAAAAAACTGTTACATCCAGCTATTACGAAGGAGTTTTAAGGAAGCTGAAAACTTCAATAGCCAAAAAACAACGAGGAAAGCTCCACAAGCAAATCTTGTTCCACCATGACAATGCCCCTGCACATTCGTCCAAAGCTGTGAGATCTCAGCTACGGGAATTTCGATGGGAAACTCTTGCTCATCCCCCTTATAGCCCTGATTTAGCACCCTCTGACTTTTTTCTGTTTCCAAATTTAAAGGGACACCTAAAAGGAACCCGGTTTCAATCATTGGATGAAGCAAAAAAGCAGGTCATTACTTGGTGCCAGAGACAACCCCGTGAATTCTACAAAGATGGTCTTTACCGTTGGATTCATAGATTAAGAAAGTGTATAGATGTTAATGGAGCTTATGTAGAAAAATGATTACAGTATTATTACAAATAAAAATTTTATGCCATTTATCTGAGAACTTTTTGACTCCCCCTCGTATATCCAGCTTTCACCTTCTCCGCTCTCTATGCTCTTAAACTACATTTACATAGGTATCTCTTGGTCTCTCCTTACTTTCCATGTTCATCTTTTAAGGTCTCCATTCCATACATTCTTTAATTATCCCCCCTTTGCGCATACGCAGCCAATGGCATTCTTCATAATGAGGGATTTTCTCCTATGGTTTCTTTCTGGCTCAATCTCTCATCTAATCTCGTAAAACCTTTTATAAGCTTTGTTCCCATTTCTATAAATATATGATTTTATACAATGTTTTTTCCCATAAAAGAGGTATTTTTTCTTGTATTTAGGGAATTCAGAAGATTTATTTAACTATGTGGTCTCTCTGGCTACGGAAATTGAGATTAGACTAGGCACTGAAAATTATGTTTGCTTTTCTCGAATCAATGTTATTTATCGTACAAAACTTTCGATACAATTTTGTATAAAGGAAAAACTTTAATTGATTTAATTCTCAAAAGGACGAAAACCGTCGTAACCCACATTACAAATTTACTTCACTTATGAGAGTTGGTGAGATCGAGGAAAAACGAATAAATGAATTGAGAAAAAGCTTAAAGATGACCGAGATCCCAATGCAGACCAGTTATCAGCTTGAAGAATATGTCTCAATGATGTGCATAGATATAAATCTTCGGAATTTGGAGACAACTCCGTAATGGAAGTCTCCCTCTTTCGAATGCATACTCCATCACCGCGTCCCCTCCTCTCGAAAGACTTTATAAGTGAAAACCTCCTTCACTAGGCCCTGAATATTGATGAAAAAGATAAATTCGATTTCCACGTCCCCGCGTCAATGGGTCATTGGGTCGGTATCTTAAAGGTGCATAGCTCGTCTAGACGAGACGCTGTCGGGTCGGAGAGTTCGTGCTGAATCAAAAATACAAACAAAACGCGTACACAAAGCGTCCTTGAGGGAAAATAGAAGGACATTTGGGGAGGATTGTATCACGCGCAATAGCGGTTTTATGAGATACTTTCGCGAGCAGATATTGGACGCGAACATTTTCCATTAGTTATAGTCGTTCAAATATATTGCCTCGTATGGATATTTGTGTTTATTTAATAGTATTCGACGACGGTGGTCTTTTATATGTTAGAGATTATGGTTGGCTTTATCACGAAGTTGTTTGGGTGGAAGGCTAGGTGGAGGTCAGCTGCCTTCAATGCTCACATTCAAAGGCAGCGCCGGCATCATGGCGAGGCATATTCAAGTCAGTTTAAGGATACCTGTAGTAATGCCTAGGCACTAGTTAAACTAGCAGTAGTTAGGCCCCTTTTAATCTGTGGCAATACTGACGCCTTCTATGAGATGTAACAATGCCGAGGCCTGTTATTAGCTGTAGCAATGCCTGGGTCTCTTATAAGTTGTAATAATGCCGAGGTCTTTTATAAACTTGTCGCAATGCCTAAGCATTTTTAAGCAGGCAATGCCTAGCCATTTTTTTAAGTGGTAGTAATAGATAGCCCCTTTTTAAGTTGTAGTAATGCGGGCCTATTATAAGATGTAGCATTGCATAGCTCCCTTTTAAGCTGCAGCAATCATAGGCCCTTTTTAAGCTGTAGCAATGCTGAGGCCTTTTATAAGGTGGAGCAATGCCGGACCTTTTATGAGCTGTGGCAGTGCCTAGGTCTTGATTAGTGATGGCTGCAAGCAAAACACGCTTAAGTCCTAGGCGATTTCGGACTAAACAATTACAGAGGGTTTTGGTGCCACCATATTGCAATTGATCTCGATGCTCTTAAGGCCATTGGGTAGTTTAATCCTTAAGAGGACATTCATGAAATGGCAAGAATTTTAAATGGCAGTCATGGAAGTGGGAGGGAACATTTTAAAAACAGGAAAAGGGCACAAAATGGTATCTGGGTTGCATTTTTCAAGTCTTAAGGACGACCTTTACAACGGCTGAATATTTCGCTCTTGGTTCACAGTGACCCCGGGCCATTTCTGGACATAATTGTTACGGGAGATGAAAATTGAGTTCTTTAATGAAATATTAGAGGGACAACCAAAACTAATCCAATTACTACTGTAGATGTAGTCTCAAACAGCAGAAAAATATCCTTTGAATTTAGTGGGATCTGAAAAGAGTTATTAATTGTGAACCTTGCAATGATAAAAAAGGTTATTGCAGACCTACAGAAATGCTCAACAATTGGAACATTTAAGGGGATCTCTCGAGCAAAAACGTCCTTCACTGCTGAACTAAAAGTGTTATCTCCTCCCTCCCCGTGGCACATTCACTAAACCTTGAACCATCTGAATGACATTTGTTAAAGTCATTACAGCATTACCTAAATGTCAAATTTTACTCTGATATGAAGGGGGGAAAGGATATCAACTCATTCATTTAATCAAAACCAAATTTTTTGAGAGAAACGTCTGCTTTGGAGAAGAACACGGGCTGCAGTCTTGAACGAGGTGAAGAAATGGTGGAATCTCGAAGTATAGTATCCAGCGAAAAAGGACAAAAGCGTTGATGATAATTGTCAGAGAGAGAAAGTGCACCCCCCCCTCTAGAACCCAACGCCTACTCGTGGAGCCTGAAAAATATTCACCTGCACGGACAGACAGCCCCAAGGGATCATCGAGACCTGGCTCGTTTGGCTGACCCAGGTTGGGTTCTCTTTATCTTCCTGTCTCATCGTCTGGCTGAAGACAGACCCACGGTGCCAAGGACCTTTGCGCAAGGCCGTGAGAACGCCGAGACTATCCCCCCACCCCTGACGCGCCAATTCTAATGAAATCCAGGCCACCTTCTCCCGCCGAGGCAGTATAAATACTTCGAGAAAAAACTTTCTGAAAGTAGTACCATACAGCCTCGTCTTGGTTGGCAGCCACGTACAGTCTCGTACACCCTGCTTCGCCTTCCAACGGCTTCCAGCTTCGAACGCAACGCGTCACCTCTCTACACGGCCTTGCTTCATCTAAGACCAAAGTTCCCGCCGACAGACGATAGACACAGACAGGCACCTATCACTCCATTATCAACTTTATTAAATAACTGGAGTACTCCCTCGGTCATTTCTCAGCGAGGTAAAAGAAGAAGGAATCTTGCAAGTTCAATCTTGCAAGTTCAATTTTGCAGCGCCCCGTTTACTCGCGGTATTCAAGCCCCAAGTCAATTAGGCTTTACATGAGTCGCCCCGTTAATTGCACTCTCCCTTTTTCTCTAGGAGCAATCACCATGCATGCTCTCTCGGACTCTCCTACCCGTCGATTAATTTGTAGCCTCCCACCCCCCGTTTGGTACTCCGGGTCTCATTTTATTTATTGTCAGTTAATTACTTGTGCTATTATTATTTTCTTTGTATATAGTAGAGTTATATATTTTTCTACCATTAGTTTCTCAAATCCTAGAACCTCTAATAATTGATTATTTAGGCCAACCGCATTTGATTTTGTTTATTTAACCCTCGCACTGGGATCTGTATCCCGATTTTCTCTGGTGTGCTCTCTTCACGGTCACCCTACGACATCTATATTATATTCTGGTGTCCGGTGTTTAAGGTCACCCTACTACATTATATTTTCGGTGTTTAGATTCACCCTACGACAATACTATTAAAACTCCATGCTCAAAACTGGAGCGGAGGCGACTAACACTACACATAAAACAGTGATGTTATGTTCGGATGTTAGCAACAAAACTTTTAGAACTTATTATAAAAGTTACCCCCAGATTTTGAAGAGTGTAGTGAAAAGGAGTAGTTTTATAGCGAGCCAATGCGAAGACGTAACACCTCAGTTTTCTCCATGGTTATATTTCAGAAAGTTATATGTCATGTTAGGATAGAATAATTCTACAAGTCTCATCACTTAATGCATGAGAGAAAGAAATATAGAGTAGAGTAGCAGCTGTGGAAAATGGAATGATAAACCACAGCGACCCAACAAAAACCCTAAGTGAAAGAGTATAGATTGGAAATAGTTGAGGAGCATGAATTAAACTATGCGGAACAACAAAACACACATTCGCCGGCCAAGATATCACACTCTCGATATGTACTGACTGAATGCGAGATAATAAGCACAGGCGAAACAAGTAAAGGGCAGTTCCAGGGACACCAATGAATTCACAAAGACGATGAAAAAGAACAGTCTGGGGAACTATACAATCGTCGAAATAAAGCGTTCAATCAAATAGTGGTGTGTTCCGTGAGTGTTACCAATTTGAAGGAGCCAAAAAGTTACCTGAAGCCACCGCGGAATTGGGCGGTAGGTACATGGGAACAGTCGTAGCGCAATTGAAACCAACTTCTAAGTTAAACTCGACCTTCTCCCATCTTCTTCGCCAGCAACCTCTACGGCTGCCCTGATTATTGCCATGTAGTTGGCGTGAGTTAGAGCGAAACGCTGGTCTGGTCGCCCAGTCCTCGTGTACCTTTTGGTTCTCTTATCGGCGCGGTCATTCCCCGCAATTTTCACATGTCCAGGAATCTAGCAGAAGATAATCTTGACATGTCCAGGAACTCAGCAGAATATAATCTCGAAATCCACCCGGCTTGAGGCAACCGTGCATTATGTATACCAGGAACCAGGGTGTGTGGAGATTCCAAACCCTGGAAAGCGCCCAGAGCGTTTCGTGAGTTGATAAAGATCAAAATCTGGTGTCAGCTACAAAAATGAGCTTCCCAGGTGAGGCTTCCTCGCAAACAAGACCACGGAAACGGTGCGAATCCACCACTTCCAGGCGATTCCCGTTTTGGAACAACTCCAGGTTGATTAAGTACCGTGGATGGCGGCAGAACTGCACCACCTTATTCCTTGGCTAGGAAAATCGAAACCTGTGTGCTTTGGTATAGCAAGAGATGCGATTCAATACCAGAGTTGGCATCTGGAACGCATCAAAAGAGATTGAAAGGTCTTCCACGTAGAGTATAGCGAGAACATCCGGGATCGCCGAGGTGATGCCATTGATGCTCTGGGAAAAGAGTGTGAATGTCACATTGAGGAAGCGTCCCTATGGGACACTCTCTTACTGCTCCATTGGTCCTTAAAAGGCTCGCGTTCACGTACGCGGAATCGACAATCATGTAAAAATTAAGAGATGTCCCTCGTCTCTTTCGTGTGGAAAGTTTAAATGATACAATATCACTATGAGGTAGCATAGGCCTTCTCTACATCGATAAACACTATCCGACTGCTATCTATGAACGAATGCCTCGCATACAACATTTTTCAAAGCATCCAACGCGGAGTACTACATGCGGAACCAAAACTGTTCAGGAGACATGTGGTCTTTAACCTCTTTGTAGACACAGGAAATAAAGAGATTGAGCGGAAACCGGCCGGTAAGGAGTTATCTTGACATGTTTGCGAAATGCCAGAAGTCTGGGAGGATACCCTCTGTGTTGAAAAAATCTAACAGAAAAGTCATGCCTTGCTCACCTATGCATCTTAATATTGCATATGGAACATCGGCTGGTCCGTTTGCGTGTCCATGCACGAAACGAGAAGGAAGCAACTCACTCAAATTAAGGAATATTAGCCCATTCTTATTTGCAGAAATCTTCCAACTGTTTGACATTTTGTGGATTCCTTGCACAAACTTGTAGCTTTATTAGTTTCCTCCACAAGTTTTCGATTGGGTTTATATCAGAATACTGACTAGGCCATTTCATGACGTCAATCTCATTATTTTCAAACCATTTTGCGGTTGCCTTGGCCGTGCGCTCAGTTAGAATCATTGTCCTGTTGGAAAAGAAAACTTCGTCCAAGGCCCAATGATCTGGCAGATTTGAAAAGATTTCGTTCTAGAATTTTGCAATATTGAGAGACATTTATCCTCCCTCTGATTATTTTCAATTTCCCAGTGCCATTTGTAGAAAAACAACCCCATGCCATTATACTACCGCCTCCAAATTTCACAGTAGGTATGGTATTCTTAGGGTTGTGGGACGTTTACTACTCCATCCAAACTTGAATTGCCGCGTTCCACCCCAAAAGTTCAATTTTGGTCTCATCGGACCATATTACGTAGTCTCAAAATTCGCTCGGTTTGTTTTCCATATGTTTCAGCAAATTTCAACCTGGCCTTTACATGTCTAGTGCTTAACGAAGGAGACTTCCTTAGCCATTTCGAATGTAGGCCGAAGCGATTGAGCTTTCTTATAATTGTGTCTTTACTCACTTTCTTTCCAGCTACTTTAAAATCATTTTGAATTACCATGCGAATTGTAAATGGATCGTTTTGCACTTTACGAGCAATCCACTTTGCAGTTGCATTGTTACTTTCAGCAGTAGGCCGCTCTTCTAAATGTGAGAAGTCGTATTAAATTTCTTCTACATTCTAATAATGTTTCCTATTGTACTTAAAGGGATGTTTAGATCTTGGGATATTTTACGATATCCATCTCCTTTTCTGTGACGTCCATTGATCATTTTGCGCACATCCTCTGATAATTCCTTAACTTTGCCGCCCGTCACGTTCATAGATTACAACTCGTGGAAGGAGAATGGTGTCTGGAGGAGATAAAAGATGGATTCATTGATTTGCAAAGTATCGTTGCCCTTCCTGATTGGCCAAGAGCAACAGTGCTATTATTGAAACATATTTGTCAATTTTCAACCCCAAATCGAAAATATTATTCAGGAAGTAGTAAAAAATTAATATGTATCCAAAACTTTCGCGTGTGTTATTTTTGGTATTCTTTGTAAATAAAAATTTGCATTTATGATTTTTTCATTTTTCATTTGTACAGGTAAAAGAAAGTATTATTGGAACATATTTGTAAATTATCAACACGAAGGAAGAAATATGCAAGAGTTAGTAAAAAATGCTATGTATCCAATAATTTTGCGTACAACATTTATATATATATATATATATATATATATATATATATATATATATATATATATATATATATATATATATATTTTTTTTTCGTAACATATTTTATTTAAGGCGAATGCTAACTTATTTTTAATTGTTTTCTCTTCAAGTCTCTCGATTTGTCTTATATTCTGCTTTTGGTCTTGGCCTAACCCGTAGATTAGTTCCCCAAAATTCATTAGAAAGTCGTGACGCACGAGGGCAAAAATCTGCACTCGTTCCCTTATTGGCCTGACTCGTATCGATATATACAAATATCATTTTCAAAGACTAAACTGTTTTGACCTAGTGAATAAAATACATAAATTTATATATGTGATTAGTTGTTTTTCATCTATACGAACATATAGGAAATGTAATTTCTTTAAACACGGGAAGGTAAATGCAAATGGTTGAGACTCTATAATGGTCACATAGATTAAGATGGAGAGGGATTATTATTAGGAGCAGATGGTGAGGGATTATTATTAGGAGCAGATGGTGAGGAGGAAGGCTAGATTAGTTGTGCATTTTTTTCAATATTTAATTTCGGCTGTTTTCCCACTATGTATATGGCCTCTAATATAAGCAACTCTCGTCGTTTGGAGTGTGTGCTAAGATTTCGGTCTTTTCTTCAAGTGTCTTCCGATCTAGAGAATACCGAAATCTTAGCACATGTTCCAAACCGACGACAATTGAATATATTAAACATAAAGGAAAAAAAAACACCTTTCCCATGCCCCATCAGAAAGTTCATGTGAACCCAATGACAGGGCGTCTCTAATTTACACTAAGGCCGGGGTGACGTGTAGCTGCTCCAGGTACCAAGTTTAACGGGCTACACCCGAGCATGGATATGGTCAACAAACCCAGACCCCATTGTAAGGTAGAAGGCGACATAGAAGAACTACGGAGTGTGAAGGCTCCAAAACTAAGAACGTAATAATAACTTTGGTCCATTCCTTCAAACCAAACGGGCTAATAGATGAGAATCATCCCTTCAAATAGAACGTACAGAAAATTTTTCAACGCATAAAGGATACTGTTCTTTCAAAGAGAATGTACTAAAATAATGTAGAAAGTGATAATAGATGCGGTTCTTTACTAAAACAGCACTTACTAATAGCATATAGAACGTACTAATAGAAGAGGTTACTTCTTTCAAACAGAACGTAATAATAAAATACGAGTATTGAACCCTTTAATAGTTGAGGCTTGTCGTGGGACATGTAGCAAACGTTGTTAACTGCTTAGAGGCGCTAGCTAGTGGTATTTAATTATAAGCCTTACATAAATCCAGCTCCGATATGAATTTAGCATTATCGAATAGGTGTAAATTCTGATAAATTAAGTGGATAGGCTCGGCATCAAAAACGGTGACGGAGTTTAGCTTTCTGAAAATCCACACACATTTTAAAATTCAGGTCTGGTTTTCGGACCATAACAATCGGTGAACAATATTCAGAGTTTGACGGTTCGATAATCCCCATTTAGAGTAGATTTTCTACTTCTTTGTTAAAGGCTGATCACAGATGAAGGAGGAGCGGGTACAGCTTGGACCTAATGGGTTCCTGTGTTTTTAACTTGATCATGTGAATAAACTGCTTAGAGCATCGCGGTTTCTCCGAAATGACATCGGGAAATTCACGCAATAGGGAGGCTAATTGAGCGTTCTCGAACGGGCAAAGATGGGAGTTTAAATCCAACTCCGGGGGAGATCCTTCATGGGGAGAAGGTAAAGCAGGTAACGGATATTCCTTATCCGTCTCTACTCAGACCGTATTCACCACTTACAGAGGCTCCCATGGGTACAAGTCTTCCACTGGTTCTTCCTCATCCAGATTGACAATGTTATTGACACAGGCCCGTCGGTGGTATTTTTTAGCATATTAATGTGGTACATTTTAGGACCTGAGGGGGTTTCAATTATGTAATCCACAGGTCCTTGGTCTTCTATAACCGGAAAAGGGTCCGTCCATTAAGCAAGCAATTTATTAGTCTCCGTGGGTAATAATAGCAATACTTCGTCACCTGATTTTAGTTTTCGAGACTTGGTTCTCAAATTCAAATCTGTCTGATATTTTCCTAAGTTAAACTCCGTATTTTCGCGAGCCAACTCCGCGGATTTTTCCAATTGCTCTCGGAGTTCGAGGACGTACGCAGAAGAGGATTTGATATCCTGATCTAACTGGGGGTTAATGAGTAGTTCTTTAATGACACTCATGGGTCCCCGTATGTTAAGTCCGTACATCAGTTCAAATAACTAAATGAAATAAATAACTCTAACCAAACACACTTGCCAGAATGTGACTTATTCTTTATTCCGATAACCAGGATTACAAAAGTCATAAGACACAAATAACATGGCTCATCTAACTGGTAGGAAAGCTAAACCATATCTTTTGTGTTGGCTAATCTTTACTTGATCCCTTCCTGTGCCTCAGAAGCAGGCGAACCACATGGGCTACCACAAGGATTGCATACTTACATTGACAACCATGCAACCAGTCCGGGCTATGTGGACAAACATGGGAAGGAAATTTGAAAAAAAAACCCGGATTTTTAGTTGATATCTTTCAAAAGGCGTCTCAAATTTAACACGATCATGAAATTCAACGGATTGTAGAAAAGTAAATAAAAATAACAAACAAGAAAAATGAAAGAACAAAAACTACAAAGGTAGATTGGCAAGATTTGATAGAGACAAAACGAAGCGAAAGTTCGGATATGAACGCGTCAGATCTCAATAGAGCAACTATCGTTTCTCCGTGCGGTCAAAAATGACAATTCATAAATGATGATTTATAACATGATGGAATTTCATAATTTAACCTCATTAATTGAAAAATACTTTCAGGTGTAGGTATTTAATTATTAGACATAGTAATACAAAATGTTATGAGTGAATTAATAATTTTGCCTTCACTCCTTAGGAAATTTACTTTCTCTTCGGAGTCAATTTAGCAACGGTTAACAAAGAAACAAAGAAAGATTGCTCATTATTATGTCAAATTAAATTGCCTAAAAAACAACAACAGAACATCAAACAAGATAACTCAGTTATCTGCAACTTCCTCTTGTATTATTAATCATTCGAACTCACTCACTCATTTCCTGTTGTAATCCTTTGTTTATCGATATTCTATTTCTCGTTTAAGCACCCTTTTCTACCAGAAAAAGCGGTTTTTATTGCAGGATTTCATTCACGTCTACCTGACAAATATCAGCACTATCGTCTGTCTGTCTCTGTCTCTTTCTCTCTCTGTTTCTGTCTGTCTGTCTGTTTCTGGGCCGATTTCTCGGGAAACGCAAGCGAAGAATGAAGATTATAGCGAACACGACGAAATGGAACATTTATTCAAGATGTCTGCGACGTTTCGTACATCAACTGTAAATCATCGGCTGAGGTTTCTATCAATTTTACAAAATTACATAAATAAATAAACATTAAAACTAGATTTGAAAAATAAAATACAGTTAATCGGCTAAAAAATATAAGAAAAATGTACAAAAAAGATGACAAATTAAAGAATTATTGAATTAATAAGCATGAAAATTTGGCCTACCAGATAGGTATCTCTGTATTAAAGGATGATACGGAGCAGACCGTGATTGTGAGGGGAAAAATAGACTTGCATAACTATTTGTGACATGTTGGTTGGTTGTTTTCTGAAGGTACTAGTTGGTTAAATTTGCAATAATTAATAAGGGAGTTAGTATAGTGGGAGAAACCGCGATGCTTACTAAAGATTAATTGCAGTTGAAGGGTGGTCTTACCAACGTAGCATTTCCTGTTCCTGTAGGATGAGTTTCAGTCCATAGAGCTATGCTATTCGATCACAAAGGTCAATAATGATAAATATGCGTTAAACTTTGATGGTATGTAATTATAATCTATTTTGTAATATTTTTTTGAAAAATAAATGTTGAAAACTTTTAAAATTGCAGAAATGGTTCTTTCCCCCCCAAAAGCGTGCAACCATTATTGTTCTACAACAAATTGGGTTGAAATGATAGAGGTAGTTGCTAAGAAGTGTGGTATATAGTAAGGTGCCAACTTTAGGGCCATTAATGACTTTAAAAATACTAGTTACACGCTTGTGGAGAGGTATTCTAGAGGCCCATGAGCTTCTAATGAACGCCAAGATCTCCCCTTGGTTAAGTTTTAGCTCATTAATCAGGTTGCCTCTAGTGCCAGGCTTGCTCACGATTGGAAAGGAGTAGGTGTGAACGCTTCAGAGCGCACAGTGAGGCAAAGACTTTCCGAACAAGAGAAAAGGCCCTCCAATAACCTACGGCCTTTTGTGTTAAGATGATAAATGGTTATTGCATTGATGGTTTCCCATGGCGCCACCCGGCGCTAAATGCGATGGCAGATTTGAAATCTCCCGGGTGAATAACCATATGTCTCATGGTCATATGGGTCATTTCATGGCTCTAAATAGGTAAAATTGAACTTTACTTCTCTTGAAAAAAAGCGACGCCTTTAGCTGGCGCTTCGCCGCAGGTAAAAAGGTCGCAAGTCGAGAAAGGACGCGAAGAATCTTCATCTCAGAAAGAAGAACCTTAAGGATAAGCTCCACCTTTGTAGAAAATATAGAGAATGGACTGTTAAATACTGGGGCAAAATGATATTCTCTGATGAAGCTTCCCTCCGATTATTTGGAGATTCTTGAAGATCCCTCGTTAGGAGAAGAGAAGGGGAGGGCTTTCATGAGCCCTTAATCGCGCCGATGGTGAAGCATCCAAGTACTCTCAATGTTGGGGGCTGCTTCTCATTTCAGGAAACTAGATCAGTAAGAATTTTGCCTAAGAACACTGCAATAAACTCAGGAAATATTTGGGGGTGATAACAAAGTTCTTGGCAGTAAAGAGCATTGAAATTTTGTGACCTGGCCCAAAAATTAGCTAGATTTGAACCCAAAAGAGAATTTGTGAACGATATGATCTAATTAACTGATGATAAACAGAAGCTATCTAGTTGTGAGCTTTAGCAGGTGTTAAATGAGCAAGAATGGATCAATATCATCAGTCAAGATATCCTCACAAATTTGATTTATTTACAGCTTTCCAAATGGGGGGGGGGGCGACCTGACAGTCTCAAGCTATGCCAACCTCTTCGTGAGGCCGGCGAGTTCTGTCGCCCAAAATGCCATTACAGCTTGTAAATCGCGGCAGGTCTCTTTAGATGGCAGGACTGCTGCTGTTTCTACCTGGTCGAGGTACGTTCGGGGGACAGGTTTACAAGGGTAGCTGGATTTTGTTGGAGTCGAAAGGTGCTTCAGTCATTTAGTGTTGTGCAAAATTTGTTGATTTTTTTGCCGATTATGGTAGAATGCGACGCTTGTTGCGAGAGAAAGGTGTTGAAGGCGGTGAAGTTGGGGCAAAATATCGCTCCGCTTGGGTCATGAGCTAAGTTACTTGGCCAACTTGAGGTTGAAAGAGGTTGCACCAGACAACTTAACGTTGAAGCTTATTCTTGAGAATTCGTGGCTTTTTCTAAGGCCCTGCTAAAGGTTCTTTTTCTCAAACAAGGGTAACTTTGTGGATTTTAGTTGTTTGTTAATAATAAAGACTTTTTCAATTGTTAACTTTGTCCAAATTTTCTAAACAAAACAACAATAGCAATGCAGATTCAAACGTTGACGATTGTCTGAATGGGGATGGAAAGTAGGTGAAGTGTATGTAGCAAGAACAATTGAAGGTGTTGAGAATCGCTTTACCAAAAACAAGCCAAGCATTTAAGGAAAGACGGTTACTACAGAAAAAGGATGAAAATAAACAAGTTTAGAAAAAGGGAGCGAAGCTTTTCATTCGAAGGGTGCAACCTCTGGCTCCAATTGACAATTGGTCAACAAGAAAATCGGCTTACAAAGAGTTTACATTTGTTGGTACTAATGTAGCTGTTTGTTTAGTAAAATAAATTGCAATATACTCAATGATCTTATGTGGTTTGTAAAGCGATGAATAGACACCTTTAAACTGCATCGGAGACAACGGGAAAAGGTCATCATCCACACCAAGCAAGTCATCGTATCTAATAGACCAATCTAACTGCAGTTGAATTGATATTTTTGAGAGGCGTCTAGATGGTACGATTAATTGATCATCAGCTCACTGTTATAAATTGAGTAAAGGGGGTTTAGACTAATATATATATATATATATATATATATATATGGTACAATTATTTTTTAATACCCAAATGACGAAGTTGCAGGAAGGATAATTAAATAATTGGCAAAATGTTTCCTTACTTTGCACCTGATGACTTGGCCTGAATGCTATAGACTGCTATTAAGAGCATTGGATTCATTTTGACTTATCAATCTGGGTCTAAAATGTTCGTGTTGGGAAACTATGTAAATGAAGATCTGAACTTTTTCTTAGCTTGTTCATCACGATATTTCTATAGCAGCACAAAATTGAGTTATATTCCATTTTGTGCAATTTACTTGCCAAATATGATTATATCTTTTAGTTTTCATTGAAATAATAGACAAATAATCGTAATAAAATACATATTTCACTATACATTAGTTAAACTACACCCATCAAAATGCTGTAGTTATAAAAAGAAATTTTTAAACTACATAACCTTAAGCAAATAGTTTCAAGTTGTTGAATAAAATGTTTGCAACATTTTTGCGATATAAAAAAAGAAGAAAGATTCCCAAAGAAAACAAAATAGCTTTTCCTAAGATTAAATTAAAAATAAAGATATATAGTACAAAAAACAAGAATAAAACAGATAGAACGAGTCTAATAAATGACGTGAAACAATCATTAATGAATCGGGATTCTAATATAATTCTCTCTTTCCTTTCTTTTCCTCTCTCTCTCCCTCTCTATCTCTCTCTCTCTCTTTCTATATATATATATATATATATATATATATATATATATATATAGAGAGAGAGAGAGCATACAAAATATGTCATCCTTCCTATTTAGATGAAGAAATTGTCATTATCAGGACCATTTTTTCTAATTTGTATTACCCCGATTGGTTCATATCGTCTGCCCATTTTGCAGCTAGAAAAACATTCTATGGCAATACGCCTTCCCGCACTAACGACTTCAACAAATGAAATAACATTGCCATTTAATAATAAATTAAATAGTTTAAAGGACATATTTGGAAAAGCGGGTATTAATCTAGCCTTTAAATATAATAATTCCTTAAACCAATTGATGATTGCCAGGAAACCCAAAGAACATCATAACATAGGAGTATATGCAATACCATGCAACGATTGCCATAAGGTTTATATAGGGGAAACGGAGAGAAATCTAGACAAGAGATTGTACGAACACAAAAGAGATATTAGAGTGGGCAGCGAAAGCAGTGGAATATTTTGCCATGTTAGAGACTTGAATCATTCGATCGATTTGAATGGAAGTAAAATGGTATTTAAATCGGCTAACTATGTTAAGAGAAGAATCGTAGAATCGAGCTTAATATCGTCAGTTCCTAATTTAAATCTATCTGAGGGTCAATTTTCTTGTAATCCTGTAATAAGAAAGCATATAAACAAAATAGTTAAATGTTAGCCCTTCAATATGTTTAGGCCTAACCCCGCCCCCCCAGATTAGCCACAAGTAGGGGATTGCGGGAAAAAAGAGGGGATCTTGTGTTATGCTTATATGCACTTCTCTTATATTTTCTACCCAGTGTCAGTTGAAAAAGGGTGTGAGATAAACCGAAACTGTTCTGAATTAAATTATCTTCGGAGAATGTGGTTTAATTCCTCATATATATATATATATATATATATATATATATATATATATATATATATATATATATAAGAGGAATAAGAATTGGACGCGAATGCGCAAATGAGACAAGAAACCGGAGTTTTTTTTAAGTCAAGAGAGAGGGACATTAGAAGAATCCAGAATCAAAGGGAGCAATCAGCAGAGCCGGGTTCGACTCCCGGCCAGGAATTCAAAAACTTTTTTACCCTGGCGTGATTTCTGTCTTCTTGGTAAAGGATCGCCTTCACTGTGCCGCCCCCTGCTACCTTTGATTCTGGATTCTTCTAATGTCCCTCTCTCTGGCCTTTAAAAAACTCCGGTTTCGTGTCTCATTTGCTCATTCGCGTCCAATTCTTCTTCCTCTTGTACTATATGTATTTATAGTCAGCTACATCAGGCTTCTGTATCTTTCTTTCTGTCTTCAAATTTATTTGAAAGACAGAAGAAAATAAAAATGGCATAGCCTTGTGGTAGTTCTATAATCAACCGCAGATCCTGTAGTTGCTCCTTCTTTGTATATATATATATATATATATATATATTACAGACGTTTCGTTTAGTGTCCCGAATTCACTTAATTATTTAGTCTGTTTTTTAATTTGTAATTAATACTTAAACCCAACTATTGATTATCCTTTTTCTTCTTTACTGTATTTTTCGCTTTATGTACATTTATATAAACTATTATATTTTTATTAACTTTTTTATATTTTACTCGTGTTATTCATCAGTTACATAATTTGTCACAATTTCTTTTCATTTCACACTTAATTTGTTTGTAAACAGTGCTAATTTTGTGCGTGATTTTAAAGTGATTGACTTGTTTTAAATTGTAAAACGACGTAAAAATATTGTAATCTTTACACTTATTTACAAGTCCATAAATTCCATTATAATTTGTCAAGTGTAACGTGAACTGGATATATTTTAATCATTAGATTTAATAAATTGCAAAAGAAAAGGCAATCAAATGTACTGAGTTTAAGTGTATACTAAAGTAGAATTAAGTGTACTGTAAATTAAGTGCGTTGAAGAAAGAGAGATCGAGTAAGATTTTGTTTAAAGGAGTCGTATGAAACGAGAGTTAGCAGGAAGAGCAATGCCCGACGCCCGTCGGCAAACTTCCGGCGAGATTAGCCGAGAATTTCTTAGGTTCAGTTGGACCATCAAAACCCCACCGGTGAGTTATAAACGATGAAGCGGTGAGGCAGGGCATAATTGCTTCCGTTAGCAAATATAGGAGTTCCAGCGAACGCCTATATATTGATCGTTAGAATCCGCCCAAGGAAAAGTCCCGAAGACGTACCCCTCCCCCCTTGGATAAAACCCCAGGTCGTGGTGGTGAGCTGTTTCTACGTTGCTCCCGAGTGAGCCAAGCCCGGAAAATACAGAAGCTATTCGGCGGCCTCTTTTAAGACGTCTGTGAATCATCTACTGACGGCGCATATCCTCGAGCGATAGAACACTGTGTTATACCGGCCCGCAGCTACGAGTAGGATCTTATTTGGAACGACGGCGTCAGGATCGAAGGACCCGTCCAGAAGAAGCTTACAGTCTTAGCGCCGCAGGAGTTTTCCCTCTCGAGGCGTCTACAGGAAAATCTTCCCCTTTTGAGCGTCTACTTGGAGAATCTTCCCCGAGCTTCTACTTGTGGTACCCTTCCCCCCCCAAAAAAAAATATAGTAGGATATTTATACCTTTCCTTTGCTCGTCGAGGCGGTGCGACGCCCTCTGAGTAAGACTCGTCAAGTAGTCTCCTTCCGAGTCATCTGGGATAACTAAAGTGAATTATTGTGCCCCTAAGGCTAGGATTCCATTCGTATTTTCTTCCTAAACCCTAGTTATTTACTCTTGTGACATGAGTAATTATTGGTAATTAGTGATAATTTTTCCATTGCTGAATTAATTAATAAATATAGAGTGTAATTATTTGTATTATATGTTTTGTGTGTAATTAAAGATTATTTTTGCAATTCTTGTGTAAGTCCTCCAACCACCAAAGCCTAATTAAATAAAACCAATCCTGGCCAAGCATATTAAAATTATTCGAATAGCAAAAACGCCGCGCACTCAACGAAATTCAATTCTAATTATTATTTTGGGCTGTCGTAGTCCTTCCCTGAAAAAACGAAGGAATCGAGAAATAGGCGATAAATGCCTAATTCTACGACAAAGTGTAATTAAGTTAAATACTAAGTCTTGAGTAAATATATCTATATCGATTGTACTTTCTTTATAATTTAGGCGAAAACTAAAGCACTGTTGCGTAAAATAAAAAAAACGCGAGTTAGATAATATACTTTTCATAGTAATGTACTGCGAATATTTCAACGAAGATTGCGTACAAATTTTGAAAGATTTAGGAAAAATATGAGTTGAAGAAAGCAAAGTAGATGTCTTTTATATGCCAGATGGAGAATCGAATCAACGCTTTATAATTAAAGAAGTGTAATTGCTGACCAGAAGACAACAAAAGAATAGCCAGAGTTAATACCAAAATTGTAAAATTAGAACAAGCAGTTGCACTGCTTACAAACAGAGTGGATCATAAAAACCAACACGAAAATGAAAATTTAACAGTCAGGAATAAGCAGCCAGTAAAACTCAACATACGAGAAGAAGCAGCTCTATCGATACACAACAGATTTGAAATTCTGGCTAAAGAAGAAGAAACGGACTTAGTTGGTGATTCGATAATTAGAAATCAAATCGATCACCTCCTAACTTGGAACAGTAAGAAACGAAAATTTTGCTGTTATCCGAGAGAAAAAAATTAATCGGGTATCAGAAGATATTAGCAGCTTCGAGATAACAGCGAAACTGCCCAATTATATCTAATATTGGAAGCAACGATTTTTTAATGGAAATAACTACGTTGGATCATCAGAAAACATAATGAGAGAAAACAGATAATGGAATAGTCGTTGACATACTACTTAGAATATATGATTAATATGAAAATTTAAGACGGGCTATTGAGATAAACCAACGTTTAAAAGATATTTACAAAAATGAAAATGTCAAATTTGTCGACTTTTAGCTTCTATTATTTACAACAAGGATTTGTATACTCAAGCGATGCGATCTACTTCAGAGGAAAAGGAAAGAAAACTTACGGAGAATTGCTAAAATAAACTTAAGTAACTTATCGATGATAAACGTCCACCAATGGAACAAGAAGTAACACCTGGAAACAGCCCAAGCCACTCAACAGAAACAATCAGATATGATCATTAAAAGCTATATTATTTAATGCAATGTCAATTAGGAAAAGGTTTCACAGTAAAGAGGGTTATTAAGATCGAGTAAAAAGTAAGAAATTCTCGGTATCACAGAATTGTAGATACATTGCCACTTGAGGGATCATATTTCAGAATTTCAATTACAGGGATACAAGATTTTTCATGAAGATTGAGTTAAGTCAGAGGGTGGAGGAGTTCTTTTGTATGTCTTTAAAGATTTGAATCCCATAGATTGTAACATTATGTTAGAAGAACTGTCAACACCCCTAAACTAAATTTCAAAAAACCTAATTTTGCTGGGCTGAGAGAATTCGAGTAAATATAGAAAAATTAAAGAAGTTAATGAACTGGGCATTAATTTTAAAAAAGTCTCATAAATAAAGAAGTTAAATTCATAACAATCAGTTACGTCAAAATTGTAAATGAACTTTATTGGTTATCTGTTAAAATTAATTAAATCATTAAAGACAGAAATGAAGAGTATAGAATGCAAGAATCTAATAGGAGAACAGAAAATAAAAATCATTTTGTAGAATTGGGAAGAAAAGTTAGAACTGAAAAAAAAGATCCAAAGGAAATGAAGAGATAAAAGTAGCTTTAAACTGTAAAAAAACTTAAATTAACTAGTAAATAATAGAAAACCGAAAAAACCCCAGCGTTTGCCCAATAAAAAACAAATATGATATTTCACTATTTAACCATGTTGATATTGCTAATACTTTAAATGAATACTTTGCACATTTGTATTTACAAAACAAAGTATGATTAATAATACCACATCAACTATTAAAAATGTTCGAAATAGACCACTTGAATAGGTTAAATGCACCATTAACACTATGAGAAATCTTATTGAGAATATGAATAAATATAAATCTCTGGGACCAGATTAAATATCTCCAAGACTTATAAAAGATATTAAAGAACAAGTGGTTGAAAATCTAAGGCAGATATTTACTTTATCGTTAGAAAGTGGAATCGCTCATCAAGATTGGAGTCTAGAAAATGTCACGCAAATATTTAAAAAGGAGACGTAAGAACTGGCTAATAATTGTCGCCCAATAAGTTTAAATTCAGTAGTTGGAAAAATGCTCGATACCTGTATTGCTGAGAAAATAGTTGAGTATTTAGGAAGGAACCAATTATTTTCATGATTCTCAGCTTGGCTTTAAAAAAACAGAGATCATGTCTCATAAATTTATTATAATATTTTCATTATATTAGTAGAGCGTATAGAAATAAAAGATCAGGTGATATATTGTATTTAGATTATTAAAGGGCATTGGATTAGGAATAGAGGGGGAAGTAGCAAATGGACTGAGAATTGGGTTACTAATCGTAAACAGAGAGTAGTCATTAACGCACCCCTGTGTGTAGTAGAGTTCCTCAAGGTTGGAACTTTGATTATACACAACTAAACTATCCAAACATTTCAGGAGACGGGGAAGAACGGCAAAGGCATTTTAGAAAGGCAAATCCAGAAAATTCTTATAAATAAAGGGGGGGAGGGGTTTCAGATTTATAGAAGTTTAAGCATAAAGCAAGAAATTTATGATGGCAATGAAGGTTGTTGATCTATTTTAAAGATCTTGGAGAACTCAATATCCAAGAATTCTGGGCTGTGATCATAGGTCTTGACGTAACATATAAGTGAATACAGAACGTTTAACATTGTCCCTATAACCAGAATAAAAATGAATATAAAAGCCAGAGTTGGTATACTTGAAGTAGACTGAAAATTTGAAGCAGGATATGTAAGTCGTCTACGTTTTCCAACTGATTTAGGCAATTTTGCAATGCTGAATCCGAAAATGGCATCCATATCCTCAAATCACGGCAGGTTTTTGTTTAAGGCTAATTTTTAGAAAATCCAATCTTATAAGTAAATATGTTACATTTTTGTGACATTTTCGGTTGATTTATGTTAATATTTCTCATTGAAAATAGGCTTAAAAAATAAAAACCTCGTTTTCTAAAACAATTTAGTGATTAAATGTTAAAAAATTGATTAGTTAAATTAAATAGTAGACATTGATAAAGAAAAGTGCAGGTAAATTAGATATTAGGTCATGATTGTTCAGAATTTCAGGTCATGAACTTCCGTTTCTTCGAACTACTAGAATGCTCAGCTATAGGGACTTACTTCTTCAGAGTCAAAAAAGCAATCAGCCATCATGACCTCATCTCAGTGTCTATAATACCCGGTCTCCTTCTCTTTCATGTCCTTCTCTCTCATATCCTGATGGAATCTGTCCCCTTGCTCATCGCTCCTTGATCCTAGATTCTCAGGAAACCATTATCCATATTTGGGAATAAGTTATGCATTTTATGTTCATGTTGCATCCGAGGTTTCTGAGAGCAGTCAGCATATTAGTGATAAGTTGTGTGTAGTTTTTGGCCTTCTTTTGTCCAAGAAAGTTCCTCACGACCAGAGCTATAACTTTTCACGCTTCCAGTTCCACTTCGTTCATTGAAGTTTTCAAACTATGGATATCTAATGAACTGGTGGAGTTGAGGAAGGACAAAGATTAGAGCTTTCAATTTCTCCGTGGTCATTTCGGGCGAAGCGTGGCACAAGTAAGTTAAGCAGCCAACATGTTTGTCCACAGCTTTGGTGAACTGTTTAATCAAACCGAACTTGATGTGCAGCGGAGGGAAGAGTATCGTAACTCTGTCCACCAGATGCTTGCTTATGACATTCATTGCTGTGCAAGGCACCAATTCCTCCCATACAGTTCAATCCTGCTTCGTCTAATGCTGAGCTCAATCTCAACTATCCCACATTTACGGAAAAAGGTTCTCTTTGCTGGGTATTCTTAAAGATAGATTCGCATTGCTCGCTTATCGTAGAAAGGGCCTCTCTCTGCTGTGCAATCTTAGAGCTGGCCTTTATTTTCTGGCTTATCTTAGAGCTAGCTCATATGTTTTTGCTGGATCTTCTTAGAGCTGGCTTTTATTTGGTGGGTCTCCTTAGAGACGTCTTATATTTGCTAGATCATCTTAGAGCTGGTTCATATGTTTATGCTGGATCTTCTTATATCTGGCTTTTATTTGGTGGGTCTTCTTAGAGCTGACTCATCTTTTTTGCTGGATTTTCTTGGAGCTGTCTTTTATTTGATGGATCTTCTTAGAGATGGCTTCTCATGGCTAAGTCCCTTAAAGATGGCCTATTTATGTTGAGTCTCCTTACAGATGGCTTGTTTTTCTAGTTGTTCTTATAGATGGCCTATATTTGCTAGGCAATCTTAGAGCTAGCTTATATTTGCTGGCTCATTTTAGAGCTGGCTCATATGTTTTTGCTGGATCTTCATAGAACTGGCTTTTATTTGCTGGGTCTTCTTAGATCTGTCCCATATGTTTTTTTCTGGATCTTCTTAGAGCTGGCTTTTATTTGGTCGGTCTCCTTAGAGATGGCTTATATTTGCTGGATCATCTTAGAGCTGGCTCATATGTTTTTGCTGGATCTTCTTAGATCTGGCTTTTATTTGGTGGGTCTTTTAGAGCGTGCTCATATGTTTTTCTGGATATTCTTAGAGCTGGCTTTTATTTGGTGGGTCTTCTTAGAGATGGCTTCTCATGGCTGAGTCACTTAGAGATGGCTTATATTTACTAGGCAATCTTAGAACTGGCTTATATTTGCTAGCTCATCTTAGAGTTGGCTCAGATGTTTTTGCTGGATCTTATTAGAGCTGGTTTTTATTTTCTGGGGCTTTTTCGAGCTCGCCCATATGTTTTTACTGGATATTATTAGAGCTGGCTTTTATTTGATGGGTCTTCTTAAGGCCAGCCGATATGTTTTTGCTGGATCTTATTAGAGCTTGCTTTTATTTGGTTGGTCTTCTTAGAAATGGCTTATATTTGCTGGATCATCTTAGAGCTAGCTCATATGTTTTTGCTGGATCATCTTAGAGCTGGCATATATTTGCTGGGTCTTCTTAGAGCTGGCTCATATGTTTTTGCTGGATTTTCTTAGAGCTTTCTTTTATTTGGTGGGTTTTCTTAGAGATGGCTTCTCATAGCTGAGTCACTTAGACATAGGCTATCTATGTTGGTTCTTCTTAAAGATGGCTTCTTTTTCTAGTTGTTCTTAGATATGGCTTATATTTGCTAGGCAATCTTAGAGCTAGCTTATATTTGGTGGCTCATCTTAGAGCTAGCTCAAATGTTTTTGCTGGATCTTCTTAGAGCTGGCTTTTATTTGGTGGGTCTCCTTAGAGACGTCTTATATTTGCTAGATCATCTTAGAGCTGGCCCATATGTTTTTGCTGGATCTTCTTAGATCTGGCTTTTATTTAGTGGGTCTCCTTAAAGCTGGCTTATATTTGCTGTATCATCTTATTGCTGGCCCATATGTTCTTCCTGGATCTTCTTAGATCTGGCTTTTATTTGGTTGGTCTTCTTAGAGATGGCTTCTCATGGCTGAGTCACTTAGAGATGCCCTATCTATGTTGAGTCTTCTTAAAGATGGCTTCTTTTTCTAGTTGTTCTTAAGAATGGCTTATATTTGCTGGCCAATCTTAGAGCTGGCCTATATTTGCTGGCTCATCTTAGAACTGGCTCATATGTTTTTGCTGGATCTTTTTAGAGCCTGCTCATATGTTTTTGCTGGATCTTCTTAGAGCTGGCTCATATGTTTTTGCTGGATTTTCTTAGAGCTGTCTTTTATTTGGTGGGTTTTCTTAGAGATGGCTTCTCATAGCTGAGTCACTTAGACATAGGCTATCTATGTTGGATCTTCTTAAAGATGGCTTGTTTTTCTAGTTGTTCTTAGAGATGGCTTATATTTGCGTGGGCATCTTAGAGTTGGCTTCTCTTGGCTAGGTCATCTTAAAGATAGTTTATATTTGCTGGGTTATCTTATAGATTGCATATATTTGCTTGGTCTTCTCAGAGATGGCCTATATGTACTGGCTCATAACGAATTTTCTTCAGTACGTACTTCACCGTTTCGTACTTCTCATTCAGTGTAGTCGAGAGAGTGGAGAGTACAGAGACAAGGTACTTGCTCTTGTGCAGCTGAACACATTTCAGCTATCCTTGCTGCTTTCAATGAACAGTCACTAATCTTTGGGTTTCTCCTGTTGCACTCTAAGCTTTTGCAGAAGCCTCACGATATCTGCACAGTACACCAAGTCCTTCTTTTTAGAGAAAAAACGTAGGTACTCTTGATTTCTCTTTCGGTAGAAGGTGATTCGAACACTGTCAAAAGAGAGATTTTTTAATTTCAATTTAGATGCCAAACAGTTCTTCAGAGGAGTTTGACAAGCTGAGATCACGAACAAGATCATTTAGCTCCTTTGTCGAAAATGATGTGGTGCATCATCGTCAAAAAATAATTTCTTGTTCTTCATTTTTAAACACTAGATAAATCCATGTCACAAATGTCAGTAAGTTCTACAAAGACAGGTACTGGAATTTCATCACAATGAACTACAGGACTAAATGCTGATTGAAAATCAGGATACTTAAGGCTACCCCAGTTTTTTCTGTTGATCCCACTCAAATCAATGGCCAGAAGCATCAGGTAGTGCCATAGTTTGTCGGCTTCCTCTAAACTATAAGAATTCCAAACTTCAGACAACGCTTCTTGCTTCCCTCGGTCTAACGGCGCACATGGTATGCATGTCTTGTATATCATGTGTGGCGCCAAACTTCATCCTGGTCACCAAGTTTTACACCAAAATAACTATGGTAAGCAAGCTTTATAAAACATGTGACTGGATTCCTGTTAGGAACATTAGGCTATTCACCACAGATGTATCAGAAAACATCGGGCTTATTTTTGCAAGATCTCCCGGGCGAATCCATTTCATTCACCTCCAAAATTAAAATACCAGTCAGTCAAAATTTGACCCATGTAAACTCTTCAAAATTCGTTTATTTCAAGAAATGAAAATGATTTTTGCATCATATGAATAGAAATGACCCGCACATGTAAAAGAAAATCCGTAAAAAAAATGTGGCGATGAATCAAACCATTGACCTAAATGAGCCTAACCAATGTTATTTGATGGTTTCAGCACATGAAAATTGTCCTAAATCAGCTAAAAAAAACTTAGACAATAAAGTTAGTGTTGGTCAGTGTTATTCTCAAGTACGAGGGCAAAATTGATGGAAAAACTAAATAATTAAGGTCATTGAGGAAACCATATCCATCCTTAGAAATAGGCTATAAACACATGATATCTTCTATGTATCTAAACCAAACAATTGGAAAATCAAGAAGGGTAGGGAAGTGGCTCAAAAAACTCCATATATAAATTTGAAAGGAAACAGGATAAACAATTTCCCATAGCTAGACTTTGAAGGAAAAATTTACCATTTAAGCCGAATTTACAATTTTTAGTACACATGGAAATAAGGAAACTGAAAGTATTAACAGGCGGAAGGATATTTACATGACCTCTTTAAATGTTTTAATACACTTTATCTTGAAATGCCTAAAAGTAGTTGACCTCACATTAAATGAGGAAATTAACCTGACCTTAATTATTTAGCCAATGAATAATTACCAAAACTATATAAATATTGCATGTTTTATCGTCATAATCATCATCAACCACTTTCTTACAATGTATTGTTTGCGCACATCAGCGCCCTTAATGGTCGGGGTCGCTTTAACCCTACCCATTAGCGCCAGGTACGAAACGTTCGGGTCTAAGGTCAGCTGCTCTCGATCCAAGCATTGTCCGACACGCAGGCGGGACGGTGTGCGTACCCTACCTTCCCCATTATACAGCTCTCTCCTTACTAGTTTTCTGGCGGATGTGCCTTTGTTGGTTTTGGCTTCTTTGTGTACTTTGTGTGGTGAAAAATATTATTATTATTTTATTCCCCCAACCACTTAAAAGAATTAGCGCGTATATACTCTTTTTGTAAAAATTAGGCCCAATTTTTAATGCAGTTTCATTTCTTTATTTAATCATTCACCCTTTTCCATTAAGGTGGGATTGGTGCCCATTGGCACCTTTACCTGCATGGAAGAACTGTGTCTGTGCTGCTCCCGCCCATTACCTCTACTACGCATTGCAGTCACAGGTAAAAACATCCAAGGGCACTCCTTCGGGGCAATAGATTCCTTAAAAATATTAATTTCCCTCGCTTCATAACGTAAATAATAATTGAAATATGAAAGTCGAGTTAGTGATCAATATCCATTGCAAGGGGAACAAGTCTATTGTCCATCTCCATTTCCAATCAGTGACTGTTAGACGGAGTTGATAAGGCAGATAGAGGCGCTTTTTTATTGGGCGCTCAAAGTAAGGTTAAAGATGTAGTGCCACATTGAAAGGCAAAATCGGATTGACAAAATGAAGCTTCACAGATGAGAGTCATATAAATCCTATGAAGGCTTGAAATGGTCACGCACATGATTAAACAGATGCAAGTAATATAAAAATATATAACATTTGGTCATATAAATAATAATATACTGTCATGAAAATAATAATATACATTTGATAATGTAAATAATAATATATACATACATATTTTGTCAGATAAATAATAATATACAACATTTGCTTATGTAAACAATAAAATATACTGTTCTTGTAAAAAGGCTATAGGCAAAACGAATTTTTCACACGCATACGCAATCACACACTTACATACTCACTTGCAAATACACTTACACGCCTTTTTCAATATCCGTCCAAGACCTTTCCACCAAAGTTCTGGGAAACGCCACAGCTGTACCGACAAACGTCAAAACAGGTGCAGTCATTGACACCGAGCTGAAGGCAGGAAATTTGCGGCCCTTATTTACTATCAAACAGTCGCAAAACACAAAATCTTAGTATTTAAATTTGAGATAAAGATTCTTTCTATCTCTCTGTACACACAAATAAACATCTAGTTGAGTAAGCTCAGCAGAAACCGTGTCATTTGTCAACAGCAGGCCACGTCCACTCTTGATACAGCTCTGGGTAGATGCTGTACAGGAGTCAGTCGGTCAGTCAGGCAGTCAGTCAGTCAGGCAGTCAGTCAGTCATTCAACTTATTCAGTATTCAGCTAGTCAGTCAAAGACACTCACAATAGACTCAAAAATTATTATTCCTGCCTCAAATACCTGACACAAGTTTAATCAAATTCTTTCTGCCTAAGCCTACCGAGTTCTCCGCCCAATAAAGAGCCCTTGAATCGGCCTTCCGAGATTCCCTTTCCTTCGAGAACTTCAACCGGTTCTCTTACACAGCCCATTTCAATAAAATTCCAATTTTTAGAGAGTATGGATGACCACTCAGACCAAGTATTAAAAATCCAGGCTGATAACAATCTACGCATATCAATGGAAAAGTGCGAGTTTATGAAAGAAGAAATCGATTTCCTGGGCCATCGTATTTGGGGTGCAGGAATATACCCGCCACCTAATAAGATAACCAATAACTTATAGGCCCACTGCCAACCTTTAACTCGCGACCTTGAACTTGCCATAAAAAATGCCACATCCTGATTATTATTGCCCTTGCAATATTTGTTAAGGTATTTTTGCAATTTTACCCTGCCTTTCCCCACAATATCCCTAAAACAGATGCAAGTTTATGGAAGTTGCTGGCTAAATAACAAGATATGCCATGGAAAGATCGTGTGGACAGAGAATGGCTTCTAAGATTTGTTTATTCTCGTTTTTGCCATAACATATGCCCAGATTTTCCACCGCGACCCCTCCCCACTCCCATCAATAAAAACACCAATGCCGATGCAGGTTTATAAATTGTTGATGGCTAGAAGAATAAGATATGCTATGGAGAGGTTTTCTGGATAGAGAACTGCTTCTAAGGTTCGGTTAACCTTGTTTTTACAACACCTGAACCAGATTGGCCACTGTGTACCGGAAAATGCTCGAATGTATCTGTTTCGTTTCTATTTTGTTAAACGAATTTTTCAGGTTAGAGAAATGTTATTATATAAATGTTTTTTCAGGATCAGCTATTCCCAACGTGTTTCGGCTTATCGGGGCCCTTAGGAACCGTATTTTTTTCCTGTGGCCCCCATAACCATTATTTTCATTGGCAATATGTAGATTAACTCTATACAATAATTTTGTATGATGCAAAATATTTATTTACAGATAAATTAATATTCAATTATAAAATATCTAAAAAAAGGAAAATCAATGTATTAATGATGTTTTAGATGTAATTCAGCTACATAAATTAAAATGATTTTTTGGCCTAATAATAATTTATGCTTCTCTAGGTTGTCTTTTGCCCTCTTTCATAATTTCGTTGGACTTTATAAATCTCAAAATTTGATTGTGGCCTCCTATAAATTTGCTATGACATTCAGTGAGCCATGTGGGTCCCGGTTGGGAAACACTGTTCTAGATCTTAAAAATACAAAATAAAAGAGAGAACAAATTTATTTCTATCTTTTATCGATCTTGGTAAAAAAAAATAAAAGCAGAACGTACTGGAACGTCCGACGTAAACTATTCAAAATCGTATGAACGCCTCGATTAACGAGAGTGTGAAAGAGCATCCACTTCGCTGGAAGTGGAATAGCTAGCATGAACTTATTGTAATGTATCTATGGTCAGAGTGATGAAAATTCATAATCCTCCATTGGTTTCATTTAATCATTAAAATGAGGAGTGCTCAGTGCTCTCTGAGAGTCATCTCTAGATGTTCAGACGAATTGGGGATCTACGGAAATGGGAATAACAACATGATGTGCTGCAATATCTTCATAGATGCTATACATAAAAACATAATGTTGGAATCCAATACTCACATGTTTAGGTATTAATTAAATAATACTCGGACTGAGTTACTAGCTCAAAATTAGGCAGGTAAACGGAAATGAAATTAGTTAAGAAGCGTTTGTGATTATATATGTTGGTTAATTCAAATACCTCTGTTTAATACAATTTTATTTTTATTTTATTAAGCTTTGATATTTCGCCGAACAGCTTTTGGAAGAGTTTGAAAGGAGTCGAAGGTTGTAGGCAAATATGAGGAAACAAAGCGAAGATCACACCAGTGGGAATGTCTGGGTTCTTCTTCCAGACCGAAGGAAAAAATTAATATTCACGCTAGTGGCATATACAGGGTTCTTGTCCAAAATCAAAGAAACAGAGGGCAGTGTCTCTGAGGGGCAAATACAGGGTTCATCATTAAGAGAGAAGAGGTGAGTAATTCACTGTCAGGGAGGACTCGGTGCTATTCCTAAAACAGAATAGGAGTATTCTCAGAGGTTGAAATGACGATTTAAGAGGTGTGTGATCACTGTGAAGCTAGGGTAGGGAAGGGAATTTAAAGGGGACAATCTCAATCTGGAATCATTGTTAATTAAAAAAAAGGTAGTCCGGATAATTTTGTAAGAAAAATTATGTTTCTATATTTTGTATTGAATTTTGAATTTAATTTTTATATATAATTTTGGATCAAAATTTTGTAACTATTTTGGGCATCTAATCTTGTATATAATTTCTTTATGTAATTTTATATCTATCTTTTTATCTAATTTTTGTAAACTAATTTGTATCACTTATATATTTAATTTTTGTATCTAATTTTGCATCGAAATTCTTTATCTAATTAAATATTTAATTTTGTATTTAAATTTTGTGTCTATGTATAGCTAATATTTGTATATAAATATTTATCTAATTTTTGTATCTGATTATGTATCTAATTTATTTAATTTTATATTTAATTTGTAACCATTTTTCTTTATAAATTTTTTTTAAATAATTTTTCTAACGTTCTTATCAGATCATTATATCTATTTTTATATATTTATCTATTATTTGTATATAGTTTTTATCTAATTCTTGTTTCAACGTTATTATCTACTATTTGTATTAAATTTGGTATCTAATTTTTTATAGAATTATTTCTCATAGAATTATTTCTTATCTAATTTTTTATCTAATTTTTGGATATAATTTTCTAATTTTCTAATTTGTATCTATTTTTCAAAAATTATTTTGCATCTAATTTTTACTATCTATTTTTTATATATTTTATTCCACTTTGCTATCCAATTTTATATTATTATTTTTAGCTTATTCCTGTGTTTAATTTGTATTTAATTTTTGTGTCTTCATTTTTCTATACAAGCCCTGCGCAGCGAAAGGGAGGATCTCCATTCAATCATACAGTGAAATTCTTCCTGTGAAGATGAAGTTGGTTTTCTTCAATCAATTTTATTCATCGGTAGAAACTTCCTATCTAATTTTCTAACAATAATTATGAAATACCTCCCTCGCATTTCTTTTATAATATATATATATATATATATATATATATATATATATATATATATATATATATATATATATGTATATATATATATATATATATATATATATATATATATATATATATATATATATATATATATCTCAAATGATTTCGACATCTCCCCTTTAAGTTCTCTTCGAGGGGGCACCCGTGAAGACTCTTAGATCTGTCATCTCACGGAGGTGCACAGCTCCACAGTCCATATGCGTCACAGGTAGTCTCCCACTAGATTGAGACTATCTAGGCTTATTCCCTCCCTAAATTCCATTTTAGCAATATTTGCCTCTTTTTAAAAAGAGGCAAATAATGCCATTTATACCTGGTAGGGTACCGGTCGGGGTTAGGGGTCATTAACATGTCTGCTATACTTCCCACCAGCTCCCCCCTATACTACTCCATGCCACCCACATTACTATCCACCGCAAGTGGTATCAGGGGCATCTTGAAAACATGCTGTAGGTTACATCTCAAAGATTACTTGCGGTTCTGACCCTAGCCTCCGCAGATGTGCGACCCCCGAGCCCCTATCCCTCATGATCTTTGGCTTTATATCTTTTGCACATTGGCACTCCTTCCAACTTCACCACTTTCATCACCAGATCTCTTATTTAGATGACATCGTTGGTTTCCCTTTTAATTTTGAGGGAAAAGAAAAAGGCTACGACCGACCGCCAAACCCACCCGAGGAGGTTCGTAAATAAATTGGCGTGAGAAAAATGTGTGGTGGAAGAGAAGAAAAGACACCTTGGACATCGGTGGGAAAGTTGCCCTTATTAGTCTTCCCCCTCCCTCAACCCCCTCCATAGGTTTGTAATCAGGGAGTATCCTGGGGGGAGGGGGGTCTCGTGAGCAATCCACTGATGTTATCGT
Source organism: Ceratothoa steindachneri (assembly GCA_963969495.1). NCBI lineage: Eukaryota > Metazoa > Arthropoda > Malacostraca > Isopoda > Cymothoidae > Ceratothoa > Ceratothoa steindachneri. Next base: position 43,240,261 of record OZ018333.1, read on the forward strand.
GGATTTTTACTTTCATTTTCTCCAGGATTTTCCTGTTGTCGGGTTACTTCATGCGAGCGAGTAAAGATGAGCCATCTTTAAAAAAAGAAAGATGGCTCTTCTTTACTAGGGCATCTTAGCGAAGGTTCCTCTTTAGTAACGGAAAAGTGTTTCGGGAATCGTTGAGTTGAAGTGATTTGATGATGGTACTGATAGTAAAAATAAACCATCAAATGACCCAGGGAAGAGAAACCATCTCTAAGATAACGATTTGGCCACATTGGATTACTTTAAACCCTTTCTTCCAAATATAAATATATGTGTAGGGGCTTCGCCACCCAACCTGAGGTTTACCACCCAACCGCATACCCTCTTTTCTATTGGGGTTTACTACGACTCTACCCTAATTAAAACGATTTTGTAAGGGTTTACTTTAAACCGATCTTTATTTCATTTATGATGTCTTTTATTTCACTTTAGTGGACCTACTGATTAACGTGGACTCCGAACTTCGACTATGCGCCGTGTGTGGCAGTCGCGGGAAGTCTATTAGACTTCCTGCTAAACTACAGCGAGTTGGAGAGCAAGAATTCAGGTAACTGCCAGATGCCCCAAATCTGATAGGTGTCGAATCACAGGTGCGGATTCAAAGGGGAGTTTGGGGGCTGAAGCCCTCTCGCCGAAATTTCAGACCCTCTTATGTTTATATCCCTTATTTTAAGCCATACATGTATTTTGCTCTTCAGAAAATATATGTAATAATATATAATATATATAAAAAGGTTTATAAATCGTTACGATCGAATGTTCCTTACATGATACGTCTAAAATACAGGTAAATCTCAAAAGTAATAATAAAATTTAGTATTTGCTTTAGCTAATGTCCATAAACTACGAGTCCTAATTTTCTGATGTGGGGAAATCGGATTTGATAGAGTCAGTGCTCTCTCTCTTTTATGAGATGCTGTTATTTATTATCAATTCCTGCGTAAGATAACAGAGGGAAACAATTTTCTGGTGACTAAGATTTATTTATCTGCCTGTTTTAATTCATTTTTTCATGCTGATTTCAAATATATAATCCATTTTTACCTAAATGCTATAGTTATTCTGTAATTTCTATTTCTCGTTTCCCCGAAAAACTGCCCTCTGGACGGACAGAGAGGGTGCTTGTAGAAAGCAAATACTTCACAGTACATAGTAGTAAGATAGTAATAAGTGGTATTGTGCAAAATATTGACATTATTGTTTCTTTTTTCAGGTTTCATGTTAGAGTGATGTGGCTTCGTCAAGATGAAATTGCGTTCGTCAAAGGCACAATTTATCAAACTTTGTGATCCGCACTTAAAAGGCATATTTTGATGTTCCCCTTGGCGATTAAGATAAGAAGTGGGCCCCAGATGCTGTTTGCCATAGTTGTGTGGAGCATCTTCCTAAGTGGACGAAAGGAGAGAGCAAAAGGATCATGTATCAGACTGTTACGAGTATTTCTGTCTGGTGAATCGGCACAAGATCGACTACTCCAACATTGCCTCGGCGATTCGGCCAGTATCTTATTCTGAGTCTTTACCAGTTCCAATTTTCAGTGAATATGCTTCCTCCGAGGATGAAAATGATGTACCTGATATGGACGTCCAGGGAATGGATTCAGAGTCTGCAGATTTATCATCAGATGCTAAACAGTCATTAGTTCCTCTTTGTTTCAATCAAGAGGATTTGAATGACTTGATACGTGATTTGGCGCTCTTCAAGAAAGCTGCAGAACTTTTAGGCTCCAGGTTGAGTGAAAGACATGCTTGACAATTCGGCACGGGTATCACCGAACAAAGGAGAGTACATTTGTTAAGTATTTCTCTGAGGACAAATAATTAGTATACTGCCACAATGTTCTAGGTGTGTTTACCGAGTTGGGACCTGACACCTATAGCCCTGCTGAGTGGAGACTGTTTTTGGATAGCTCCAAGTGTAGCCTCAAGTGTGTCCTTTTGCATAATGGCAATGACTTTGGTGCAGTTCCTCTCGGTTACTCTGTCCATCAGCGAGAAATTCACGATGAGATAAGAATGGTCATGGATTTAATTAAGTACCATGAACACAATTGGATCATATGTGTAGACCTTAAGATGGTCAACTTCCTCTTTGGGCAGCAGGAGGGATATACAAAGTTTCCATGCTATATCTGTATGTGGGACAGTCGAGCCCGTAATAAACACTGCCCCCCAAAAGATTTGCCAGTTCGGGAAACTTTGGAAGCAGGAATGCTAAACATTGTTAATGAGCCAATCGCAAGTCGAGAGAAGATCGTTTTCCGTCCACTTTATCTCAAACTGGGGTTGATGAAGCAATATGTCAAGGCGTTGGTTGAGCACTGACAATGATTGTTTTCAGTACATAGTATCTCATTTTCTGCCGTTGTTCGTAACTTCTTGGGAAACAAAAAAGCGCATTAATACCAGGATCTGGTTACTAATATGCCTTTAGCCTATCGTGCTCTGGGATGCAACATGAGTGTGAAGCTGCATTTCCTAAATAGTTACCTCGACCGATTCCCATAGAATCTGGGAGCCGTGAGCGACGAACCAGGGGAACGCTTCCATCAGGATTTGATGACGATGGAAGAGCGCTACCAAGGTCACTGGGATAGACACATGATGGCGGACTACTGCTGGACGATTAAAAGAGATCAGCTAGAGAAGATTTACAAGAGAAAGAGTTACAAACGCAAATATTTGCCCGATTGAAATAAAGAAGAGGTCCTCCAGCCTGATTGTACGGTCATTAATAAATTTGCATCTATTTGATTACAGTATTTGTAATCCTAATGTATATGGATTTACAAGTTCCTTGGTGCTCACTGCGAGGTGATTGCACTGCACCATCCTAATGTGTAATTCAAGTTTCTTTTCATATGCAATAAAATGTTTGTGCATAAAAAACCTGCTTTACTATAAATAACGCAAAAGGATGATTCAAAATTACTTCAGGGCATGATGATAGGCGTGATAAGATGAAAATTATTGTATAATATTAGTTATTGATATTACGAAAAATCTGTAGCATTTAGAGAGAATCTGATTTCAGATTTGAATTCAATATTCTCGAATTAGGTAGGAAAATGTACTTTTGTCACTTCACCAAATACATTGTTCACCAGTGTTCATCAATGGTCTATTCTAAGACTACTCAGAGTAGAGAATTAAATTTAGCCCCTCAACTCTTCATCCTGTATCCGCCACTGTTGCATTAATACAGTTTGTGTGGTGCGTGAAACTTTCCTTTTATCGCATCGTAACAACGATGTCCTAATCAATCGTTTGAGATGGTTTTGTTCGGTGGCCTTTCTTGATTTGATATACACCATAATAGCCCAGGAAATGTAATTGATGGTTGTTAAGAAGTAAATAAAGAAGACTTGTGAGCTAGCAAAGAGTGGGAGGAGGGGAGATTCAACGAAGAAAAATAAAGCGAAAGAAGAAGAATGAGAAGATGAAAGAAGAAGCCTTTATACCTTCGACTCAAGCGCTGGGGGGGATTCGATCTATCCAAATTGCAAAAAGGAGAGAAGTGTACACAATTAGTGAAGTTGGAGGAAGTGAAAATGTAGGGGGCTATATAGCCGAAGACCTAGGTCAGAGAGGACATGCATTCTATAAATGTTACCTGCAACGTGTTTCTATACCCTCTGAACCCTAGCTCCTTGCCCATTAGTGCATACACAAATAGGGATTATGGCGTTATCCTGAGGAAATCTCTCTTAACAAGGTTAAGCAACATCGGGTGTGGTTAGTGGTTGGATTGGCTCGATTTGTTAATACCTTGTGACCACATATGTGGTTTGGAAGTCACATTATACTGCAGACCCCTCCCCACAAATTGGGAGTATATAGTATGAGAAACTATACTGTAGCTGATATCTGAATGAAATGAGGCTCAGTATATTTCACAAATTTTAACTCACCCTAATTTTACCATTTTCGTTATCGATCTTTTTTAAGAATTTTGGGAGAAGAAGCCCTCGTTGTTTTTACTTTTTTTAGGAAGCGACATATACACATAACCACACTCAAAAAAATACCTTCCGTGTTGGCAGTAGCGCTCTTCCAAGGATTCTCAAGCAAATTATTCCATATTTGTGTTATTTTATAAGAAAATAAATTATGTGCTATTTTAACGCTAAATCTTTTATTTTCTAGCTTGTAAAAGTTATTTCTAGCCAGCACTCGATTATTTTGCTCACTGTTGTCATAATATATATTATTGAACTCATTTACTATTTTGAAGAGTCATTAGTTGCGCAGACGCCGATCTCCCAGTGAGAGTAAATTGATGTGTCTCAATCTGACATCATACGACCTAATTCTAAGTTCAGGATTTCATCGATCGTCGCTGGACGCGATTCAATATTACAGTCATATTTTATACAGTCATTGGCCAAGTGTTTTGAGACTATTGTTTCCATCTCTATATTTTTAGAACGGGATTTTGTGGAAAGTGGTTTTTCGCTATTAAGATTAAAATTTAAAATCTAAAAAAAGCAGTCATTGTTAAATTTTGCTATATTTTCTGAACTTTGCCAATTATAAAAATTTTAAAAAGGAATTCTAAACTAGATTTTCCCCCCAATCCCCGTTCAAAATATCACGTTGGTAAAATATAGTTATAAAAAAAATATATAAAAATAAATTTTCTGAACTTTACCATTTGTAATTCTTTGGGTTTTAAAAAAATCACAAAATTTCGATTCTTATATTTATTTCTGAACTTCACCATATTTTTTTTGATATTATAAAAGAATTATTAAAAATAACTTTGATAAAAAACATCAGTCATAACCAAACTAAAAAAATCCCCTTCTTAAATTATAGAGTTAGTGATGATGATGATGAAGTGATAAAAAGCTGCATGTTTTCAGTGTCATAATTTGAAGTTTAAATTTACAAAAAGTCAGAGCCCAAATCCATTAATTAATAAATACAGTCATTTGAATCGCACATCAATATTTACAATGATGTATCTCGTTCTACAGGACTGCTTCGAATCCTTTTGACACGCTGGGGACCAAATTTGTCATTATATCTGGATGGATATTTCTTCATCTCTTTCCATAAGCACCGCAACTGCTTACAATTAGAGAGCTTCTGTTTATCCACCGCCAGCTCGATTATCGCCCACAAATTTGGTGCCGGTCTAGTATGTGATCTACATACCAATGTCATCTACAGTAATTTAGATCTACACTATCTTGTGATCTACATTCAAAATATTTCTTATAAATGTGCAATTCCAATTAGAGGACTGATTTAAACATTAAGACATCATATTAAAAATGTATAAAAATCCATCGAAGAAGGAAAAGGCAAAAAAAAAAAACTAAATTAGTTTTTATTTTATACTAGAAAAAACAAGCCATACTTCGTTTTCTTTCTTACAGAAAAAACTTGGTTCCATAGGCACTCCTTCGGCGTGTGGCCTACGGCCTATTTGCTATTCTAAACCGCTTTTTTTAATCCCCTTTATAGACTCTTTATTTTAACACCCTGAACACCTTTTTCAACATAGATACCCTGAAACATTTTTTTTAAGTTATTTCACCTTTTATTATATTTTCTTTATCCCTCGAAGATTTATATATAGTTGAGAATTTTCCCAACACTTTTTTCAACATAGACGCCCTGAAACCTTTTTTTTAAGTTATTTTACCCGGTTTGATATATAGAAAAACCTTCGTCAGATCTCTTTTTTTTCATCTAAATTTGTTTTATATACGAAATGATAGTAAAAAAGCGCCAAAGTCCTAATTTTAATACATTTTTTGAACTTCACGATTTGTATGTTTTTTCATTCCAAATCTTTCGATAATTATATTTATTTTTTCTGAACTCTTAGAAAGAACTTTGATAAAAACTCAAAACATACAAAAAACAGCCTTGTGAATAAAAGTTTCAAATAAACCTAAACTCAAAAACATGAAAGGTTACTTGTCCACTAAGCAAAAAAAACATTTTCAAAAATTCACCAAGTTAAATTACAGAACGAATATCATTTGATCTCATAATTTTCCAGCAAATAAAATCTGAATGAGATTCCAAAGTTTGCAATGGAATGCCTCTTTTTTTTAGAAGACGAGTTTTAGCTTCTAGCCACGACCGTTCGATGTTCTACTTATGTGTTCCATCTTGAAGAAATGCTATAGCAGCTTCTTTAGCTCAAATAACCTGCGTTTATAATTATTTTGTTTTAATCCTGACTTCTTTAAATGGGCTCAATACTAAAAATGTATAAACTATAAAAGTTGCTTTGTTTTATATACTAAACTAATCGGAATTAGAGAAAATATTAGGAATGTTTAATGTAGATCAAAAGCTCTACAAGAAACATGGATGCAGATCACATACCAGACCTGGACCATAAACTCTTTAATGCGTTCAAATGTGGCGAATTCCCGGAGCTAGGTCCCAAAAGTTCGATGTTATTTAAAATCAAGGAATTTGATATTGATTTTTATTTATGTGAGGGTGCGCAATCATGCTGAGGAATCGAATTATTATCCTCAAATCGGTCTTGTACTGTTGGAAAAACGTGCTGATGAAGCACGTTCTCTTACCATTTCGAGTTGATGGCAGTGTTTTTGGACAAATTTTGTGCTTCCGCGTCGAAAGCCGTGGTGCAAATCATTTATAAATTTTCAATAAATTAATAAATGATTTGCACCACGGTTTTCGATGCGGAAGAACATACTTACGCAATTTGCTTGATTTTCGTAGATGTTCTACGGTTCTCTCTTTAAGAGTGGTTCAGGCATTTACCACGACTGAAGTAAAGGAAATTGGCCGAAAGTTTCAAGGATCAGTTTTTAACATTTTTTGGAAAATTGGTGGTATCTTCGCTTCTTTGAGCTCTTTAGGATATATTCGCTCACTATTGGATTATTAAAAATGAAAAAAAGGGGTTTTAATAGTTTGCTTTCTAATTCTTTTCTTTTTCTTAATATAAAGAATAATTTCAATTTCAGTTGAGAAGAAATTTTATAGTGTAGGTCATTCACTAAAACTTATTACGTATTGTATTGTAATAAATTTATTGTGTCTTCCAAAACAAAATTGCAAAGTGTATAAATAATATCATTTAAATGTTTGTGTTTTGACACTTACGAAAATTCCTTTGCATAGTTTCTTTTAACCAAACAACCACTATCAAGGTATCGGATTTGATTATCATCAGTAATTCTGGTTTAAGATATGTTATTTAATCTATTATGTTTCCTTTTAGATTTTTCAATCTCACGATTTAGCCATGACACCTAAATTAGCATCCCTAGGTATATAATGTGCAATTTAATTATTTATAATAAAAATGATGGCTGAAATTTAAAATAAATTTTCATGAGGCTTTTAAAGTTTCAAATTACATCTTAATTTCAGTTTTAAGCTGGCACTCAAAGAAACAAAAGTGCAAGATCTAATATCAGAAATGAGTTGAGAAATCTTAGGAACATTTACTTAAATATTTAGATTGAATCTAATTATTTTGTGTTCGTTATTCACAAACATTTAGCCAGCATATAAATTATCAACTTGCTTTTCTTCGTTAGTTAAAATTGTCTCTAGGATTTATTCGACGTGTTTATTCGACCATTAGTTGATCCAAGTTGTTTAGAAATTCGGGAAGTCAATTTCCTTCATTTTCAGTCGTTTCATTTAAAAACTCTACGTTATCAAAATTGAAGTCATCAAAAAATACTAATATCGTGTTCTTTCATTTACCTTGGTGATCTATAAACAATGACAAATTCACACTCTTCATTATAGCAACTAGCTCGTTTTTAAGGTATAAAATAGTGGCTTCCAACTTTCTCTAAGCCAATCCATGTTGAATATGTTTTAGCTTGCCTAAGATCTCTCTTTGCTACCTACGATTCACGTTTTTGTTTAACTCCAAAAATATCAAACTGTTTCGCCGCAACAAAAACTTTCAACTGATCAAATTCGTCCTAAACGAAAACTGTTTTTAAGATAACGAGTTGTTTTTGTTGTTTTTTTTTGTTACAAATAAAAGCTCCTTCCGTCAGCTTTACAAATATTAGCATAGTTTGACCTAAGACATTTCTTATGTAAAATTTAGCCAAACAAGAGAACAACAATAACAAAAATATATAAAAATACCAACGGTCACGAAAGAGCGAGAGATACAAAAACACATGGAGCGAATGTTTACAAAGAGAGACTGGCTTCTCATAATGGTCAGGCGATTCTTATCTGGCACGAGGGGATTAATTGATCTGATTACTTGGTTTTGAGGCAGAAGTCTCTTTCAGGAGATTAAAATGAGAAAGCGAATCATTTAATGCCACCTCATCCTCTACTAATCCCCTTTACCTCGTCACTCGAGTTATAAATGAATCAATTCTGCTTTTTTCCCGTTGACGCTAGGATTAGTGGAACTCATGTGTACAAATAAAACATGGTCTCGTTGCCTGTGCGTACAGAATATTTATGTTTGTAACCCTCTGAGGTAGGTTACGTCTAGTATACCCTATGTACATTTAACTTTTATATACACTACGTTATGAAGATGGGGCTTCTTCAGAGTAACAAGAACCTTGTTACTCTGAAGAAGCTGCGGAGGAACGAAATGTCAGTAATCAAGAATATTGTACCACTTGTGGTGTCTCTTATTCTCCCTCTCCATTTGTTGTCAAAGATACCCATTAATACGAGAAAGGGGGTAGCTTAATGAGGATTAGTTTTTTTAAGAGAATTTAGGGAGCTAAAGATTACTTTAAGTTTAGGATCTTTTAAATAACTATTAATATGTTTAAGGGAGGGAAGTTTACTTTTATTATTCCTATTGTTGATTTACGCTAAAATGTTTTACTTGCTTGAAAATACGCTTCATCAGTAAAGGATGCAGGATACGAGAATCAATTAATGTGGTTCTGAACATGAAGTATTTCACTATCGACAAGTTTAGGATCAATATCCTGTATACATAAAGAAACATGGTGGAGACAACAGATTTTTTTATTGTATCACTATGACCAGAGTAAAAATGTATGTAAGCATTTAAACGCGTGATTTGCAGTAAACAGCAATTGAAGAAAGTTGTTATCTACACATATTACATTGAGTGAGTACGTCAAGGACGGCGAAATTGAAGTTTGATTTTTATGCGAATATATGTAAATCTAATGGAGGGAAGGAAGATTATTTAGGTGTGATTTAAAGGTTATTAAAATTGTCATTTAATGGCCATCCTCAGTACATGCCCCATAAATGACAACGCTATTATTACTCTTCCATTATATTTCCAAATACTCGCCAGAGAAAATCCAACGTTTCCAAAATTATCAAACTAAGATCAGAGGTGTAAACGATGTGTGGGGAAAAGTTTATGTATATTTGGATGAATAAAATGAAAGTTATCAGCAGATAAGCAATTATGTAGAAAATGTGAAGTGTCTAAAATGACCCGAAGGCTTAGGTTTCATGTAGAGATAACGGGAATTGTTTGCATAGCAACAAATTTCAGTTTAATCTTGTCTACATTAGGTCATTCTTGACAGCTGTCATCAAGTTAACATGCCTGAGAAATTCGTCACGCCTCGCTCAGCTCAGAGGCTGATCGTAAGGCTGCGCCAAAATGATAGTCTTCCAATTCAAGCTATGACAGAGTCTTTCAATCTCTCCAAAAGTGCCGTCCATAATATTCTGCCTACCTATGACAAAACGAGTTAATGCAAAGCTGCTAATTCAACCGGTAGGCCATGGAAGAACTCAAATGGGAAGATCAAGCCATTGATCAAATTGTGAATAGGGACCGATCCAAGACGGGTGCAGTATTTTCTCGAGAGATTAGTGAGATCTTGGCCATCGAGTCTCATAAGAAAGTAAGGATTCTGCAAAGGGCAAATCAACAGCAAATACGAGGCAGCTCCTGTTCTCATCACCAGTTGAATCCCACCTAGCATCCTCCTGCATAAATCGATCCAATTTATTCCTAAAACTCCCTAGGGAGCAAGCTTCTATCAAATGACTAATGTGCCAATTCCATTTATCTACCCTTCGATTTGTAAACTAATTTCTACCATTCTCTTTCCTAATTATAAACTTGTCAAGCCTAAAATCATTGCTACGTGTCCTATCCTGTGCGTTAAAAAATTAACCTTATTTATGGCTCCCCTATTATGACCTTTTACCTACCTGAACACTTAAATCAAGTCCCTTCGAACTCTTCTCTTTTCTAAGGTATGGAGATTTAGTCTCTTAAGCCTTTTACTACAAGGTAAGCTCCTTAACCCATTTTAGTCATCCTTCTTTGCATAGATTCTAACAAACCAATATCCATCCTATAATATAGTGACCAAAATTGCACCGCATATTTAAGATGAGGCCTAACTAATGCATGGTTTCAATTTCACAATGACATCGACACTAGTAATATTTACACTGCTCCCAATAGCACTTATGCATTGCCTTCTAGGCCGGAGGTATAAACTTACCACAACATCTAAGTCTCTTTCGCATTCTAACCTTCCTAAAGCTCTCCTATTTTGTATAATTATTAAGTGTATTACACCCACTTATAGTAAGTAAACGACAATTGCTTATGTTAAATTCCATTTTCTATTTCTCTGCCAATTGGGTTAGTATGGTCAATTCACCTTGTAATACCTAATCATCAGAGACAGACCTTACAATCCTACCTATTTAATATCATCGGCAAACTTGCTCAGGTCGCTACTTATACCTAAGTCAAGATCATTGGTATAAATCAAGAATATCAAGGGCCAAGTAAACGGCCTACTAAAATCCAAGTAAACAATGACATAATTCTTTATTCTATCGGCAGCATTATACACCTTTCTATAAAAAGACAGTAAATTAGTCAAACCCGATTTACCCCTAGTAAACCCTTGTTGAGATTCATTAATCAACCTATGTTTATCTAAGTGATTTCTAATAGACTTCGTTATTATAGATTCCATCATTTTGCACACCAATGATGTCAAATTCACTGGTCGGTAGTTAAACATAATTGTTTTATATCCCTTCTAAAATATAGGTATCACATTTAGAGTACAATTAGAGTACCCTTGAGAGTAAATACTGAAAGAAACTTCATATTTAGCATCCAAGCCATGGCATCACTCTCACTCAATATCTTCCCATCTATAGTTTTAAGTGGGCCTATTTTATCTCTAGTATTAGTTCTGGATTATTGAAAGAAAACTTTGGGTTCTTCTTTCGCCTTATTTGCCACTTTAGTTTCAAAATTCCTCTTTGCTACACTAATTAACTGTTTAATGTCCCGAGTTAACTAATTATATCTTTGCCTTAATCGATCCTCACAATTTACTTACTTTCCTATAAATGCCACTTTTAATTCTAATGTAGTGTTTAATTTTATCTGACATCCATTTAGGCTCGACAGACTTTGCTCTAATCTCTCTATAGGAATATTCTATATGAATATTCATATTTAATCATCGTCTTATATTTCTCATCGACACCATTCCTTTCTACGTGGGGGTTATCTTTCCTCTCAACTGCTCTTATTGACATCTAAGGACCTGCCCTGACCTCACTTGCTAGCCCCCAAACGACCGTCTCCACTATAACCTACTTTTCTAAAGTCTGGATTTTTACATTATTTATCCTACTGATAATCCAGCTGCATTTTAACTTAAATATAATTTCTCAATAGTCGCTATTTCTTAAATTTCCTCTAAACTCTGTATCGTTAGTGCCTTCCTTCCTATTTTTTAAAATGTAATCCAATATATTAACATCCTTAGTGTGATGTTAAGAAAATTATCCTGCACTATAGTAAAAAATTCCTTAGCCTCCTGATCATTAACAAGAACTTCTCTGTCTATATTTCTATAATTAAAATCTTCTAAATGAACATTCTATTTGCAGCCACAAAAGACTCAAAGTTTCCGTACTAAGATTTGGTGGTCTATATAATAATCCTAAGAAAAGCCAGGCTCTGTGACGGGACTGGGAAAATCAATCTTCACGCCTGCACTCCTTCGGTCAAGCCAATTGATCAGTCCAAGGAACAAGAAGGCTACGTTTTCATTCGTCACTGTGCCCGTTACACGGACAGATGACTAATGGGGCCAAGTCCCCTTCAGTAGGAATCTAAGTTCAATTTGTTCGGATCCGAAAAATTGTCTGTCAATGTCACCAAAAAAGAGTGCGAAGATTAGCGAAGGAAATGAAATGGTCTGAGGCGTGAATACGATAAAAAGGCACTAGACCACTTGTAAGGGAAAAAGACGCCAAGAAGAATAACTCCTTCATTTGTTTCTTGAATTCCTTCCACTCCCTATGTCTCCTGAGTAGAATTTTACGTGGAGTAAGCTCTGTATCCAAAAGGGAAAAATAGAAGAAGAAGGAATTTGAATAGCCCTCAGCGCCTCACAGGTGTAGTTAGTTAAGTTTGCCGCTAAAAGTTTTTACCTCGCCGATAAAATGCTAATCTCCGTAGTCGGGAAAAGGATAGCCGAAAGTTTCCCATCCACATCGTTGGAAACCATTACGACCTGTGTCGGGCGACAAAAGCTAATTCCTCTAGGCGCCGGAGGCCTTCTCACAGACGTCTGTACCTTTCAGCGATAAAGAACCAAAAAAATGACCGTCATATAAATACCCTGGGTTTTTCGAAGATCGGCAGATTGAGTGGACAAGAGAGGTGACCTAATCCTCGACACCAATTTTGCGCAGACGGGGCGCTGCGAATGCACAAGGATACAAGGACTTATTGAGACAACATGATTTGCCCTATCTCCGAGCCTCCGAAGCTCAGTTTGCAATTTTCTTGTTGGTAACGCTTCCAGCCATACATACATCCAAGTCGGTAAAGACCTTTCTGGATGACGAGCACATCAACCTTTTATACTGGCTGGCACAGCGTCAGAACTTAAATCCAATTTAACTGCTTAGAAGATCCTCGGATAGATCTAACGCGAGGAATCCCTAAACAGGTCAACAAATCTAGGAAATTTTTCAAGCCGAATGGTCAAGACTACTGCGCAAGAGTCTCAACAGTTGGTTCGTTCCTGTGACAGATGTCAAAGTATCACCAATTGTTTTTCGCTGATAATTTAATCGTTATATTTCAATGGAAATTTGTTTCAGTTTCGTTCGGCTCATTTTGGACACTTCAATTTTTTAATGAATTGCTTATCTGCAGATAACATTCGTTACATTCAACCAAATTTGCTTACCCATCATCCATACAACGTTTATACCTTGGATTTCCTATTGCAATGCTCATTAAAGATATTGCGATAGAAATAAAAGCGTTCTGATATTTTTTGAAAGTACTGTGATATTTATGAGACGTTGGGGCATAGTTCCAATTCGAAATATTCAGAGAGCCCATAATTTTCTCTAAAATATTCTGATAGAGAGAGAAAGAGAGAAAAGTCTTTTTAATTACTAATCTGTTAATAAGCAAATATTTCTTTCTCTTCAGCCACCTGGAACAAAGAAGGTAAGAACTATAAAAATAACGAACGCGCATCAGACAAAGGCTTTATAGTTGTGACATAAATAAGACAAGAATTAAATCGAGAAAAATACGAGATATCATATATGGATTTCTGCTCACGTAGTAAATCATCTGTAATTAAAAATGTTTTTATTAAGGGAAAATAAAATGGTTAGATTTTTATTTAAAACGAACTTGACTTTTAAGAATTACTTTACAGAGGCAAGTAACAAGGACATTAACTTTAAAAATTGTTCCATTTTAGACCGATTATAGTCCTATTATAATAATCCAATGGAACTCTACACACTATAGAAAAAATAAAAATGATAAAGAACTTGGAGAAAATGAATGAAGAGACAAGAAAATAAATAAGAACTTAAGAAAATGACCATATAAACAGCAGATAATTAAACAACATTACACTTGTAAAAATAAGGATATCGGGACTAGCTCAATGGCACATATGACGGAGAAAGGCAAAAATTAAACACGAAATGGATGTGCGGAAGATAAGTTGGCTTTCAGCCGCTGTTTAGCCAAATAAACAAAATTAATCTCTAAACACAACAAAACAATTCACAAGTTACTAACTGTTGAATAAACGACGCATACAAAACACATTTAACTTTACTCTCTTCCGTCCAATCACGCTTCATCACAACATTTTATATGAAAACAGTGAATTGATTCGCTAAACAGGAACAAAAAACTCCGTTAAATCCATGAAGCAGAATCGTGATTGAAACAAAAATAAAAATGGCTCCTCGCAGAGCGCTTTTGAACGCATCCTTTCAGTAAAACTGAAAGGATGATTACATACAGACCTTTTTCAAACACTTACTCTCACACTCTTCTTCACACCACACACATCTATTTCACACACGTTCCTCATTCTATGTTCCCCTTCGAATCCCTTTCAAATTGTCCATTTGTAGTGATTCTCTCACTCTTTTATTTACAACCTCTCAACTCTCGCTCTAGATCTTTCTACCTTTCATACCATAGTGTCTCTCCCATACAGCAACAAACACCAGGATATTTTATGTAGCTTCTTGGCACATTCCACATTTCTTCACGATAAATTAGCGCTCTAATCACACCAGAGACGTGACTACGCTTTAAACCTGGTGGTTGGAATCTGATTCACCTCTACCACTACCACTTACACTGCATTATTCGCACTTGTTCACCACCTCCTCGGATATCAGAATTCACCCCCAGTCTCGCCTGCAACTACCATTACGTTACTCTTTTTTGTATTAATTCTTAGACCCCTCCTCTCTCACACATCCTCATATTTTCTCTCACCATTCATCAACATATACCAACATCTCTCACCATTCATCAACATATACCAACATCTCTCACCATTCATCAACATATACCAACATCTCTCACCATTCATCAACATATACCAACATCTCTCACCATTCATCAACATATACCAACATCTCTCACCATTCATTAACATATACCAACATCTCTCACCATTCATCAACACATACCAACATCTCTCACCATTCATCATCAATCTCCATATTCACATTCGTAGCAGCTGCCATAATGTTCCTCTCCACGATCACACTTGATCCGCACCCACACCTACCCGCTCGTAGCCACCCGACGCCGGAGGCCGCTTCCCTCTTCTTCTTGGTTTTTTTCTTTGGTTTTGTATTTATTTATTTTTCTTTTTTTAGTCGCGCATGCGACTATATGTCGGTCCGTAGGTCGGTCGGTCGGATGGTAACCATTTTACTTTACCAAAAGTCTTTTGGCAATAACTTAGTAACTATTCGGCCGATTCTAACGAAATTTTAAACCCTTATGTTGTTTTGAATTCACTTTCCAATGATATAATTGATAAAGTCCTCCAAGGGTTAGTCCAGGTATTCTTGAAAGTTTTAAAGGTCATAAGTCAGAATAATTGAGAGCACGCTAATTAGGTCTGTTGACTTTGTTTATGTAACTTATCATTAGACTATAAGATAATTATGGAGACTTATGCCCTTGTAAGTAATTACAAGACGGATGCTAAATGAAATCATCTGCTTGGAACTAGAATCTGGAACTTATGGTTTATAAGCTCGGGTCGCTAAGCTATAATGTAGAATTGAGCGGATAGAAGGTACAGTGTAGAAGCTAGGATTAGAATAATGAATCCAGGAACTAGAAATATAAGAAATAGATCATCTACTTTTCTCCAAATAAGCAGGACTTTTGGGATACCCTGTATTTGGAGTGAGATCTTTGGAAGTTACGTAGCAATTTTAAGCGCCAAAGGAAGCTTAAGTTTTTTTAATATGCCATCCTGGCGCCCACTAGTAAGTATATCACCATGGCTATAGCTAATTATCAATACATAAATAGATAAGCATCTATTTACCCATGATCTTAGGTAGATAAGCATCTATTTACCCGCCTTGACGTCCGCCCACCCGGTTCCTTTGACTCCGTGAGCCCCAACTACCACATCCTTAAGGCCAACTGTGGGGAGAAAGTCAAAATCTTCCTTCATCGGAACTATCGCCACTGGCGCCCCTCCTCTGACCTGATGGCTCCCCTGGTCAGCCAGCTCCTCGCCTGCGACATCGTAGAAGAGGGTACGGTGACCAAGGCACACCGTATCTTCGGTGTGCCCAAGCCCAATGGCTCCGCCCGCACCGTGTACGATATGTCGGCGGCGTCCGAAGCCTACTCCTCTCCCTATTTCAGGCTTCCCTCCATTCGCAAGGTCTTCAACACCTCGTCCCCGGAAGACTTCGCCATTAAGTTGGACCTTAAGGACGGGTTTTACCATATCCGCCTCCACCTCTCCTCTCACTGCGACAATCAAAGTGATTAGTTTGTCAAATTATCTAGTTACTTAATTCCTATGGCATTTATATCAACATAGCAATGGAAGATTGGCTATATTCTCCATCTCCGAGATGACCTAATTATTAGTCGATAAATATTTATCTGCTAATTTGACGGAACCGTTACAAAGGCAAATTTCTTATTGCAAATTGATCAATATAGTGACTTTAATCCATAGTCTAAATAGCCATCAGTAGAGGATAGCCTTTGCGAGGGAAACGAAATCACGCAGCCATTTAGTTATAATTTTGTTCTAATTTAGAGCTAATATAGTCTTAATTTATAGAATTCTAGCATAAGAAAACAGATAACCAATGTGAAATTAGAGATTTAAAGTAAAGATTTGTCCGATTACTGAAAAATTATCGGAAACGGGCTTGAAAATGAAGAAATATTGACCAATAATAAACAAGAACGGAAGAAAGCATAAAAATGTAGGAAATAAAAGATTAAAAATGAGAAAGAAGGAATTAGAAGGAAAACCAATGAAGATATTAACGATATTAACCAATAAAGATTTGACCGTGACTGAAAAATAATCGGAAACGGACTTTACAATGAGGAAATATTGACCAATAATAAAAAATAGAATGGAAAAAAGCCTTAAACTGTAATGTGAGAAGAATAAAGAAACAGAAAAAAGAGTTACAGAGACAGAGCCACCGACAAACACACAAACCTATATACAAACAGAGAGAGGAGTGAGGGGTTAAAAATAATGAATAAATGAATGAAAAAGGGAGAATTACAATAGGTAACATCGAGGTTAACCGTCTCCTTGAATTCTGCCAAGACAATGGACCAAATTGTTTAATTAATAAAAAATAATAGCCTTTAACCTAATAGGTCTTTTTTCACAATTAATTACATAATCTAACCATCGAGGGAATCTCATTCATGGGGGCGTTGAGAGAAGCACACACATTACATGGAAAAAACGTGGCTAAATACAAACATGAAATCGGGATCGGCGAATCGTCCAATTCGATCCGAAAGGCTGACGCCTTTTTACTACTTGGTTAGGGTCCCGTTTAATTACCTTTAACGACACAGTAATTTAATAAGGTATTGGTAATTCTTACTCGAGTCCCTCAATAAAGGAAGAAACAGAATTTTTCTTTACTACTTGGTTAGGGTCCCGTTTAATTACCTTCAACGACAGTAATTTAATAAGGTATTGGTAATTCTTACTCCCCTCAATAAAGGAAGAAACAGAATTGTTAGAATATATTTCCATCATGCCTGAATCGAGAAGAAAACTGATCCGTCTTTCCTATCTCATTAAAAATCTCACTTTGCCGATCCCAAGTTACAGAGTTTTTATTAAATTCTCGTCTTGTTTTGCTCCTTTGCCTATCACCATGGCAACCTCCGAATCTGCGACGCATTGCGAGCTCATATCCCTGGAGAATTATGTTAGAGGAGAAGTCATTAAACAGGGAATAATTTGCCCTCGGATAAAGAAGCGAACTATATATTTCGTAATTGCTATCACACTGTTGGGGTTACAGAGGCAACTATACATAACATTAATAGTAATAAAGCAAAGACAACCATACATAACATTAATAGTAATAAACCAAATAGATACCCAAATACATAGGAGCAAGCTAGATAAGAAGAGTGTAGGTCGAAATAACTACACCATAGAATGTTGAGTTGAAGAAGATTTATACGGAAAAGGGAGAGTATTCCGCTCGTATCTATCGTCTCATACTGTCTATTAGCGAGCGGAGAACTCAGCTAAGGGGTGATGTGTTGTGATGTTGAACAAGACCCAATTATCAGCCTACTCCTCTTTTGAGTAGACTCTCCTTGTTATTCTTACACGTAGTTTTAGACTCCACAAATAAATTTAACTCACTTCGGATAAAAGAGAGCATAAAAGGTAAATCGCAAAAAAAAACAACGAGAAAAAGGAGGAAAGAAACACGGTAAGAGGGACAAAAACGCCTCAATCTCCATTTACTCGCGGACAGGAAGTGTGGCGGAAGACATGAAGAAAGCTTTCAATGCATATATGCTTACATTCTTCGAAACCTTCTACTTGTTTACATCTTTGCAGCCATTACTATCCACTGCTCCATTATTTCTCACCATTAATGCCTCGCCCCCCTCTTCCCTATCGCCCTCATTGCCTATATCCCGACCCCCGAGTGCTTTGCATCTTAGTTCGTCTCTCATTGTACCTCATTGTCCTCTTTGCTACTTGGGTGGTCCTGGGTGATACTGGATGATCGTGGGTGTTCGACATTTGCCTGTTTTTATACGCTGCCCTCCCCAACACCCTTAGTACATTAAAAAGTGCTTTGAACTCCCACTTCTTCTCTTAAACCTCTGATTAGTTGATAGACAGGCACTCTGTGAAGGCCCTTGGTGCTGAAGAACACCATATGAAAAATAGCGCATTAAAATCTTGTTTTGTGATGCGAAGTAATTTCGCAAAGGACTTTTGTCTCCTGAAGAGAGAGATGATGGAGAAGGCATGGCAGAGTTTGGGAAAGTATATTTCCAACTTTGCTTATTTCTATTTGAATAAGGTTTATTTTTAGAATTTTTTACATTTGTGCAGGAATATAGAAGCAATCGACATCTATAATAATCATTTCCACATAGAAATTACTTAACTAGAATACAAATTTGGGTTTCCAAAAATATTCTCATCAAAGTGGCAAAGTTCTGAACTGCAAACTGGTAAAAGGCTGAAAAAATATGAGCTGAAACCCTGCGTGCCACCTAAAATCTGCTCGCACCTAAACTTCGTGTCATCGACGCCAAAGGCGATCCAATTGAATATTAGTAACATCAACTTGTAGCATAAAATTTTTCATTCATTTTACTCTAAACATTATATAATATTACATTGTGTGGTAAAAATAATTTAATAAATTACAGTCTACACTTCCTGTTTCCAGCATGTATCAATAGAGCACATTTTCTATATAACGGACAATTTTATGGATGTCTTAGTTATTATACAAGAAAGGGCTTTTAAACACATATTTTATTTTGCTTTGATATTATATGGTTGGCTAGAAAGTCTTGACTCACTCAGGAAGCGGAAAAAAAATAATAAAGTTTTACGGAGCAACAACAAAATTAGGTTACGTTAGTCTTACTCATTCGACTACTATCCTTTGTACGCTGCTGTTTTTTGTTGCTCCTGCGCAGTTTATTTCTCTTTGTGTAAGTCTCAACCGACAGAAATAAGTTTGGAAGAAAGCGGAATTAGATATTTGATTCGCTACTGTTACAAGCGACAACTTTTTACGAGAGTTGCTATGAAGGAAATTTGCGATACCGAAGGAGAAGACACAAGTCAGCCACAATTAGATCCATAAGACGTCACCGAAGCACAAACTACCCGTTTTTATTTAATGGTGTTTTATGTAAAATAGATCAGGTTGTGTTTCTGTTGGTGGCTTTTAATTGATGATTGCGAGCTGTTTGAAGGGTGTCGAAAGTTAGGACAGGTTATTTGCGTTGTTTGGTTTTAATTGATGGCGATTTTTTGTTCGTTATGGTACGTAGGTTATGCCAGGTTATTCAGGTTTATTGGCCTTATTTAGTGTCTTAGAGTATTTTGGGCTTATATAGTTTATATTTTTTTTTTTTAAAGGGAGATTTCGATCATAACTTTTTCATTTGTCGGTTCATCAAGATGAAACATGTACTATTAATTTCTCATATGTTTTCGCTATAACATTCTCTCTTAAGTTTTAGCCATTGAACATTGTTATAATTATACCGTAATCACCTGGGTTTATTTTTTCTTCGTCCATCTCCCCTGGATCCATCTGCACCTGCTGACAGACAGCTTTACTCGTTCACTAATCCCATAGCGAATATCCGAGTGTAGGCGCTGATCGAGGGAACGCAGCGACCCCACTTGTAGTTGGAGACTTAGTTTGCCCAGATAACGCGCTCTTATCATAGCTTAGAGGGGGAATTAACACTCTGGTGTACTTGGAAGAACCCCCTTCAGAAAGCTATGAGGGACGTCTCCCCTCATTACATTTTGGGCATTTTCTCCCGGTTAACTAAAAAATATTTAGTCACAAATGGCTTACCCGCCATGTAGTCAACATGTCTTAGAGCCAAGTTCTAACCTCCTGGGTCTCATGTTTTCCCTTTCCCTCAATATAAATCGTCTCTTTGCTCTCTCATCCTTAAGTTTCCTAAAGTTCTGCGAGTGATTCAAACCAAGTATCGGTGTAAAGTACTACTAAAAATTCTCTGGGCAAGCTAGGTCAAGTTCTGTTTCCATTTCGAAACTATTTACGAGAAAAGTGTTTGCAGGTATCTCTCAACTACACCATTTTCGCATCTCGAGTGGTCAGACAGAGAGAGAGACATGATCTTTATTTTTTTTTACAGGGTGTCTCTCCCCCCTCCCAAATAACATACATAAAATAATTTCACGGATGACTTGTGAGTAGGCCCCAAAAGGCCTATCAAAGGTCATCTGCATCTGTCAAAACCCACCCACAAAATGCATCCATAGGACTGTGTCAGATCATGAATCTACAATATACAATTAGAACCATCCACAGGAATGTGTCAAAAACAAAAAAAAATCAGTATCAAGACTCGTCAAAATCCAAATCAATTATAATAAAAAACTGCATCCATAGAAATGAGTCCAGAATACCCCCCCTCCCCCAAAAAGTTAACTCTTCCTACCCATATAATCATCTAATCTGCGTTTGATAACATTCAAGTTTGGACTGTCTACTGTCTCAGATAGCAAACTATTCCAATAATCTACTACTCTATTGGTGAAAAAATATTTTCTAACATTCAACCTGCACCTCGGTTTTTTAACTTTTAAGTGGTGACCTCTAATCCTATTACTACCTTCCAACTCAAATAACTTGCTAAAATCCAACTCATCCATCCCAGAACAGATTTCAAAATGATTAATCATGTCTCCCCTCACACATCTTCTTTCAAATGAGAACATATTTAGTTCCCTCAGTCTATCTTCATATTCAAGGTCCTTTAGGGAAAGTATTATTTTCGTTGCCCTCCTTTGTATTGACTTTAGTAGGTTGATGTCATGTCTCAAACGTGGTGACCCTGCTTGTATACAGTACACTAAATGTGACCTAACATACGAATTGTAGAGTTTAAGGATAACCTCTTTACTCTTGTAGCTAATAATCCTCTTAATGTATCCTACCATCCTATTTGCTCTAGTTTTGCCTCAATACACTGCTTTGAAAACCTCAGTGACCTATCTACTACTACACCTAAGTTCTTCTCATCCTCAACTGAATTCAGCCAATGTCCATCCATTTCATAGCTAAATTCCCCATTATCCCTTTCCATATTAAGAACTTTGCATTTATTAAGGTTAAATGTCATCTGCTACTTCCGAGCCCAAGCTAATAACTTATTTAAGTCACTCTGAACTTTGAAGCTACCCTCAACTTCTTTGACTACAGCTGCCAATTTAATGTCATCAGCAAAAATTGACACTTTGCTATTTACAGCCTCCCCAAGATCATTTATATAAACTATGGATAATAAACGGCCTAGAACTTATCCCTGTGGTATGCCACTGATAACTTCCCTCCACTGCAAACTCACACCATTCAGTACCACTCTGTGTTTCCTGTCTTTCAGCCATTTAGCTATCCAATTCAAAACTTTACCAAATACCCCATGCATTTTTAATTTGTGAACTAGTCTCTCATGTGGAACCTTATCAAAAGCTTTGCTAAAATCTAAGGAAGTTACATCAAATTCTCTTCCTTATTTAATTGTTTAGTAACATAATTCAGAAAATCCAGTAAACTTTTTAAACACTATATACCTCTTCTAAACACATGCTGAGATCAGAAATCCCATCCTTAACTATCTTCTCAAGAATTTTATAAACGATAGAAGTTAAGCTTTCCGGCCTAAAGTTATTCGGATCCTCTTTACTTGTATTTTAAAAAAATTGGCACTAGATTCACTAATTTCCAATCATTACATATTTCTCCAAACTCTAGTGATCTAATATATATCTTCTCAAGAGCTACTGGAATACTATCTACACCTTCTTTGAGTAACCTAGAATGAATGTTGTCTGGGCCAGATGACTTAATAGTATTTAACCCTAATATAAGCCCTTTAATTATTTCCCTGTTCACATTAAAGGTATTCAACACTAATACCCTTTACCTAAAATTATCATCAATTAATCTCTCTGGATTCTCTTCTGTAAATACTGAAAAAAAATTATCATTAAGATTCTTTCAAATCCCATTCATATTTAATAGGTCCAATTTTATCACTGTTAGATCTTTTATTAATTCTATAATAACTAAAGAAATTTCTTGGATCTTTATTATTATTTTGAGCTAATGTAATTTTTGCCCCCCGTTTTTTCTTCTTAATAATCTTATTTAGTTCATTTCTGGTTGACCTATAAGGATTTAAATTGTCAAAATACTTTCTCTCTGTAATCTCTGGTATGCCCTTTTCTTCTCAGAAATTTCCCTAGCTCTTTACTGATTCCATCACAATAGCTTCCTACATTTCTTCACAATAGCCTTCATTGGAATCCACTGCTCCTGGACTATGTTTAATATAGTCTTAAAAGTGTCCCACATCTCATAAGTATTCTTCCTCCTGAATTCTATATCCCATCTAATCTGATTTAGCAAGTTTCGTAATTTATCCTAATCGCCCCTATAAAAATTTGGAGTTGGGGGAAGTTTTTTGATGTTCTTCCTTTCACTATTCGCAAGTTAAAACGAACTATCTGATGATCACTATTTCCCAATGCTTCCCTGACAGTCAATTCCTGAACCAAGTGATCATCATTTGAAAGAACCAGATCTAATATATTGGCACCCCTTGTTGGCTTATTAACAAATTGAGTCAAAAAATTATCCTCAAAGCATTCTATAAAATTAAAACTTGCTCTATCCCTTCCTATCATATTTTCCCAGTCCACAGAATTTAAATTAAAGTCACCAAGAATAACTGTATCTACTTTACATCATTTACTTATTTCCCCGATCATTAGCTCATCAATACAATCTGACTATCTGGGTGGTCTGTAAAAGGCTCCCAAGTGTATTATTCTATATTTACTGACCTTAATATCTATCCACAGTGACTCAACTTCTTCTTGCTTTATAAAATTATTTAGATTTGAAGAAATGCTATTTCTGATATAAATAATCAACCCACCACCCGTCCTATCTCTCCTTTGACTAATGTACATATCATAACCCTGAAGTTTAAATTCACTCATGTTGTCATTAAATTTATTTTCATTAACCCATGATTCTAGTACACATATTATATCTATATCTTCAACAATAATATAACTAAATAACTAATCTTTCATATTTCTAAGACTACGAGCATTGGTATAAAGACAACTCAGCCCTCCTGTCCCTGAAGCACCTCTTTTAGAATGTATACCTTCCACTCTATCTCTTCTGCATCTCTTTCCTTTCCCTGACCAACCCTGTACTCTTATAATTTCTTGACCACTATCAGTAACTAGTTTCCAGCTTGCAAAGACCCAACAACACTATCTAACTCCTGCCACAACACGTAAACCCCAGCCCGGCTTAGATAATAATAATAATAAAAATAGGTATTTATAATGTGCCCTTCAGGGCTGTTAGCCTTTCCAGAGCGCAGGTTGTGTAGCGAGTGTAGAGAAAGTTTACAGGGGAGATAAGGCAATTCTGAAGAGATGAGTCTTCAGGAGACGTTTAAAAGTAGCAAGGGAGGGAGAGGATCGGACTTCGGCAGGAAGAGCATTCCAGAGTCTAGGAGCACAAACTGACGAGGAACGGTCACCCATCGAGCAGAGGACAGAACAAGGAGTGTTCATGATGGGAGCGAGGTTAGACCAGAGTGCCCGAGAAGTTTGACGACGAGAGAGGGCATACGAGAGATAAGGTGGAGCCTCTAGGTTAAGTGCCTTGAAGGTGATGAGAAGAATTTTATAGTAGGTACGGAAGCAAATAGTTAACCACTGTAGATCTTGAAACAGAGGCATCAAAGGAGAGGACCGGGAGTGGCGAAGGAGAAACCAAGCAGCATAGTTTTGAACTAGTTGCAGGGGGCGAAGTGACGAAGAAGGGAGATTCACTAGAAGAGAATTGCAGTAGTCTAAGCGTGAGGTGACGAAGGCATGAATAGCAGTCTCAAGGCTTCGTCGATCCAAATGAGATCGAACACGTGAAAAGTTGCGGAGGAAACCAAGGGAAGACTTAAAGATACGATGGATGTGTGGTTTAAACGAGAGTTGCTCGTCGAAAATAACACCAAGATTACTCAGGGTAACAGAGAAAGCGACATTGGTTTCCCCAAGGTTAAGGGAAGGGAAGAGAGATTTAGATTTCTTCACTATTAAAGCGGTACCAACAACGAGAACTTCAGTTTTATCGTGCTTAAATTTGATAAAGTTGGCAGAGAGCCATTCGTTTCTGGAGGTGTAGGCTGAAAGGCGAATGGTAATTGATTGAGAGAAGGAGACAGGGGATGAGGAAAGGTATATCTGAGTGTCATCAGCATAGAGGTGAAAGGACAGGCCCAAATCGCAAAGAAAGGAGCCAAGAGGAAGTAAGTAGATGCTAAAGAGGAGGGGGACCAAGGACCGAGCCCTGAGGCACCCCGAAATGAATGGGCGTGGGCACGGAGGAGAGGTTATCGAGCGCGACCGACTGAGTGCAAAAGGAGATATATGAGCAAGCCAAGCAAGTGCAGTGCCCGAGAGACCAAGGAAAGTTTGAAACCGATCAAGGAGGAGAGTATGGTCGATGGTGTCGAAAACAGAGGAGAGATCTAGGGGGACTAGAATGGACGTACAACCTCTATCGGCAGCTTTACGTAAGCCGTCTGAAACAGTAAGAAGAGCGGTTTTAGCAGAGTGCTTCGCTTTGAACCCCGATCGGTACGTTTAATCAATATTGCAGTTAAAAATATGGTCATTAAGGCGAGAGAAAACCACTCTCTCGAGGATCTTAGAGAGGAATGGAAGCTGTGAGATAGGGTGATAGCTAGATGATTCAGAGGGGTTAGGGTGTGTTTTTTAAGGATAAGACGAATTGAGGCATGTTTAAAGGAAGAGGAACCACCCCTATGGCAAGATAAGTGTTAAAGAGATGAAGAATCAATGGGAGGTCAGCAGGAAAAATTTAAAGGGGGGGGAGTTTGTGTGGAAGGACGTCCTTAGGGGATCCAGATTTGTTATAACATGAGATCAGGGTAGTTACATCCTATGCATACAATGCCTTATTCCCATAAATCCTGTATTACTCCTCATACAGGCCTTTCAAATAATTATTCAGTCCAATTGCACGAAAAAACGATTCCTCCCCACATCCAATCTTGGAAGCACAGAACCGATACTTAGTATATTTAAAAGTCAAACTAAAAATTAATGAAAATTGAATTAAATATCTTTAAAACCGTAAAAATCTTTACTTCATTCATTGACTACCTTATATTGAAATTTATCCTAAAATACAAGTAGGGTAAATAAATGAATACCATTTTTTAATTTGGTAAATCATTTTAATTAATTGGTAATGAATGGTTCAATATTTCGTCCATTGAGATTAATGACGGTTTTTAATCTTGTGCTATACTTTAAAATATATTTGGCAATGAAACCTTGAGCAAATTTTCCCTTAATTAGTTTATGTCAGAAAATTTTCCCTCATGGGTATAGACATCCTTAGTTTAGGGCACACCAGATTAAGCACAATTAGCCACAGTATTTCGCTCTGTGTTTCATCTTAGCCACATCCTTGGTTTAATGAAAGTTGAGCAATGGTATTTTAGAAACTACCTCAATAAAAGTTGAGTTTTAATATTTTAGAAACAAATTTTCTTTAGCAGGATAGGAGTGTGTTCCATCTTTCGTGATTGACAAAGCAAGAGAAAAATTTCTTTCGAAAGAAACCGAAAGAGGATCTGAAATGTATTTACAGCGCAAAATTCAAGACCTCTCAATTTCACTCTTGCCTGAAACGGAACCTCAGACACGATCATTTGCGGTATTTTGAGGAGTGTCAACACGTGAACACTTTTTTATCTAGAGGCAAAATTTTCTTTACTGAACTTGTTGATGTAAATCTACATAAAGAATTGTTAGATTTTGCCGATTTGTCTTTGACATCATCAGATAATGCAGTGCCCCCACCGATCGAAGCTCTTTAGTTCAAGGTCATTGTTAGCAATTCTTTGAGCTTGGGAACGAAATATGCCGGTTTCACTTCCATTTCACCTATACTTTTGCTCGATTCAGCTTATCCTCTTGATCTAGGATTAAATCATGTATATATTTTATTTAAATACTGATATCGTTTGGACATCGGCTTCTGATGCGATATTGGATGGTACCAGTTTTTGAAGAAAATCAACCACAGTGCTTTTTATCAAGTATTATAGAATTATAGAGTATTATAGAGTATTATAGAATAAATCCAGCTAAATTCTTTTCTTGTCGTAATTCGAAAATTAAAATTTATCGTCTTTACTCCCATATTTAAACGGTGTGAAAAAAAAGAGAAATAAAAAAATATATAAATAAAAACGGCTTTAAAACTGTTGTCCCATAAAATTCTAAGAGCAAAAGAAATCAAGACGTTAAAAAGAACGCCAATTTCAAGTAATTTAAAAGATTCGAACGAAAATCTTTCGATAAATTTTTAACACCCTGTATACAATATACACCGGAGACCTTAGAATAATAGCGTTTGAATGCTTGAATATACATGGGGCTTTAATATGGGATGGATTTAATAGCTTTATTAGCCATTTTATTGAAACCAAATAAATTAAACACAACATTACTATAAACAACCTGTTTCGTATGGATGCAAATTTAATTAATTATATAATTGAGCAGGTGATTTTTTTTATAAAAAACGGAATCTAAGCTTACACAAGGAGGTAGGTAGGCTTAAGGAACTAACGCAGCGACTCTCAACCAGTGTGCCGCGTGAAATTTGAGGAAAGTTGATTCTCCCTCAAACAAGAATGAATAAATTTCGATACTGTATGAATGTATGATCAAATTTTCGTACTTGTGACACAATAAAGTATCCTGCCGTAACAGAGTGTCCTACTACAGCTTTAGTTGCCAGGTTTTTAATAATATCTTACTAACTGCTTGCGAGTCAGCAGAGTTAACTGGTACCGAAGCGGATGAGCTGACGGAAATCAGGAACGACAGAAGACTAAAACTGAAGCAGGAATCCACAAATATGATTGCCCTTCGGTTGTCCATTCATGACGGATAACCCGCAATTACAAAGAAACAAGAGAATTTCTTCTTCCTTTCTCATCTTCATATCTGTGTGAGTCTGGATTCTCTGCAATGAACACAGTAGAAAATAAGAACACGTCGCGGCTTCGGACACTGGAGAAGGACTTTCGGCTATTCCTATCCACCTTTCGGCCTCAGATAACGTAAATTATGAAGCAACGACAAGGAAAAATTTCTCATCGATATTTTTAGGTATGTACGATAAGGCTTTTAATTTTTACTCATGTTCGTGCTATAATACGTTTGTCCACTAAATTAATAAATAATTAGCATTCCTAACTTATGAACATTTATTAGCATTTATTATTAGGTGATTAAATATATTCTTAAATACTGATGGTTTACCTCGGCCATATTACTCTCTGGCTTGATGTGCGGTGAAATAAAAAAAGTTGAAAAGCTTTGCACAACAAAGATATATTAAGCCTTACTAAGAATGGAAATTAGGGAATAACTTTTGTTTATTTTATTTGCTAATTCATTATCAAACATTTGGTTTCTTACTGGTCTAAAGTTTTTCTCAATTTATTTTTATTCTACACAGAGGTAAAAAAAAAGGTATAATAGAAAGAAACAACATGTAGGCACCTGTATTCTTTCTAAAGTTAATTTGATTGCGTTGAACAACTGGATTTAGGATTACACGGAAATGGTGGTTTTATCATGATCTAAACAGTAATCGCAACTAAAACCTTAAGAGTCTCTACCGGCTTGACTGATGCAGATTGAGATTAATTTAGAGTTTGCATTACAAAAGAGACAATTGGTAAATCAACCGACGCTGTAAACCCGACCAACCTTGTAAGAATCTCTGCTGAGTGCAGTCCCAACGCGGATAACCCGAAAATTACCTTTGAGTCTAGACGCAAGGATGAGCAAGACTCAATTCTGAACTGTGCGATGATGTTAACTTAATTTCTTAACCTTCATTTCTGGTATTTTTCCATGGGAAGGAACATGACCAAAACCAGGAAACACCCAGACAGCGTATACCCCCGCCAACGCCAGTACCAGAATAATATATGAACCAGGATCTCTATGCGCCTCTGGATCTGTCCGCGAATTTAATATACTCTTTCATAACTCAAAGCAAATTGAACAAAGGATCGCTGTGATTCAAAATGCCTAAGCTTGGAATCCCATTGTGTATATTGGACAATTAGCAATGTTATTCTTCAGAAACTACACCAAGCAGACCAGAGACAAGAACAAAAATTCAGGCCTTGTGTTCGTGTGTTTAAAAGAAACCGTCCAATTTTGTGGCTTTGAGTTAATTTACTTTGATGTAGGAAATTGTTCTTGAGTCTTTTTTTCTAGATATGGTTTTAAGTGTTGAAATATAAACAAAGAACTTCTACTATGTACTTCATCATACACTGATATGATCACATTGGTTAAAAATTACCTTTAACTGTGCCAATTGTATAGGATCACGTCAGCAATATTCGGGGAGGGGGGGTCTAATAACAAGTAAGGATATGTCTTAGATTTTTTAGACTATGCCATTATTTTCATTGTTAAACCTGTTCATTCTTCTTTTGTTCCGCCTTGAAAATGTTGGGATAAATAAAAGCGCTCAAGGACCTTTTACGCTCTTGCTTATATAAAAATACTCCAAGTTTTTATATATAAAGGGTGTTCCATTAAGACGGATCGAAGTTAGCAGTAAATAAAACAGTGTTATTGGTGAAAATTTATTGATTTAATTATTGGATCATGTTATTTTAGTCATGGCAATTATGTGTGAAAAATAATATCGCCTAAATGTTCGTCAAGGCTTCAGCAGCACACCTCCACCTGATGGTCAAAGTTTTGATGACGTCTCTGCATAATTGCTCCTCGATCTCACCAATATGCCTTATTATCTCATCCTTCAGCTATTGAGTTATTGTTAGCTTGTTGGCATAGACCTTACTTTTGAGATTACCCCAAAGGAAGAAATCTAAAGGTGTGAAGTCACACGATCGTGGTGGACAATTGACCTCGCTTTTCGAAAGATGATACGATCTGGAGACTTCTCATTCAATAAAGCCATTGTTGCACTGGCTGTGTGGCATGTGGCGCCATCCTGTTGAAACCAAAAATCTTTGACATCCATATAATTCAATTCAGGCCATAAAACGTTGGTTATCATGCAACGGTATCGCTCGCCTGTCACCGTAACAGAATTCCCGTCATCATTTTCGAAGAAATACTGCCCAATGATTGCGCTAGCAAAAATGCACACCAAACAGTGACCTTTTGTGGATGCATTGGCTTTTCAACAATTTTCCTGGGATTTTCATCAGCCCAAATGCGACAATTCTGCTTATTAACGAATCCACCAAGATGAAAATGGGCTTCATTACTAAAGATTAATTTTTGCGAAAAATGATCATCGGATGGTCTTTGCTCGGCAACCCAATTGACGAATGTACGGCGCTTCAAATGGTCAGCAGTCTTCAGTTCTTGTGCCAATTGAATTTTGTAAGCGTGTAGAGACAAATCTTTTGTATAAATTCGATGTAACGTTGTTGTGGAGAGGTTCAATTCCTGCTCGCTATGACGAATAGAGGTGTCTGGATCTTCGGCCACATTCTCGCGCACTGCAGCAATGTTTTCAACTGAACGGCGTAAACGAGCACGCAATGGCGTTTTCATATCTGCCACCGACCCTGTTTGTTTGCAGTCTCGGTTGGTCGATTATGTTGACCAAAAAAATCGCGAAGTGCCTGAAATGCGTTTCTGTTTAAACGTCCATTTTCGTAATAGGCTTCGATAACTTTAACACGTTGTTCGATTGTTAATATTTCCATGGTTGAAAGTGCCAAAGACTGAAATTGTTAAATCTGCAAGAAAAAGAAAAAATCTTTACACGCTTAAACTTAACTCACATTTAAAATCGGTCCAAGTTATTGGAACACCCTTTATTATCAAACTGAACAAAAATTTCGTTAACTATACATATATCAAACTTATAGAAACAAAAATATCGTAAACGAATCGCAGGCTCATCATGAAAAAATACCGAGGCCTATACCCAACCTAAACAAAGAACCCATCTGATATATGAGTATAAATGATCCCTATTGGACTGTCAGCTCCTCCCTCAATAATATATTTGAATGACGGAAACAAAATTATCAAGAAGAATCACATATCACCTAAACAACGAAGCCCTCAAAACCCACATGAGTAAAATCATGGAACAGTTCTCAACAGAAAAATGATGGAAGACAACACCAAATCATACACTTAGCAACAGATCACCGACAATTACTTTTCCTAGAAGTCATCCATATACAAGAAAAACAATATATATATATATATATATATATATATATATATATATATATATATATATATATATATATATATATATAACATTTTTAGTAGTTGTTGCAGACTATCGAATAAACAATGCTAGGTCGAGAGGTGAGTTTTTGAGAAGGATGAGACTTGGCATATTTTATTCGATCGGCTGCAAAAACTGCCAAAAATTTTATTATGGACAAACTGTGAAAGAACTAGATGTCCGGATTAAGCAACATCAAGCCAATGTACGTAATCACAGTGAACAATCTGCGCTTTTTCTACATATCTACAATCTTAACCATAGAATTAACAGCACAGTGTCAATCCAGTCATAAAATCCAGTAATTATATTTCGAGAAATATATTAGAATGTATCTCCATTAACGCGTTCCCAAATTTCAACCTTAGCCCTGGTTTGTTCACGCTAGACCCCATTATCACTACATACATAAAATCTCAAATAAAGTTGTTTCAGGATTTTTTACCTGCTAATTAGGGTTCAGAGGTGGGTAGTATAATTCCCCCTTCCACTATTTAAGGCAATGTATGTTCAGCCTCCTGTTCATTCCTTGAAAAGTTTTTAAAAAATAAAAACGAAAGAGCTCGGAATAGTTTTTCACTTTTTCTTTGTGGGTATATCTGCATAACTTTGACTCACGTGCACTTTGTGAGCTTTTTTCATATATATATATATATATATGCCTTTCTACATTTTTCATCACATTATGAATAACACAGGTGAACAATTTTAATCACATTTTTTGGTGACTTAGATTTATCTGCCAATATTAATTCGTTTTTTTATGCTGATTTCAAATATATAATCCATTTTTACCTACATGCTATAGTTATTCTGTAATTTATATTTTCTAGTTTCCCCGAAAAATGCCATCCGGAGGGACAGATAGGGTGCTTGTAGAAAGCAAATACTTCACAGTACATAGTAGTAAGATAGTAATAAGTGTTATTATTTAAAATATTGACATTATTGTTTCTTTTTTCAGGTCTCATGTTAGAGTGATGGCTTCATCAAGAGGAAATTGCGTTAATGATCCAGACACCTTCTGCTACATATGTGGCTGTTACATGCTAGTTCGTCAAAGGCGCAATATATCAAACTTTGTGATCTGCACTTATAAGGCATATTTTGATGTTTCTCTTGGCGATCAAGATAAGAAGTGGGCCCCACATGCTGTTTGCCATAGTTGTGTGGAACATCTTCGTGAGTGGGCGAAAGGAAAGAGAAATGGCCTTCCTTTTGGAATCCCCATGGTGTGGCGAGAGTCAAAGGATCATGTATTGGACTGTTATTTCTGTCGGGTGAATCGGCACAAGATTGACTACCCCAACATTGCCTCGGCGATCCGGCCAGTACCTCATTCTGAGTCCTTACCAGTTCCGATTTTCAGTGGATAGGCTTCCTCCGAGGATGAAAATGATGTACCTGATATGGATTCAGAATCTGCAGATTCATCATCAGATGCTAAACAGTCAATAGCTATTCACTGTTTCAATCAAGAGGATTTGAATGACTTGATACGTGATTTTGCGCTTTCCAAGAAAGCTGTAAAACTTTTAGGCTCCAATTCGGTACGGGTATCACCGAACAAGGGAGAGTACATTTGTTAAGTATTTCTCTGAGGACAAACAATTTGTATACTGCCACAATGTTCTTGGTCTGTTTACCGAGTTGGGACCTGGTACCTATAACCCTGCTGAGTGGAGACTGTTTTTGGATAGCTCCAAGCATAGCCTTAAGTGTGTCCTTTTGCATAATGGTAATGACTTTGGTGCAGTATTTCTCGGTCACTCTGTCCATCAGCGAGAAACTCACGATGGCATAAGAATGGTCATGGATTTACTTAAGTACCATGAACACAATTGGATCATATGTGTAGACGTTAAGATGGTCAACTTCCTCCTTGGCCAACAGAAGGGATATAGAAAGTTTCCATGCTATATCTGTATGTGAGACAGTCGAGCCCGTGACAAACACTGGTCACAAATAGATTGGCCAGTTCGGGAAACTTTGGAAGCAGGAATGTCAAACATTGTTAATGAGCCAATCGTACGTCGAGAGAAGATCGTTTTCCGTCCACTTCATCTCAAACTCGGGTTGATGAAGCAGTTTGTCAAGGCGTTGAGCACTGACAACGATTGTTTTCAATACCTAGTATCGGCGGTCCCTGCTTTGTTATACGAAAAAAATAAAAGCAGGAGTATTTGATGGTCCCCAAATCCGAAGACTTCTTTTGAGTGGTTCTAGATTCGGGAACACAATGAATGAAAAAGAGAAGGCAGCTTGGCTCTCATTTTATGCCGTTGTTCGTAACTTCTTGGGAAACAAAAAAGCGCATTAATACCAGGATCTGGTTACTAATATGCCTTTAGCCTATCGTGCTCTGGGATGCAACATGAGTGTGAAGCTGCATTTCCTAAATAGTTACCTCGACCGATTCCCATAGAATCTGGAAGCCGTGAGAGACGAACAAGGGGAACGCTTCCATCAGGATTTGATGACGATGGAAGAGCGCTACCAAGGTCACTGGGATAGACACATGATGGCGGACTACTGCTGATCGATTTGAAGAGATCAGCCAGAGAAGACACAAGAGAAAGAGTTACAAACGCTAATTTTTGCCCGATTGAAATCAAGAATAGGTCCTCCAGCTTGATGTACGGTCATTAATAAATTAGCATCTATTTGATTACAGTATTTGTAATCCTAATGTATATGGATTTACAAGTTCCTTGGTGCTCACTGCGAGGTGATTGCACTGCACCATCCTAATGTGTAATTCAAGTTTCTTCTAATATGCAATAAAATGTTTGTGCAAAAAAACCTGCTTTACTATAAATAACGCAAAAGGATAATTCAAAATTACTTCAGGGTATGATGATAGGCGTGATAAAATGAAAATTATTGTACAATATTAGTTATTGATATTACGAAAAATCTGTAGCATTTAGAGAGAATCTGATTTCAGATTTGAATTCATATGCTCGAATTAGGTAGGAAAATGTACTTTTGTCACTTCACCAAATACATTGTTCCCCACTGTAATCTGTCGTTAGGATCCATATTTTTTTTTATCTTTGTAATCCTTAAAAATTAAACTACATTGCTTGCCTTTATCCTTTAGCACAATCTTTCCCAATTTTATAAATTCATGGCTTAACACCTAAGTGCTCCGCCGCAAGAGGAAAACACCAGTTCCTGTTACAGAAACTGTAAGCCACATATGGTTACTCGCTGGATGGAGTCATTATTTGGGCTGACTTAACGCGGATGCCATAAACTGTAGATAGCTGTGTTTCGGACTCCACGTAAGCAGTAGGTCCTATGGAGAAATAAAAACGCATCAGAATGAGTCCGGATCGGTGGTAAACTCACTACTAAAAGTGCATATTGGTGGTAAAACTCCTATTAACAGCTAATATCGCAATAGAACATTCCCTCGCGTAAGATGTTGCTACTGAACATCTCCTTGACCTCGTATGTTTTCCTTATAACATCCTCTCGTAAGTTTTAGCCATTGAAAATTGTTAAAATTGTCCCATAATCACCTGAAGTTCTTTCTTTGTTCTCCTTTGGGTCCACCTGACCTTCTCACAGACAGCTTTACTCGCTCGTTAATCCCAGAGAGAACATTCGAATATAGGCGCTGATCGGGGACCAGCAGCACCTCCACTCGTCGTTGGAGACTTGGTGTGCCCAGATAAAGCGCGTTAATCATAGCTTAGATGGTGAATTAACATCCAGCCTCTACTTGGAATATCCCATCTTGTTAAACTTCAATGCACGTCTCTCATGCTTACATTTTGTTCACTTTGCCCCGGCTGACTAAAAAATATTTAGTCACAAATTGCTTAACATCATGCAGTCAACATCTCTTTGAGCCAACTTCTATCCCCCTGGCCTCATGTTTTCCTTTTGCCTCAACATAAATCTTCTCTTTTCTCCCCTACCCTTAAGTTTCCTTTAGTTCTGCTAGTGATTCAAAGCAATTCATAGTGGAAGGTATTACTAAGACATTCCATGGGCGAGTTAAGGTCCATTTCAAAAGTATTTACGAGAAAACTGTTTTTAAGTATCTCTGATTCAAACGTCAAAGCACAATTCTAACTAAACACTTTTGAGAAGTTTGGAGGAGGCTAAATCCCCCTTTCAATCCAAAAGTTAATTTTCCAATCTTAACACTTTTACCTGTTCAAAATTTGTATAATTTATTATTAAATCAACCAATAAGTTGGTTCGGTTTTTCACTTAAATGGGTAAGAATTGGAGTGGGGAAGGATCTCCAAGTGATCATTCGTAATTCACCTCCATCGATTTGCTTCCACAAAGAGAATAAATGACAACATAAAGGTTTCAAATTTCGTTAGAATCAGTCGAATGGTTACGGCGTTATTACCAAATAATTCCCGGACTAACCTTGGGAGGACCTTGACAATTATATCACCGAAAGAGAATGTAAAACAACATAAGGGTTTCAAATTCCGTTAGAATCTGTCGAATAGTTACTTTTTTTTACCAAATGATTCCTGTACTAACCTTGGGGCGACCTTAAACCGTATATCATTCGAAAGAGAATGTACAAAAACATAAGGGTTTCAAATTTTGTTAGAATCGGCCGAATTGTTACGATGTTATTGCAAAAAAATCATTGAAAAGTAAAATGGATAGCATCTGACCTACGGAGTGGCATGGTAACCTATAGAGTCGCAACACGCGACAAAAAAAAAATCATGGGTTATTATAAAAGATTCGATCATTCTTTAACATATGAACGGCTTACAAAAACAACAATTAAGCATATTTCTTTACATTAATTATTACATATTATTTTTTAGTGCCTCCCATCTTAGAACACTTTAATATATTGCTTCCTATCTGAGATCCCTTTAAGATATTGCTTCCCATCTTAAATCATTCATACACATTGCATCTCATCTTAGAACACTTTAATATATTGCTTCCTATCTGAGATCCCTTTAAGATATTGCTTCCTATCTGAGATCCCTTTAGGATATTGCTTCCCATCTTTAATCACTCACACTTATTGCTTCCAATCTCAAATCTCTTTACATATTGCTTCTCAGTGGAACTGGGCCGCAACAAGTTATAGTAATCTAGAGTTCCTCTCCATCCAGGGTTCGCCACTCAATATAAAAGAAACTTGTTCACTGAAAAGGAATGTGGAATTGCAAATGGTATGAAGGAGTGCAATTCTAAACCTCTTAAAAATATATGACCAAAAATGATATATAAACAAAATGTATGAATAAATAAATATAAAATGAAATGCGAAAACTTCCTTAAAAATAAAAATACCAAGAATATACAAAAGTTCGGTCAAACTAAATCAACTCACGCCTTCAGGTTGGATCCGAGGGGTACATTGGGGACCTAAATATATCGCAGCAAACTTTTACCCAGAACAAAAATCCTCCAAAGCACGATTTAAATCATTTACTGTGAGGATCGAAAATGAGTAAGTAATGGTCGAAATTTAGGATTTTTAGCCATAACCCTTTTTCTACTGCAGGAAATTTTAATTTAAAACATTTTATTAATTAAAATCTTGAAATAAAAAGGTATGAAAGGTACATAAAATAGAGTAACACTCTCCTACCACTTCAACCAAAGTGGTAAAACTCAAGTTACTTCGAATATAAGAAATATTTTCAATAATAATATTTGGGTGTTGCGAAAGTTATTATGTATCTGACCAATATGAATCAAAATACAACCAACGAGGGAATGACGATGTTTCCTTAAGTGGTAGAAAATGAAGTGTAGTTTATCATCTCTTCCCTCCGGCAGCGCCCTTTTTATTCAAGGTCGTTTTCTTCCCATGGAAGATAAAGAGTTTAGAGGACAACCTATCTGTCACTCCTTATTGTATGAGTTTCGAGGGTGAGTTAAGCTAAGTATGGCATGGAAAGGATTTGGGGAGTTTAGTAGTAATGGTGGTTTTCCAACCTGCCTTTATCTAGGCGGATCCTAACCGGATAATGAAATAGACATAAAGGTCAGCATGACAATCGCTGGTGAGCCCGAAGACACCAGGGGTCAGTCCTCTTTGGGAAGGAGTGCTAGGAAGTATTTTGTTTTGACATCAAACACCTTCGTCACCACGGAGCAGAGGGACCTATTATACGTCAGAGGTCTGTAGATATAGATACCCAGCGAGAGGGTTCCTTACAACAAGTGTGTGTGTGTGTTATGCTGCGAAGACGGGATAGGAAAGAAAGCCCTGTTGCAAATGGCTATGTGTGTGGTGAGAAGTGTAAGATCTACCGACCCCAGTACAAGGCTGAACCGATCAATTGGTAGCCAGATCTCTCCGTGCGCTGTCTTTCGTGTCTGCTCATGCCGGGATCGAACTCTGTACCGCGACGTTGGCGGACGAATACCGCATCCACCCTGCTAGCAAGATCTTTATTTGGTGAGTGTATCTCCAAGTAGAAAAGAGTGGTAAACACCTGCAGTACAAAAGAAGAGAACACCTTCACCAGCGATTGCGACCTCTCAGATAGGGCCTCATTCTCGAAGACAAACCGAATTGGATGACATCTCGAACAAACCTTCTAAATCAGAATTTGGCAAAGACTTAAATTTGTCATGTTCGAATATCCTTGAACTTTCCTGAAGACGTTTAGGGCCAACTCTTCAAATTTCCTTGAACTTTACTGCAGACGTTTAGTACCAACTGTTCCAATATCCTTGAACTTTACTGCAGACGTTTAGTGCCAACTCTTCAAATATCCTTGAACTTTACTGCAGACGTTTAGTGCCAACTCTTTAAATATCCTTGAACTTTACTGCAGACGTTTAGTGCCAACAACTTGAACTTGTGTACGAAGCATTCCATCGCCATTGACCAGATTTAGTTAACAGAAAAGTTGATCTTCAACAGGACAACGCAGAGGTTGGATCTGCCAAACAAAACCAGAACAATATCATTATTTTAGGATGGGAAATTATTCCACATCCCTTATATTAACCGGTTTTATCCCTTATGTTCTTTGTCAATTATTTCTATTACTATAAGATGCCATACGTGTTAGACTATTTAGAAACAAGGATGTCTTTGAAAAGAATCCCCTAACGTTTTGTGGCAAAAATTGACGAATTTTTAAGAGCAAGAAATCTAAAATTTGCCTAACTGTTTGGCTCCACTTCCTAATAATGATTAGATTATTAACAAACCAGGCAATGGCTTCGCCATTTCCCCTACCGGAGGAGCTTGTGCTTCGCTACTAATATTTAAATCTGAAAAAGCAGCCTTACTTAAATTTTAATAAATTATCTGAACTTCACCAATTGTAATTCCTTTTCCTTTAAAACATTTTAAAGCATTGGATAATCATATATATTTTTTCTGAACTAAACTATTTTGTTTTTTCAAACTCTAAAGAAATTCTTAGAAATTACCTTGATAAAAATTTTAAATATACATAAGTCATAACCAAACTAAGATGAAATTATTATTTAAAAACTCCCAAAAATCCCGTTATAAATTATAGAGTTAGTGATGATGATGATGATGATTATGATAATTAAATTTCACTGGCATTTATTTTTTTCCCCTTTTTGAAAAAACGTAAATACTTTTCACGATTCCTAATACTTCTACTACCAATAATACTACTAATAATGATCAAATCTATCGCAAATGGTTTGTAGCTATGAAGAAAGACAAAGAATTTCCCTTAATCAAAAAAATAAAGAAGCGAACCGGTCCAGGACATTTTCTTCCGCATATTTCTCGTTTTTGCTAAAAAAAAAAAAATCTAAACATTTATAACCATCATTGCACCAAAACACGAAAGATTTCAGGTTCGACTTCAGGTTTTAGCCTGATGGTATCCAACTAGTCAGTGAGTTATCTCCCAATCAAATCACGACCGTTCAGTCGCCGGACTGAACTTTGCTTCGTCCCCCACAATTATGACATCCCTTAAGAGGTTGTTTTTTTTTTACTCATTTACCCTTCTCATTCATAACCAAGCTGAGTAAGCTTGGTTCCTATCCTAGAGCAAATAACCAACTTAAATAAGCTTGTTTTCGTTATTCTAAGTCTAATAACCAAGGAGAGTAACCAGGTTTAGCTCTCTGCTAGGTCTAATAATCAAGCTAAATCGGCTTGTTTATTTCTTTTCTAGGTTAAAACTCCAAGCTGGGTCAGCTTGTCTATTCCTCTTCTACCGCTTATAACGAAGCTGAGTCTGCTTTTTATTCCTATTCTAGAGGTTTTAAAGAAGCTAAGTCGGCTTGTTTATTCGTCTTCTAAAGCCTAAAACAAAGCTGAGTCTGCTTTTTTTATTACTCCTCTACGACTTATAACGAAGTTAAATTTGGCTTGTGTTTTTCCTATTTTAGGGCCTATAAAGAAGCTGAGCTTGTTTATTTCTCTTCTAAGGCTTATACAAAATATGAATCGGCTTGTTTATTCCTCTTCTAGGTTAAATAACCAAGCTGATTCGGCTTGTTTATTCAACTTCTAGGTTAAATAATCAAGCTGGGTCGGCTTGTTATTCCCCTTCTACAGCTTATAATGAAGCTGAGTCTCCTTGTTTATATTTATGCTAGGGCTTATAAAGAAGCTGAGTCAGCTTGTAGATTGCTGTTCTAGGGCCTAAAACGAAGTTAAATCAGCTTATTTGTTCCTCCTATAGGTTGAATAACCAAGCTAGGTCGGCTTGTTTCTTTCTCTTCTAGGTTAAATAACCAAGCTGATTAGACTTGTTTATTCCTCTTCCAGAGCTTATAACGAAGCTGAGTAGGCCTGTTTATTTTTCTTTTAGGGCCTTAAACGAAGTTGAGTCGGCTTATTTGTTCCTCCTATAGGTTAAATAACCAAGCTAAGTCGGCTTGTTTATTTCTCTTCTAAGGTAAATAACCAAGCTGAATCGGCTTGTTTATTCCTCTTGCAGGGCTTATGACGAAGCTGAGTAGGCTTGTTTATTTTTCTTCTAGGGCTTATAACAAAGATGAATCGGCTTGTTTATTTCTCTTCTGGGTTAAATAACTAAGCTGAGTCGGCTTGTTTATTCCTCTTCTAGGGCTTATAACAAATCTGAGCCAACTTGTGAATAGCCAAGCTAAATAAACAGTTTTCCTCCTATTATTTAAGCTTTTTTTCGCTCATCAAACTTCTCCAATTATGTATGTATTTAAGTTACCATTAAATTAGTTGACCCCATACCCCCATTTTCATGTAACGTCACCCATGTTTGTGGCAATCTTTTAACACTTACCCACAAGAAACTTTTACCATTTGTGGCTGTCATTTTACCTATTAATATTTATTTCCTGTACTGTTGCCCTAAGATGCGTATTTTCGTCCCTGTCTAAATATTATTTTTGTTACAGTGAGGACTTTAGTCAGGTTAGAAACTCCCACTTGAAATCCGTCACATTAAAATATTTAAAATGTGTCAAAATAATATTTTACCATTTACACTTTTATTCAAGTTATAAATTTATGTCAAATTAAATATTCTTTGTAACTTGCTAAAAAGTTGGTGCGAAAAAGTTACTTGGAGCGAAAAAGTTAGTCTGGGAATTGAATAATTCCTGCACAATTTGATAAAATGGCTTAATTTTGTAAATCTACTTCCCCTCCCCTTTCCCTCCCCCGTAGATGAGAATCTACTAGATGGTAGTTTATCCTTGTCATTTGTAGAATCCAAAATTGGAAAAGAATGAGGAACATCTTTATAAGGAAAAAAAAAGCTTGGAATCTAAGACTATCTCTTTTGATATCAACAGAATATTAATCCAAATTAAGTATTTAAATAATTTTTCCGAATATCTCCGTGAATAAAATGCCAAACTATAGAGTATTAATAGTGTATTCAAGTATATACAGTAGGTCGTCTTGGTTGTCATAGCAACGCCTCCTTTTGTAAGCTTAGTTCTTTAATTAAAGCAAAAATCGAATATCAGATTCTAAATATCATAGTTTCCCCGAATATAGACGGGTACATCGACATAATACGTATTCCGGTAAATTTGTTGACAATAAAAAGGTTAACTAATTAGTGGTAATTAGTGCCGCTAAAAGAAATGGGAAAAATAATTAGTAATTGTACGATTGGTTTCTTCATGACCTGCTATTGGGATCCACTAGGGGTTTGAACTTAACAGTAATGTCGTAGGTCAGGTTAAATTTCCTGACCTCAGCTTGCTTCCTTTGATTCCGAAGCGAACGTGGCCGGCCCGCAGGACACTCTGCCATTAGCCTTGCCCTGACTAATGCACTTTAAACGTGGGTTGCACTAAATCAAGTAAGATTGACTATTTTCCTTGAATCAACTTACTAGAAGGCTCTGGATATCAAACTGGATGAAATAAAATATCTTTTACTACTCTACAAACACAACAATAAAATAAACGATACAACATACAAAAAAACTAAATGAGCAAAATGTTTACACACGTCAGCTCCAGGCGGGAGCTGTGAGCACGTACATACCAACGTACACGACCGACTAAAGGGAAACTATCATTCCGTGTGGATCTGCAGCCCGAGGATTTTTCTACCCGAGAGAAAGGCTTGGAAAGGGGGGGAGGGGGGGTCGAGCGTCGAGCTCGGTTACTTTTCAACGACACGGTTGGGTTTGCACTTGGCCGATTAGTACTCGGCCTGCTTAAAGTAATGAAGGAGAATACAACCTGTCTTCTAACAACCACTGCTCTTCTCGAAAGTAGGGATCGAGGGAGTATTTCGCCGTGGAGAAGCATAGTCGAATACAGCAGTGCGGGAGTCTCCTCGTTCCTAGTTTGTATTTCTTCTTATTTAAATTTCTTGTCTTAGGGCTTTTGGGGTAAGGGAGGCCGAGAGAAAGAATTTTTCCTCGCCTCTTCCTCTTTGGCAAAATACTAATCTTATCCAGGTTAACGCTTAACTATATATACGGGTTCACCGGAAGTGAAAGTTACCGAAGTGTCAGAAGTGGATTTTACTTTATCTATATAAAGGCGCCGGGAGTGAATTTAGACCTTCACGCCATCTCGCGAAACCTCTCGTTGTTACAATTAGGCTCGCTATAGGGCGTATTATCAAACGAAAGTTACCTCCAAAGGAAGCCGATCCTGGGTTCTTTCCGTCCTACCCATATCTCTCTCTCTCTCTCTTTGGCAAGTAATAAAAATAGAAAATAAATATTTGTTGTTTATGTTATAAACCCTTTATTTCTGGTTAAATTTGAGATATCCCATCGAGGTTTTTGTTACGTGTGAACTAAGTAAAATAAAAAAAGACTTCCCAAACCACTTTACCTAACCAATCTCCTCTCTCACTCTTAACCAGCACCAAAAAATGTCTTTGGTTATCTTGATCATTTGATAAATGCAGACTAAGAATTGAAAGTTTTATCTCTTCCATTAAACTTCAAATCATGAGAAGATCCAAGACGCTTTTATTTACTCTCCAAATGGGCTGATATTATTTGAAGAGGTGACTTCTATTTGTGTGGAACAGAGTGGAATATAGAAGCAAATTCTGTCTATATTTTAACAGGAATCATTTTCTATTTGTAATTTCCCACATTTGTCGATGCTAAATGGTAACATAAAAGGTTTAAATGCAACGAACGAAAAAGACGCATACCGGTATTAAAAATGGCCACAGAGCCTACTGAGGTCATGTTTTGCACAGGCTTAGCCTACCAGTTTGGTCAAAACATCAATAAAACAGACAACAAATTCTATTAGGGTTAGATTAATTTAGTTGGTAGTTTCTTAACCTACTCTGGTCTCTTGTAGATTTTCAACCCCCGGTTTTTTAAGGGCTTTCAACCCAACCAGTCGGTTTAGTTTCTTAGCCTTCTTTAGGTTAGGTTCGATAACCCTACATTCGGATTCAAAAATTTTGACTACTTTAAGAGAAAATAGAAAAACGTCGAGGAGGCATCTAAAAGAGGTTAAGTTAGGTTAGGACAGTACACCTTAACCCAGGGGTGGGCAAACTTTATAAACTACAGGACCACAATTGACTTAGGCGAAAGGTCGAGGTCTCTACTGAATAAAACCATAAAAATTGTCGTCGAAAGAACATATATAAACGAATAAAATAGTTTATTTTACAAATATTATATTTCTTACCTTTATTTAAAAATAAAATATTCTAACATTTGGTCGCGGGCCATATTTTGAGCATTGCCGGGCCAGTTATAGCCCGTGGGCCATACTTTGCCCAGGCATGCGCTAACCTAACCTAACCGAAGTTCCAGTTCTTGTCTCTATCGGTCTTTTAGTCCATGATAACAGGAAAGTAACATTGGTTACTTTCGCCAGCAGTCCCTTGCCAATCATGGACCAAATCACCAACCAGGCTGGAGGTTGAAATTCACATACAGATTAGAATGACGATCGTTTTCAATAAACCAGGGTACCAGAGGACGGTCTGGTTGGAAGGGTAAAGTGGATAGTAGTGTTTTCTGGCACCAACCAGCGATCATAGATCGATTCCTGATCTAGAGAGATGAAAGCACTCGTTCAGCTACATGGCGAGAAGAGTGAATATGTTGTGTGTGTGTGAAAGAAGAGACAGTAGTATTGTAAGGAGCTACATCTGGTTTATCTTCGCAGGATTATATTAAAGATGGTGTATCATTGCCGAATCATCTTAAAGATGGTTTATCCTCGCAGGTTCATATTAAAGAAGGTTGATCATTTCTGTGTCGTCCTAAAGATGGCTTATCTTCGCAGGATCTTATTAAAGGTGGTTTATCATTGCTGAGTCATCCTAACGATGGTTTATCTAGTCAGAGTCATATTAACGATAGTTTATCATTGCTGAGTCATCCTAAAGATGGTTTGTCTACGCAGGGTCATATTAAAGATGGTTTATCAATGATGATCATCTTAAAGATGGCTTATCTGTTCAGTCATAGTAAAAAGGACTCATCATTCATGAGTCATCTTAAAGAAGGCTTGTCTTAGCAGGGTCATAGTAAAGATTGTTTATCTTTGCTGAGTCGTTTTAAAAATGACCTATCTTCGCAAGATCATATTAAAGATGTTTTTCATTGCCGAGTCATACTAAAGATGGTTTATCTTCAGAGGGTCATATTTAAAATGGTGTATCATTGGTTAGTAGTCTTAGAGATGGTTAATCTTCGCAGGGTCATAGTAAAGATAGTTTATCATTGCTGAGTCATCTTAAAGAATGTTTATCTTCGTAGGATCATATTAAAGATGGCTTATCATTGCTGGTTCATC
Organism: Ceratothoa steindachneri; assembly: GCA_963969495.1. NCBI lineage: Eukaryota > Metazoa > Arthropoda > Malacostraca > Isopoda > Cymothoidae > Ceratothoa > Ceratothoa steindachneri. The sequence continues at coordinate 43,284,420 of OZ018333.1, forward strand.
TTATAAATGAGAGGAAATCAAGCAGTGGCGACACCAGCTAATCGCTAGGTTGTTCTATTTAAGAGAAGCCATCTTTTTCTTTGTTCAACGATGGCTCCTCTTTACATCAGCCGAACCGAAACCAACGAGGGCATCGCCACCCCAAATGTTGTGACGAGAGGCCCACAAAGACATACGGTCGCATAGACCTCCTAAGTATTCGAGCCCGGAGGGCACACTTGCCTTTAGGGATCATTTCACTGGAGGAATTTAAAATGTGGGGAAGAAATAAGGATGGAAGGCAATCTTTCAGATTTCAGCTTCAGCATGATTTCCAGACATTGAAGACTGGAAACTGAGGCGCATGGGAACCATGGTTACCAAGCCCCTTCCCCAATCTCATGTTCACCACCTACTCCATTAAGCTCCGCCTATCTATCTAAAGATCTATCTATCGATTTCATATATCTATCTATCGATCTGCTCACTTTCATAATGCTCTGAAACGTATTCTCAATTATTCGACGAGGGAAAGTACCCATTACGTCTGCTCTCAGGGAAATTTCCTAACATTTCGCCATTTCATAAATAAAACGAACAAGCAATTGGTTTGCCACTCCCATTCTCTGAACAGGGGGGAGCTTGCGCTTCGCTGCTAAGATTAAAATATGAAAAAAGCAGCCATGGTTAAATTGTTATAAATTTTCTGAATTTCGCCGATTATAATAATTTTAAAAAGGAATTCAAAACTATTCCCCCCCTTTCAAAATATCACGTTACTAAAATATAGCTATAGAAGATATATAAAAGTAAATTTTCTGAACTTTATCATTTGTATTTCTTTGGGTTTGAAAAAAATTTACAAAATTTCGATATTTCTATTTATTTCTGAACTTCACCATTTTTGTTTTTGATATTATAAAAGAATTATTAGAAACAACTTTGATAAAAAATAAGTCATAACCAAACTAAGATGAAAGTATTGTTCAAATACTCAAAAATAATCCCCTTCTTAAATTACAGAGTTAGTGATGAAGACCTATTTGAAAATGATAAGGATACGATTTCTGCTAGAATCCCTTTTGGTGAGGCAAGGGAAGAAACCCTTCGATAAATATTAACTCTCGAGAAACTATTTTTTCATTTGTTTTCTTTTTGTTGTTTTGTTTTTTGCTAAGGACCTGAAATCTCCCAAATCGAATTTAATTTCGATGCTCGTTAAGTGATTATGTTTTTGTATATTTTTGTCATGTTATCATAAATGTAACTCTTTTAGTAGAATCATAAAATAACTATAGGCAACTTATTGCAAAGTAATGTAATTATGTATATGTCGATATATGTGTACGTATATATATATATATATATATATATATATATATATATATATATATATATATATATATATATGCAAAAAAACAGACAAGACTTTCGAACTATTTTTGTTCAGATCATTAACCATCCTTGATAGTGAACTGAACAAGTTCGAAAGTACTTGGAATCCGCCTTTCATTTTCCTGTTAAAATTTTTGCATTTATTGCTCTACTCACGCACTATTTTGTGAGTTTCTCATATATATACAGCCTTGGCCAAAAGTATTAGGCCACCCCAGTGTTTCTGGTTTCTGCTACCTCAATGTTAATGAAACTCGTGGACATGGTGGTTGACGGTATATTTCACAATATGCTTTAGTTTTAATATTTGGTTGACCCTCCTGTAGCTTCAATTACCGCTTTTATACGGTTAGGCATAGAATCAACTAGTTTTTTGCAGGTGCTAGACGCAATTTTACTCCATTCTTCTCTAAGTTTTTGTTACAAATGCTCTTTATTTTTAATTGTTGTGTTCTTGGTAGCTTTACCAAGAGTTCCCCATAGGTGATCGAGGAGATTTAGATCGGGGCTTCGAGGTGGCCAGTCCATGGGAACAATACCCTGTGTGTCAAACCATTGACGAGTATTCTTAGCTGCATGACATGGAGCGTTGTCCTGTTGATATTTATAATCCTGTTGGTTATTTCTTATATATTTTGGTATAAAAACAGATATTTTGAGTTTATATGTTGATTGAATACTTGTACTATCTTACCTCATAGTTACTTTCATCAGACCATATGCCTTTCGACCATTGCTCACTCGTCCAATTTAAGTGGTTTTTGGCCTACTGAAGACGTTTATTCATATTCGCTTCAGAAATCCATGGCCTCTTCCTGGCTTTACAGCCTTTCAGACCGTTCCCTACAAGCCTTCTTCTAACAGTTTTGGTTGATATTTGTGATGTACCTGCCTCGTTGAAGTCCTCACAGAGCTCTAACGATGTTTTTCACCTGTTTCTGAGCGACTGACGGATTATGGATCTGTCATCACGAGGCGTTGTAACCTTTTTTTCTACCTGTTCTTTGTATTGTCTTCACCTTTTTTGTCTCTCTGAAGTGCTTGAGAGTCGTTTGCACCACACATCGAGCACATTTATCTTCTGAGCAATTTGTCTTTGAGACATTCCATCTTTATGATGAGCTACGATTTAACCTCACTCACACTCACTCAACTCCCTTGCTTTAGGCATTTTACTGTTTATTAACTGTATCTACAACATATTTTAACACAAAACACTGGAATAATCAAGGGAAAATAAGATAATAGTGGACGTTGGTTTTACACAAAATCGGTTACATACGTACAGTGCAGTATAAAAACAGTAGTTGAAGCTAAAGGAGGGTCAATCAAATATTAAACTAATGTATATTGTGTAATATACCATAAACCACCATGCACACGTGTTCATTAACATTGAATTAGCAGAACCCAGAAACACTAGGATATCCTAATACTTTTGGGCAAAGCTGTATATATATATATATATATATATATATATATATATATATATATATATATATATATATATATATATATATATATATATATATATATTTATATATATATATATATTTATATATATATATATATATATTTATATATATATATATATATTTATATATATATATATATATATATATATATATATATATATATATATATATATATATATATATATATATATATATATATATTTCTTGTATGTATGTTGAAGCAAACGAAACCTTCTCAACTATGGTGATAAACTTGTTTCTAAACTACATATCTTCAAAACGATTATTATACTTTATTTTGTAAAAATCTAAAATTGTAAAATCAATTTCTCAAAACTATGTAATTCATTTTACGGAATAAAAAATATTTCTGTCTATGTCTATTGATCTATCCTTTTATCTATTTCTATATCTATTTATCTATCTGTTTCTATATCTATCTATCTACCTACCTATCAATCTCTCTATATATAGATTTATCTCTCTCTCTCTCGAGACTTGGCAATAAGCCCCGCCCACCATTTTTTTCTCTGGTCTTGATTGGCTGTTACCAAGGGACCCACACACGAACTAGCCAATCAGAGCCTCTACTCACCATTCTCATCAAGACCCTTCATAAGTAAACAAAGTCTAACCATACTTCATTGATTGGCTTGAAATGGATATTTTACGTTTTTTCTTAAAGGTTAGTTTCCACTCTTAAAAAGTTTTCCTTCAATCATTCTCTAACCCTCCCCCACCCCTCGCCCCCTAAACTCTTGACTAAACGATGTGGGTTGCCTCCTACATAAAATTTTCCCCTCTCTTCCTTCTCAATATAAATTAAAGAGATTGAGGAAAGGTTTGAAATGAGGTATGTTGTCGCCATGCGAGGCATGGCTAGGGGGGTGGGACTCAGCGGAGACGTAGGAGAAAGGAGGATAAAGGACATTAAAAGGGGGGGAGGGGACTTAGTGGAGTTTAAATATATTCTCGTAGGAAAGAAACTTTCGAAGTTCTACAATTCGAGTTTGCCCTGTTCCACCTTTGAGCCCATATCATTCTCGAGGTCGTTTTCTGGGTCTCTTTATATATAAAGTATCTGTAGTTTAGGGGGTGGGGGGTCTAGCAATGCGTGTTTCGCATATCTACTTCATAGATTATATTCTTTGAACTCTATCTGTCCCCCGAGTTTGCGTTCTTATCTCTGTACTACTTTTTTGGTTCCTGCAGGTCCAATGTTTCTCTGAATTGCTCTCGGTTTCAGTCTCTGTTGTATAAATTCAGTGTCCAAGATTCATTTCCATAAATAAAAACAAGATCAACAGACTTAAGTCGCGTGCTTTCAATTATACTGCGTTATGACCTTCAAAACTTTCCAAAACCCATTGAAAACTAAAGTGGTTATTATTCGACTGACCTACGGACTGACATAGTAACTTATAGACTAAAAACAACGTTTGAGGCAGAGAGGTACGCCATTTCTAAGGATTTAGCTGTTTTCCATCTTTCCATTCGGAGTCCTGAGCTGTCCTAAGTCTTACTTTACCTCCTTAAATTGAATGATCGATCCTAATTTCTCTGCCAAACGATTAATCATTATTTTCCTTTTAAAAAATGTCTCTCCAAAAGTGAGAGAAGTTGGTGATAATACTGTTATCTCGATTCGAAACAAACAATACTATAATCATCAAAGCACAGGTGACTTAAATATCTCCATTAATTCTAGGTGTATGAGAGTGAATGTATATTTCGTTAGTTCTCAGTTACTGTTTAGTTTCTTCGAACTGAATCGGTGTTTACTTCCTTAAAATCCCTTGATTTTCTACGAAGGCTTACAAAGGAAGTCTTTCATATTTCTTGGAACCCTGTGATAATTGTTGGTCGGATTATCATAAGCTCTATAGTTACACCTAAAACATTCGTAGGTTGTTGGTTGTGACTTTTATAAGTTTTATATCACTTGTAAAGAGTGACTGATCTATAGTTTTTTACCTCTTAGTTGGTTGTAACTTCCTCTACCAGGCGTCATGACATTTTTTAAGCTCTTAAGTGGGTGCGAAATTTCGTCCTCTATTGGTGACACTTCTATCATATTTATTGCGATGTCATTTGGTGTGTGATGGATATTGCTACCATGCACTTGAAATAAAAGTCTCCAACTCTTTCAATTATTTTTTTGCTCTCAGTTCATAATCTTCTTCCCCTGATATTATTTTACAGTATTCGTTTATTACTATCTCCTAATTCTTAGGTACTGTTTCATCTGTTTTAGTGAGTAAAGGTTATTTGCTCTATTTTCATTATATAAGTTCTCGATCATTGCGTTCATTAAACTTGTTTTGTATTGTAAATTAGGGGGGGGTGGTATTTATTTAACTTTGTTAAGTTTCAGGGGATTTGTTTTATTTGTCATAGTTACGGTTGTTTGGTTTTAGATCAATTTAGATCTGGCTTAGATGTTTATGTCGTAGTGCATGTAATTGATCTGATAATTTGATTCGTTTGGTACATCCATGTCGATTTATATTCTGTTTTGTCTCTTTGGGAAGGAGTTCATAATGTAAGAGAGTTTCTCTTTCTACAAATTATTTTAATCTGTTTCCAACTTCATCTCCTTCGCCTAAACTGAAGTTTACTACCGATCAAGTCGCGTAGTGATTCTTAAATCTTCGAATTAAAGCCCCCATAAACATATTAAACTGATGGAGTCCTTGTGTACCTTCATTTTTGATTGCTGCAGTGAAGTTCTTTAGCACTTCAATAGAATGAGATGAAGATGCGCAAGGGGATAATTTTGCTTCTTTTCTATCATACCCAATGATTAGGCAATGTGTCATTGATGTATCTTCTGACAAAATGATAACTAGCGCTACCCTACTTGTTGAAAGTAAAACTTAGGTAGGCGTCTCTATATTACAAGTATAATTCCTGCCCATAGCGTGTCGAAAATGGTTCCCCCATTAAAGCAAAATGGTCTAACCACACCCAAGGGAGTTCCGGCATGGTCGTGAGTCCCTTAAAGATGACTCCCGTCCAGGACGCCCGTCAGACGTGACCAACGAGGACAATGTGGCCCGTGTGGAGAGGATGATCCTCGAAAATCGACGGATGAAGGTCGAAGAAATCGACCGAGAGCTTGGAATATCACATGGAAGTGTTAGGAACATCATCCACGACAATTTGGCCATGACCAAGGTCTCTGCCCGTTCGGTCTCTAGAAACCTCACGCCCCATGATCGACTTCAACGTCGTCAAAGTCCACAAGGCCAGAGTTGCACAAGCAGCCCTGCGTGAGTGCGGATTCGAGGAGATCAACCATCCCCCCCTACAGTCCAGATCTGGCCCCTAGCGACTACTTTTTATTCCGTCAGCTCAAGGCTGCACTGCATGGACACTGGTTTGGGGACGATGAAGATGTCCAGCTCGCCGTCCAGAAGTGGATTGAACAGCAGTCGGGAGATTTCTGGTTGTCGGGAATTCGAAGCCTCAGGGACAAGTGGTGCAAGTGCATTGAATTCGAGGGTAGTTATATTGAAAAATAATAAAACACTTTTCCTCGTATCTCGTTTCCTTATATTCGAATTGCATAACTTATAGACTGCCCCTCGTATATATTGGAATTATATTTGTTAGAATCTTTAGCTGGCTACTTTTGAACGCCTGCTTAAAGTGCATGTTCGGGTATTCATCTTCAGGTAGTCTTAATTGGTTCGTAATTTCCTCGGGTATAATTCTATATATTTTATCCCATAGATTGATTGCTCGCTTGTGTAATGTCTGGGTCCAGGTTTCTTATAACCTCGTTGTATATTCTTTTTTTGTTTGTCTATCCGTTGACATTCAGGGAGAAGATTTTTAGTTTACTGATATATCTAAATTGATTGTCCATAATTTTTAGTTCTTATGTGGTTGTTTAGGTTTATTCCCGCTTTCTCTTGCTGGTCATCTTTTCCTCCCGTTTCTCTTCTTTTTAAAAATCTCGTTTGCGAGATTAAAGCAGGATTCCTCGGTTATCAATATTATTCCTTATTTCAGAGCCGCTATCAAGTTATCTTCATTTATGTCTGCTTCATAATCATACTTATACTTCCCTTTCATGATCCCTGAGATAATGTCAGCTCTTTTCAAAATTTTAGGTAATGGTGCGGACGGCGAGCCGTATATCCTCATGCCTCTTTGCTCAGTTGTTTTGTAGGTTTTTGATGCTGCAGTATTGTCCATTGGGACAGTCTCGTCTTTATTCTTAATTTGCGTTGAAACAGTGGCGATTCCTTCTTCATTAGTGGAGCTAGATTCCATCTAGATAGCACTAGGTGTCGGCGTTTTAGGTCTATTGAGGTGGGTATCTCTAGATAAGGAGCAAGATCTTGGGGTAGCGTCTTGCATTGTTTTGAGTTGGGCCTGGAACAACCGCCCTGACGGAGGATTGTCCGGAAACCACATCGGCTTGTGTCCGTTGTGAATCAACATTTTCTTCAATTCGTTAGCGTAACTACCTGGTTTTATTACATTTGCGAAGTGCACGCGTAGGATGCACATTACCAAATCTGGTCTTATTTCCGGGTTTATGTTCAAGGGCGTTGTATTGTGTTTGTCCGTTTTAGCTGCTGGTGCGTATGTCGTGGTAGGCTTCTTATTTCTGTCCTATATAGCCTGCCTTTTCTTGTCTGCAACTATGGATTTCTTTAGCGGGCAGGCCATGGATAGGGTACGGTGTTGGCTTCCACAGTTAATACATTTTTTTCTTAAGGCTCTTACACTCTTTCCATGTATGGTCTTTACCGGCGCATTCAGAACATACTTTACCATCGAACGGGCACTCCTTTGCACCGTGTTTCTCTAGAGCGTAACACAAGAAGCACACCTGGACCGGAACGAACACCTCACGTTCTATGCAGGATGCAGACTTTGGAGTTGAACATCACTAGTCCATTTTCGCAAGCTTCTTTCGCCATCTCGGTTGATTGGAATGTCACTTTAAAAACGTGACTATACTCCTCTCCTTTGCGGTTTTTAAATTTGTACACTTCTTCTATTAGGTTGCGGAATAAGTTCTTGCGTTTTTTTTAATGTTGTGTTGATTTAAGTTTCGTTGACGTGATTTGTGCACATATTAAGAAACAATAATAAATAATGAGAGCAAAATTTGCAAAGGTTAGGCTACGTCTCTTAACAGCGTAAACTATTAGGCTTTTCCTTAGGCTACGTCTTGAAGTTGAGTAATTAGTCATTGCGGTTTATTTAAAAGTTGTGTTAATTTAATTTTGGTTCTGTACCCTCAAAATGGAATGTCAAGTTGAAAGAAAGGCGCATTTTCGACACTTTTTGTTATTAATTTGCAATTGAGACGGGAACATTGCAAACGCAGCCAAAGCTCGTCGAAATATTTGTGCTGTGTACGGAGAAAATGCTTTATCAGAAAGGACAGCTCAATGGTGGTTTTCACGTTTCAAAAACAGTCATTTCAATCTTAATGACGAAGAACGTTCTGGTCGCCCCATTAAGTTGGATGAAGATCGATTGAACGACCTTCTTCATGAAAATCCTCTTCAATCGACTAAAGAATTGGCTGTACAATTGACGTGTGATCAGAAAACTTTAGTGAATCACTTTCATTCGATGTGGAAAGTTGAAAAACTCGGTACATGAGTTCCGTACGGTTTGAGAGAAAGCAACAAACTTTAACGCTCCATGATTGCCGCAGGTTTGCTTGCTCGTCACAAAGCTACTCGTGGATATAAGGACAGATATCTTCACCGTATCATCACTGGCGACGAAAAGTAGTGTGTTTATGTCAACATGAACCATCGAAAACAATGGCAACAATAAAAAAAACTTCCGCGATTAAAACAAGGACTTCATCCACGAAAAGCGATGCTGTGTGTGTGGTGGAATTGTAAAGGCATCATTTTTTTATGAGCTCTTTACGAACAACGAGATTGTCAATGCAGAACTCTACGTTCAACAAATGTATCGAGTCGCTGAAGCTATTCGTGAAAAGCGACCTTATCGACGTTATGGAGTCCTTCTGCAACACCACAATGCTCGTCCTGACTTTGCTAATATGACAAAAGACGCCATCCAAGCGCTTAGTTGGGAAATCCTCATGCATCCTCCATATTCGCCAGACTTGTCTCCATCAGATTTCCATCTGTTCTGATCTCTCCAACATTTTGCGCGGCGTTTCGTTCAATACTGATGTGGAATTAAGAACCTGGTTAGACGAATTCTTCGAGTTAAAATCCAGAGATTTTTATTGCAGAGGCATCGAAAAACTAGTTGAACTTTGAGAAGAAGTCGTAAATAACAACGGAGAATAAATTATTGATTAAATTGCATATTGTTCTTAATTAAAAATTAAGTTTTTCTAAAATTGTTAATGATAATGAATAAATTTGATTAAACCGCCAGAACTTATTCCTCAACCCAATATTTCGGCCCAAACATGCTTGGACTCAATTTCATGTTGCATTTCCTGTATAGATTGCGAACTGAGGTAAGGGTCTATGCGTTAACAGACGATCGATCGCTGAGCTGCAACTTGAAGGGGCACTTTAGGAGCGAGGCCGATCTTCTCGTATTCTTCTTTTGACTTTGGACTCAGTATCTTGTCAATATCTTGGGACGTGTCGCATATGGCTAGGGAACCATACGTTTGTTCTTCGACTCGGCAACGTGCAATTCCTAGTTTTGAAAAGGCAAGTTCACAGACTTTTTCCCTTGTATGCTTTTTACAGCGCTCAATCACCCTGAGGCTTTTCGTCATAGTGGTCGTCCATGACGGCACCAAGGCCGTGGACTAGGTTGTAGGAATTCAGAGCAGAATAAACTTCTTCACCCACAATCCGCTGGCTGGAGTAGAAAATATCCTCGCAGCTTTCCTCCTTTTCCTATGCAGGGGCAGGTATCCAACGATGAAAGCAGTCACTGATGAATCTCGGTTAATGTTCGTTCTATGACTCAGTGATCGTTAATCAGATGGCTTGATCAATGATGATCAATGATGTTTAAAGACAGAAATTGGTGTGGGGATAGTTAGAGAAGAGATAGAAGCATATGCAATTAAGAGAGTTATGTGCCAGGTTATCTGGCAAACTCTGTATTTCTAAATATTTATTTTTGCGTTGAAAATGTTTTAGCGGTCAAGTCTTTGTTTTCGTTTAGGTTTTAGTGGTTCAATATCATTTTATTTAGTTCTTTTAAATTAAGATGGCTTGTAAATTAAGAATAACATTTATATAGATATAACCAGGCAATGGCTTCGCCACTCCCCCCTTACGCTTCACTAGTAAGATTAAAATCTAAAAAAAGGAGCCATGGTTAAATTTTTATAAATTTTCTGAACTTCGCCAATTATAATAATTTTAAAAAGGAACTCTATACTAAATTTTCTGAACTTCACCATTTGTAATTCTTTGGGTTTTAAAAAATCACAAAATTTCGATACTTATATTCATTTCTGAACTTCACCATTTTGTTTTTTGATATTTTAAAAGAATTATTAGAAATAACTTTGATAAAAAACATAGGTCATAACCAAACTAAGATGAAATTATTATTCAAATACTCCCAAAATTCCCCTTCTTAAATTATAGAGTTAGTGATGATGATGACGATGAATAGCCCTCCAAATATATACATATATTTTCACATCAAGGATCAGGCAGAAGAAAGGGTAAAACCGATAGCAAGCGGTAGACAAGAGAAGAGAAGAGAAAGAGACGGGAGTCAAGAGCAGACAAAAGAAAGAGGCGAGTCCCGAGGCAAGAGCAGATCGAAGAAGAAAGGAAAAGAGGGGGAGAAAAGCAGAATAAAGGACTACGACGCTAAGCAGAGGATAGAGGGAAGAAGAAGTGGTAGACGACTGGAACAGGCCTGGGAGGTCCCCCCCACCTCCCTGGCAGATGCTGGAACAGAATTGTGGTACTTAAAGACGGTGATTTAGGGCAGGGAAAGTATACTCAGAGATTACCAGACGCTCATACTGATTATTATTATTATTTCATCATTATTTTCAATTTTTTAATCGTGATTCTCTTCCACCTGCCTTTTTCTATCTATCTGGCAGTCTCTACCCCCACATCGGGCGATAAAATATACTACATCATAACATACCTGGCCCTGAATAGTGAGGCTTGCATAAAGATCAAAACGACAATCACACGCAAAATCTTCCCCTCCCCTCTCAATCCCTTTTACCCAGTGGCTCATAGGATATGTATACTTAAAAACAATGCACTTACGTACACACGAAAAATGCGCACACACGCGTTTAAGGGGATATTAATATTTTTTTAATTATTAAATAACTTATTTGACACTGAATAGTGAGACACATAAAAATTAGAACGACAATCTCAGGTAAGGACACCCTCTCCCCTTCCCTCTTAGTGGGGCACGGGAGGTGCCTCAAACGTTCTAATATAATCAAACCATTATAAAATTTGATTACGATTGCATTTTGTACTCGCGAATGTGCTCTTAAAATGTCGAGATCACTTTTAGGAGAAATAAAGAAGCTCAATTTAAAACATTTTTCCTCGATGGGAGAATTCAGGCGGATGATTCTCAAATTGAGTCTTGAAATGAACGAAATCTCCGCCAATCGCAGCCTTTTATCGCTTTAACCACGAGTTGGGCCTTCTCGGGATACCGGTCGTCTCAAATATTGATCCTTACGTTTTTTTAGATATCGCCCTTAAAGTATAAATACTTAAGGGTGTCTTTTATAACATATAATGCCCGTATAAGTTATTCAAACCTCTTTCGGAGCCATCGCATTTAATGTGTTAAAGGCGAAGAAATTTCTCCAAATACAAGAGGAACCGCGGCTTTCGAAGTTGGTTCCAGGAGCGCCGCCGGGAGGCAAGGCAGGAAACTTCCTAGCACCCATAGCTGCTAGCTTGGGGAGGAGGGGCAAATTACTTAGTTACGCAACAAAGACAATTTCTCGAGAATCCTCCCAAATTCTGTCCTGTACTTTGGGAGTGCAATGCAAACCAAGTCTGGGAAACTCCCTTAGGGTCCTCATCTCTATCTTACCGTCAAGAGGCTTCGTAATTACAGAGCGGCAACCTTACACGAAGCGAAATTACCCTTCAGATAGGCCAAAAGGAAAACAGTCGGGGGTTGTTGGCGACCCCACCTGCCAGGAAGATGAGGGAGGGGCTTCCAGACTCACTTGAGCCCGGGGCCCAGGTATTAGTTAATTAAACTGAGGCCCGAGCAAAGGTAAACGAGATAATTTGTAACCTGGATTTGGGGTAATTTGTTATCATACGAGGCCGAGTAATCCAACCAGGAAACCAATTTACGTAAAATTGTGAGTATTAACCGACGTGGTATGGGTCTCGAGAAGTTTAGGTTTATAATTAAAATCTTTATTCAATAAATAATCTAAAGGAACTCAGAACTTAAAAGAGAAAGTATTTAATCGTATCTTTACAGGTCTTATGGAAACGATACTTAGGCACTGAACACAAAAAGCAGGCAGAAACTGGAGACAAGCGAGAGAAACAGAGCGTTATACCTATTAGAAATAAACTGGAGGGTCCATAAAAGGAATAAATGGATGATAAAGCAAATGCGAGGGAGATATATAATAAAAAAATGTTTTAGAATATAAATAGATAAGATAAATTGTTCGAGGAGACGAGAGAAGTTGTTCGCTTTTAACTTAACACTCAGTTATCCCATGCATCCATGCACAAAATGCCGGGCGTACGATGGGAAACGTTTTCTCATTTTATGATAGAGAGAGTGCGCAACCATCCCGAATCTGCCTTCACCTCACAAATAATAATAATAAGCAAGTAAAGATATATTTTTGCCACAATATAAGAATTTCAAACGATATGCATGAGTATTTATTTGCGATAGGACATTTTATCCCGGGCAATGGGCACCTATGTTAGTTATTCTTGACGCTTCTCTTATCGCCAACTGATAATGGCGAAAACTGAAATTAGAACTGAAATTAAATGCAATAAATATGTTTTTTCTCTTAAATATTTGACTAATAAGGGTATTGTGGCCTCGACTCATCCTGGTGAGTCAACAAGACATCGCGCTAGGCCTATTCACGTGAACAAATTGCGCAAGAGACCCACGAGTGCAAATTAACTCAAATTTTGAGAAAATTCGTTGAATGCCAAATTGATTCCAACGTCGCTAACAAACTAAAGGGTGTCCCTAAAGTGTGGGCCCATAAAAATAAACGCAATGGTCTCCTCGTTCACAAGACCTTACCCTGCTACCCTTCTTGACTTAGTTTTCTGGAGTGTACGTAGGAGATACATACTCAATGAAAATTAAATATATGAGACACGTAAGGCTGTAGGGGTGCGAAGACCCCCTCCCCCATAAGGCAACAGTGCATCATAAAGGAATGGACGGAAATTTGGAATTAAAGACTCGGGCTCTTTGGACTCTGGCAACAAAAGTAGAGATTTAAATACCCAATTGATGCATAAATGGATAGAGAAACCCTGTTCGGATACTAGAAACGAGTTTCTTTCCTTTCTCGATCTTTACATACACAAAGTTCACATCATTCGTTTGATTTAATAAATAATTATCAATAACAAATTTAAAGAACGACGCATCGGCGAATCCGGTCTCACTGTTGTTATACAGCTGACAGTGGCAAAAGCCGAAACTAATTCAGTAATTGTTTCCAGGCGTGGGTCCAGGGGAGAGGGGCTAGGGGGCTTAAGCCCCTCACCCCCATTTCAGTACCTTTTATGCCTACATTTAATTTTTAAGACATACTTGTATTTTCTTATTCAGAAAGAGTTATGAATAATATAGAATATATATACAGAGATTTTTAAACCGTTGCCATTGAATGTATCCTATATGATACATGTCTAAAATACAGGTCAATCTAAAGAAATAATTATTAAATTCAGTATTATACTTTAGCTGACGTCCAAAAACCACAATTAATAATTTTCTGATGTGTCGACAAAATTGGGATCTGAGAGAGTTGCTGGTATTTATTATCAATGACTTTTCTCAAATTACTCAAATTTTTAGCCTGGATCCGTCATTGATTATTTCTTACAGATTGCTGCCGCGTCACGATATCAACTTTCCATTTGATCCATTTTTCTCTCTGTGCTCTTTACACACTCACATAATTCGTGTATATATTTACAATGTGTGAGACTACAAACTCAGCTTATTTAAGCCGCTGGGATGTGGAATAATCTACCTCCTTTTTAAGTTAAATGAAATGAAAAAGAAATTGGAACTAGTCTTCGTTCTTCGAGCCAACACTTAAACCACTCGCCTACTATCCCCACTTCCGGCTATGTTTGACTTATAAGCCTACTTGAAATATTCTTTCGGGAGAAGTGGACAAGAACAGAGTAATTAAATGGATCGAAAGACGAAGGGCGTTTAACCGCACAATTTCGAATCCCAAAACTTTTCCATAGTTGCTGGACGGGCGCTATACAAAATTGCGATTATAATTATTATTTTATTATTATTTTTAATATTATTATTATAAAATTATTATCATTATAATTATTATATAATAATAATAATTATTATTATTTTTATTATTATATTATTATTAGGCATTTTCTGTTGCCCTAAAACATAAAATGGGTGACAGAGAATGGGTAGATTTTAGTGGGATTGATGGCGCTGACCCATTTCTTACTCCTGTAACCTGCGGAAGATGTTTCATCTCCTCACTCTCCTGAGGCGGCAAGGGTGGCCGTCCATTGGGCCACGTAGATCCCGAAAAACAATAATCTGGCTTTTCCCCCGCTACTCCCCCCAAAGAGGAGTAGCCCATGTTACCTTCGTACTTGATAGGGGTTGTCACTCTGATCTTAATGATAATTTCATCATCAAGTTGGGGGATTTCGTCTCCGCAACCCTGGAAGAGGTCCTTTGCACGGATGAACCAATTCACATAAAGAGCAGAGTGACAATCAATCTAAAGCGTTTCTCAATCAGACAGGTGGTCGTCCGAGCGTAGGGGCGTGCCCTGTTTGAAGAAGTGTTCAGTCCCTAGACACGTAGAGTCCCACCGGAAAATGAAAGGAGACATAACGCTCTTATCTGCTGAAGGTTTCTGTTCTCTATCTCTCTCTCTCTCTCTACGGAGGCAGGCGGAAGCTTGGCCGAATATTCCCTTTAGGTGTACGGGAAGGCCCTGGATGTATTTCGTGGGAGAAAAGCTGGTGTGTGCGTGCGGGGGGAGGGTGCGTCTCCTACACATTCCTCCCTGTCTCACCCATTACTCTTTCACACAGATCATCCTTGATTAGGCTTCTACTCAGTGGGACAGACAAAATCTCGGATTCAAATTTAGCATCACTCGTGGACATTTCTGCGTTGTCCAAACAAATGCTGGGCCTCGTTATTCATCGCTCTGCCATAATTTCCCATCAACCCAAGTTTTATTCGAAGAGGTGGAGACAAAAGTTGACGAGAATTTACTCGAGGTCAGCAGCCACATTATGGTTGAGAGGCTTCTGAAGATGGCATGAGTATTTTGTGCAACTACCTTACATTCATAATATTAGCGTCATGCTTAGAAGTGTAATCCTTAATTGAGCTTCTCCTCAACGACTCAATGAAGTATCTCAATTCGGCTGAAGTAGAAGCAAGACCCAAGCTTCTTCGATTGGTTTTTCCTTGTAACTAGAACGTACTAATTGAGTATGGTCGTGTACTGCTAAACACTTGTGAATCTCTCTATTTCTCTTATGAGATACCAGAAATGTGTTGTTTCTCCATTGAGTAAATTTCCTTCAAGACATACACCAAGGACTTGGCTAAATTGCTTGAACAAACATAATTTTTAATTACTTTCGAGCCAGGCATATCTTAGAGTTTTCCAAAATATTCAGTAAAGTTTAGCGTATAAGAACTTTCATCATCACTCACATATACATATAGGAGTTCTTTCCTTACAATTATCGCAATACTTCGCTTTGAAATCGGTTAATATATCATGTTAGACGAGGAGTTATCGCCGTAAAGTTCCTTTAACAACACATGTGGATGTCGAAGTAATTTTCATATTATTCGTACTATAAGTTTCATTTTTCTAACGAAGAACATGGACCGTTCATCAAATCATTGATACTTTTCATCGCATATATTACAACAACCAGCCGGATTTATGGTTTAATCGTTAATAATTTATTGTGACAAGAAAGCTGAACATTCAAATGAGGTAACACTGGTTTCGTTGCTGCAAGACAAAAGAGATTTTATTCAGTAACAATCTATTACATGCCTGTGTATTTCGAGTTCAAAATTTATTCCTAACCATTTTCTTTGCTACACGAAACTGAATCACCATCGAGAGGTAGAAAATATATTCTTTCGACAGACAAAATGCATTCTTTCGACCGTGACAAATAGTAAAAGTATTCACTACATAAAAAATGTATTCTTCGACATTGAAACATAAAAATGTGTTCTTTCGCCATTGAGACATAAAAAATGTATTCTTTTGATATTGAAATATAAAAAAAAAAATTATTCTTTCACAGACAAAATGCATTCTTTAGACGTTGGTACATAAAAAAAATTTCGAGATTAAGAAATACGAAATGTACTTTATCGAAAATAAGGCATATAAAATGTATTATTTCAAAATTGAGACAAATATAATCTTTCGCCCTTGAGAAATTCAAAATGTTTTATTTCTCCATTAAGAAATAAAAAATGTATCCTTTCGAATTTCAAACATACAAAATGTATTCTTTCGACATTTGCACAGAAAAAATATAATAATTCGACAGTGGGAGATATAAAATGTATTTTTCGTCATTGAGAGATAAAAAGGGTACTCTTTCGACATTACAACATGCAAAATGTATTTTGTCCACTTAAAACATAGAAAATGCATTCTTTCGTCAATGAGATATACAAAATATATTATTTTCACATTGAGACGTACAAAAATACATCATTTGTGATGTTCCAGTAAATTTCATTCGTATTCTTTAAACCTTTAATACATAGAGTACTTGTTTGTTTTTTTATATCACGTTAAAATACATTTCCAGCTGTAGGATTGTGGCATGTACTTGATATTTTCAGCTTCTAAGTTGTTAGGTTCGAATTAATTTGTTTTGAATCCCTTTTTTAATTATATTTACCCAGGTTGCTTCCATCTCCTTCGACGGTAAGTAATTTCATCTTTAAGAAACTTTATACCAGAATTTTCTTTGCTCTCGTAGTGCTAAATCTCTTGATAACAAGCTAAAAGCTCTTATTGTTAGTTTTCGCTATATTCCCTAATTAAAAAAACAAAAACAAATGATACTATATATTAGTAAAGGCGTTTAACATTTTAAAGAATGATTATTTATCCATGAAAACGTCACTTTTCCAGTGAAAGCAGATTAATAAGATCCTGCGATGTCTTCATAAGATGTATCTATAAGCTCAGAGATTTGGGGCGTTTAACGCTGAACTCGCTCTATGGTTGCTATGCCTTTATGGACATGAGGGAACCCAAATTAAATTGCTTATTGTAAATGAGAAATCAATTGGTAGGAACTTTGCCACCGATCTGAACTCATTTTAGATTCTTTTAAACGAGGGATCTGATTCATGAGTATCTACAGTCATTGCCAAAGTTTTGAGACAAATACATTTTTTTTGGCTTTTTCATTCGTTTAAAAAAAAAATATGCGATAGGAATGATTATTCTGATATTTAAATTAATGCAGGTTTATTAAAAGGCTAGCATTAAAAACACTAAGAACAAACAGTGCATTCTTTCCCTAAATTCAAAATTGGAATCTGGTCCTCTGTCTGTAAGAGGTGAAATTTCAGTCCCTGGAGCTCTGGTATTCAACCAAAAGGGTTAAATGGTTACAGATATGGCTTATATGGATAGCATTTGTATAATTATAATATATTTCATAATCTATTTCTAAAATAAATCTTTGGATCATTTTTCAATTCCAAAAATGGTTCTTTCCCACGAAAAGCATGCAACCATTGTTGCTTTGTACCAAAGTACCTTGAAATACAAGGTGATAGTTGCTTAAGGTTTCGCAACAAAAAGAACCATCATTAGGATCGTTAATGATTTTAAAAATAATGGGTTACACTCCTGTAAAGAAGTCTTATACCCCCAATATCTTCAAATAACTTTGGTTTGCTATTACTGCCAAGCTAGTCCATGATTGGAAACGAACAGGTGTGAAAGCTTCAGCGTAAACAGTGAGGCTGATGCTTAACGACATGGGTCTCGAGTTAAAAAATGCTACGAAGAAGCCTCATCTCACTAATACAAAAACTTACGGATTAGCTCCAACACCTTTGCAGGAAATAGAAAAAGGGACCGTTGATGACTGGATCAAAGGGGTATTCTCTGATGGGGTCTTCCTTTCGTTTGTTTGGAGCTTCTGGAAGATCTCTCGTTAAGAAGAGAAAGGGAAGCGCTTTTACTAGTCCTGTATCATACCCTCGGTGAAACTATACAGACACCCTCTACAGGGATTTGATAAAATAATGGAGACATTAATTAAATTACTGACTTTGAGTCCCCTCCTCCTCAGCAGTATTTATAGATTCAATACGTTGACCAATCGATTCATACAGTTTTATGCTGTATCTATTAGAATTTAGCTGGTTTCTGGTGAAACCTGCTCTAGCTCCTTCGTAGACGCTTTTTAGAGGGAATATATCCCCTAGTTTTTGCTCCAATTTACACACAAAAAAACTTGATTATGGCAAGATATGTGAATTATGGAGACCAATATGTGTTCAACATCATTATGAGGCATTTTAAACAAGTTTTTAAATCTTTTTTGGTGTGAATGGGTGCATTAGTTAATGTTTCCATTATTTTGTCCAACCCCTGTATGTCTGGGCCGGTTTCTCCTCTAAGGGAACTCAAATATTTGCCCCAAAACACTACCATGATCTTAAAATGGTACCAAAACTTGCTTCGTCCTCAATTTTCTCCAACAGTTCAGGACCAATTTGCGGATGATGACTGTATTTTTCAGTATGATGTTGCATTTTGTCATAAAGTAAAAGCTTTTATTTTGGAATAATGAATAGAAGTATCGCCAACAGGCCTCCCTCCCTCACTGTTTCGGAGTGAGAGGGAGAATGGAGCCCCAGGCGACCGCTCTCTGTTCCCCAAAGTCCTCTTCCCCCAGGTCCCACCGTGAATGTTGGGACAATGGGAAAATGAACTGTCATGGCTGTGTTGGGATAGTAGAAGAAAACAAAACATGGAGGAAAAGATAAATTAATAAGTAAGAAGAATTTGTTCTAAGTTGACCTTCTTATTGCAAACAGGAGGATAACAAGACAAAGAATAGAATATTCCATTATTTAAACCTACTGATTAAAGTGGAATCTGAACCATGCTACCTAATATTTCTACCTGACATTCTTCTCTGATCCATCCAGTCTTTCAGCGCAACTTCTCATTAAGTAGCGAGAGAGCCACAAATCTTTGTCAATCTCTCTTTGTTATTCGCATTCTCTCAATAATTGCTTTAATAATCCCGACCGGAGGCCCGTTTAATCCCTGTTTTTATTTTTTCCTTTATTCTATGTTGTCTTCATACTGCTATGTTTCTATAGATTCCAGCCTGAGTTATTTTTGTTATTTGTGTGTAGTGAGTGCTTTTCTGTTTGTATCAGATGTTTCTTCATGTTGTTATCACTTTGTGTTCCCCTTACTGTAATTCACTTTAGTGTGTCACTTTGGTCACTGTAGGTTTTCTTTATCACTGTTTTAAGGGGAGAGTTTCAGTCAATTTTCACAAAAAATTCTAAATTTAAGTGTTTTCAGCTGATCACATCTTCTGGAGCAGCAGAGTTTCCTCTAGATGTAGTTAAACTCTCATTTGTGGTTGCCAATTAATTATTTATTAACTTATTGTTATAACAAAAGTCGTCGAAATTTGTGTGCGATTTTTTATCAAAAAGAGGTATTGTGTGTGCACCTTTCATTTGGGGAGGGGGAGAGGATCCAATATATATGTTATATATATATATATATATATATATATATATATATATATATATATATATATATATATATATATATATATATATATATATATATATATAAAGGTATATAGCCTCTGTACATAAAGTATCTTGGGCATTACACGCTTGCTACGATTTGTCAAAAACAAAAACTCGCCGAACTTTGGAGCCCATTTTATCGAAAACAAACATTAACAGAAATCATAATAACTCCGTTATTTATTACTCTATTTTTACTAAATTAAGGTTAAAATACTATTTAAAAGGTTCTACAATGTGTTATCATGAGTTATTTGCAAATTTACCTGTAAAAAATAAATTAGATGGGTGGGGGTAGCCAAAATTTGACGAGTTTGAGAAAGTTTTGACTACTTGAAATTAACTCTTTCTTAAAGAAAACTTTAATCACATTTTTAAAAAAAACCTCATCATAATGATGTAAACTAATGTTTAATTTTCCCTGCAGCGTTTATTTTACAAAAATCAGTCCATAAATAGGGAACTTATTATGTTCATGAAATGCCTGAAAATTTAAGGTTTTTCCTCCGCTATCGATTTAGAATTATCGGTGGGGGAATGTCATATATTTTTAAAAAATAAACTAGATAGTCCTTGATAAAGGACTTGATAGTCCTTGATAAAGTTATAATAAATAGAATATCCAACTCTTAAAAAAATTTGACACGCACTAGAGTAAGCCTGAAACGGTGCCCTTAAGTCTTCAACAGTTTTTCATTTTCTGGTTCTTGTTCGTGAGTCTTGTCTGGTAAGATTGTCTTAATTGGGGTAGTGGTCATAGCCGTGAGTTCTTGTCCTTTTCGGGGTTTAGTTTTTTTCCTTTTTAGTTATTTCACCTTCATGGAAGCTAGATCTACTTTTGGATCTACTTTTGGAATGGTGAACCATTGGCTACCGTTTCAGTTGTCTGTTGTTTGTCTGGTAGACCTAAAAGCAATAACAAATTTCATGGCTGAGAATAACATAGAACTTCTACGACCTTGGCCCGGGATTTTGCCATATTTGACACCAATTAAGAATTTATGAGCGATAATCAATCTGTCAGTTGATAAACAGAAGCCATTTAGTTATTATTATTTGTGCCTACCGCAAATAACTCGGCCAACGGCTTCCTTTATTTCCTCATTTAACGAGATATCTTTAATTAGTATTAATATAAAATAATAAACAAATTTAAATAAAACAATATATGAAATGTTATAAAAATAATGGAAAAAATGAGAGTACAAAAATTGAGTAAGGTATCAATGATAATAAAGAGAGGGACTCTTCTCTGACCCTGTCCAGTCATTTTGGTAATGACACTTCGATGCGCTCCAACATTCCCTTATGTGAGACTGGTTAATAATACCATTCACATGTTGAAATGCTGAATACATCATGTTCAGAAATACCAAATCCAATCGTCATTCGCCCTGCAATAATTTCCGTTCTCAAAATAGACCAAACAGAGTAGAATTTAACGAGTATTGGCGTCTGTTTACTACTTCCTGTTGTCCTGGCCTCTTCTGACCTCTGCTGAGCGGGAATTCCAAACAGGGACGCTGGTCTGGGCCTCTTCACTCATCGAAATTAGCCAATTTTATGCTCTAGTAAAATTTCCCGCTACAAATAATCCAAATAAGCCACAGGAGAGAAGGAAAAAAGAAAATGAGCGTGAGAATGTTTATAAATAAGGGAGGAAAGGCGAGACGCAATCGACCGCCTTCGCCAATTTAATGCGTGACTTATCGCCAGCCGCAATTCAGCTTGTCGCTTGTGACTACGGTAGCACGGAAATGGCGTTAAACAAATGAAAGAAAGATGGTTTATGTTTGAGTTTATGTTCATGGTATATGTTTAACTTCCTATTGCACCCATACTGAGATCTGTCTCGTCGTGCAAAGGAATCGGGGTAAGAAGAGAGGGCGAGAAGGAGAAGGATTTGGGTATAGAGCAGTGAAAAAGTCTTGAAATAGCAAACCTTTTCATCCATAAATGGGCGCCGAGAAGGAAAATAAATGATTGTGAATTTATTTTACCAGCGATCTACTCTCGTATAAGATGCCTTTTATTTCTCAGTGAGGGGTTGAGGGAGGAATTAAGGTGGCTATTTTTAATATATATATATATATATATATATATATATATATATATATATATATATATATATATATATATATATATATATATATATATATATATATATACAGGGTGGGCCCTAAGGGGTTGCAATATGTGATCATTATGCCACTAATAATTTTCTTTCTTTCTTTTTAAGTATTTCATAGATTGTGACTTGGAAATTAATTATGGAGAAGTATGGCGTCACACAAAGTACCTAAGTTGTGAAGTTCTTCTGAAATTGCTGAGGCAATGTTTTGGAGACAAGATTATCTCTCGCTACGGCAATGGCAACTGGCCATCGCGTTCCCCAGACTTGACCAGCCCTGACTTCTTCTCGTGGGGGGATCTCAAAGCGAAGGTGTATGTCGACAAACCTGAAACCCTGGAACAATTGAAGGAGAGCATTACGAATGAAATCAGGACATTGGACCGAAACAGGAAAACCCTTGAAGCCGTCATGGAGCATGTCTTGGAAAGGGCACGGATGTGTGAAGCTGCAAATAGGCGCCATTTATAAGACATTATTTTTCATGCATGAGTGATTTTTCATCTTTTTTAACTTTGTGCGAATAAATTTCCATAATCTTCTCATATTGTTTTAAAATTCCATAACTAGTTACAAAAATAAAGAAGCTATCAAAATTTAAATCCCCTCAGTGACTTTTGGCCCACCCTATATATATATATATATATATATATATATATATATATATATATATATATATGCAAAAAATCAGAAAGGACTTTAGAACTATGTTTGTTCAGATCATTAACACTCCTTGATAGTGAACTGAACAAGTTCGAAAGTACTTGGAATCCGCCTTTCATTTTCCTGTTAGATTTTTGCATTTATTGCTCAACTCATGCGCTATTTTGTGAGTTTCTCATATATATACAGCCTTGGCCAAAAGTATTAGGCCACCCCAGTGTTTCTGGTTTCTGCTATCTCAATGCTAATGAAACTCGTGGACATGGTGGTTGACGGTATATTTCACAATATGCTTTAGTTTTAATATTTGGTTGACCCTCCTTTAGCTCTAATTACTGCTTTTATACGGTTAGGCATAGAATCAACTAGTTTTTTGCAGGTGCTCGACGCAATCTTACTACATTCTTCTCTAAGTTTTTGGCACAAATGCTCTTTATTTTTAATTGTTGCGTTCTTGATAGCTTTACCAAGAGTTCCCCATAGGTGTTCGAGGAGATTTAGATCGGGGCTTTGAGCAGGCCAGTCCATGGGAACAATACCCTGGGTGTCAAACCATTGACGAGTATTCTTAGCTGCATGACGTGAAGCGTTGTCCTGTTGATATTTATAATCCTGTTGGATATTTCTTATATATTTTGGTAAAAAAACACAGATATTTTGAGTTTATATGTTGATTGAATACTTGTAATATCTTACCTCATAGTTACTTTCATCAGACCATATGACTTCCGACCATTGCTCACTCGTCCAATTTAAGTGGTTTTTGGCCTACTGAAGACGTTTATTCATATTCGCTTCAGAAATCCATGGCCTCTTCTTGGCTTTACAGCCTTTCAGACCGTACTATACAAGCCTTCTTCTAACAGTTCTGGTTGATATTTGTGATGTACCTGCATGGTTGTAGTCCGCACAGAGCTCTGACGATGTTTTTCACCTGCTTCTGAGCGACTGACGGATGATGGATCTGTCATCACGAGGCGTTGTAACCTTTTTTCTACATGTTCTTTGCATTGTCTTCACATCTTTTGTCTCTCTGAAGCGCTTGAGAGCCGTTTGCACCACACATCGAGAACATTTCATCTTTTAAGCAATTTGCCTTGGATACATTCCATCTTTATTATGAGCTGCATTTTACTGTTTATTAACTGTATCTACAACGTATTTTAGCACAAAACACTGGAATAATCAAGGGAAAAAATGTTAATTGTGGACGTTGGTTTACACATAATTGATTACATACGTACAGTACAGTACAGTATAAAAGCGGTAGTTGAAGCTAAAGAAGGGTCAAACAGATATTAAACTAATGTATATTGCGTAATATACCATAAACCACCATGCACACGTGTTTCATTAACATTAAGATAGCAGAATCCAGAAACACTAGGGTGGCCTAATACTTTTGGCCAAGACTACATATATATATATATATATATATATATATATATATATATATATATATATATATATATATATATATTCTGTAAAAACTACAATCTACCAAATCATACGCAATATATTGTTCAAATACTCGTCAATTGAATATTTCACCGCTTAGTGTTAAGGTGTGTTCTTCACTATAGTTATCAAAACTTTTGTATATCACATACCTTTATAGTAATTATTTATTTCAAGTATTCAATTATTCCGTACAGTGAATTAAGCATTTACCCTAATTTCTATAGTTAATTCAATCCATTTATGTAAGTAATCTAAAGCTATATTTCTCCTTCTTTTTAACTTTGCTAATGAACTGCCATGTATTCTTAGGAACCAGAGGATGAGCGCTCGAAACGTTGTTATTCTGAATAAATGGATTTAGAAAATTGATTGGATTATTTATCCTCATTAGCTCCATCTTGAATATATATATATATATATATATATATATATATATATATATATATATCCTTGAGAATGAACTGAATAAAGTTCGAAAATGCTTGGAAGCACCTTTTCATTTTTCCTGCTGGACATTGCACTCATTGCGAACCTCACGTGCTACTTTATGAGTTATTCATTTCATATATATATATATATATATATATATATATATATATATATATATATATATATATATATTTAAGCACAACTATGTTTAACGAGCTTTTAGATCTAAGCTAAGGCCCTTCCTCAGATATGGTGAGGTTGTGAGGTCCAAATCGAAACTGGCCTCTTCTTTTTTTTCTCTTTTTAATAAAATAAAGAGGTTTAAAGAATGGGATAATTAGTAGAGGGGGGATAGGAGGACTTCAAGAAATAATGAAAGGGGAAGTGAATTAAGAGCGTTACAGTGTGCTTAGTAAGCGTCTCTCTCCATTCAAGTTCATGCTTCGCTATTCTTCTTGGTTGTTTTTATCCCAATTCTGGATCTCTTATTTGATTACGCTTGAGTTCTAGTTGTTGTTCTTGAGTTTAATGTCTCACTTGAAATCTTTTATGTTCAATTCTCTTATTTCGTGTGTTATTCCTTTGAAGTTTTTGCTACTGACCATCTTAGGATCACTTGTATCTTTGCTTGTAGTTTTGAATGTAGCCTTTTCACTTGCCATTCTCTGCCTCTGAGTCAAGGCCTGCCAAACTTCCCAGGTTGTAGCCGAGTTTGCTCATACTGGCTTTTAGACGTCTGAAACTCGTGTTATCTTGTGGCAGTGAGAAGCAGATTCATATGTACTGCACCCTTTGCAGTCTGGTTATATTACTTTTCGATATTGTGTTAAGCGGGATTGTAAGGTATGGCAGTTTAGATGTAACTACTTCTATGTATAATTTTTTTTTTTGTTCTTTATGGATGGGTTTTTAATTGGCGTAATTTGTCTGGCGCTTTTTGAACCAGTTCAATTATTGTGAAAATTTGCCTTTTCCATATCGAGTCTGGCTAAGCTGAAGCCCAGAATTGACACACTTACGGAATTATCGGGAAGGATAAGGTGTGATAAGGAAAATTTGGATTCGTGGGAACGACATTAGGCTTGATGACTGTCCATGGATATAGGATTGTAGGAAAGTCTGGTCCAATTTGTTCTGCGATGTCGCTTCATATAAAAAGATTTAGGTGCTTTCCTCTCTTGTTGGCCTGTGCATAGCCAGCGGTCCTGTTCCTTGAGTTCAGTTTCTCAGCGAAGATTCCTGGGTGGTGTTTGCCTGAATAGGGTGGTAATGTCGAGAGTGGAAAGATAATAACGAAGAAGTGGTTGCTAGCCGGTTACCATTTCTGTCATCCAAGGAAATGATGAGCATGATGGACAGAAATGATTCGTTTATGGATATCCCTCTTCTGAACTGCAGAGCTCTCTTTACTAATACCTTAGCCTCGTCGTACCTCTCGTCCGTAACGTGTTTGTCTGGGTAAGATTATTGAGAATGAAGATGCGGCTAAGATTACTTTACTAGCGGAGAAAACATTTCTAGACATTAACGACATAAGGTTTGAAATATATATGACTATCAAAGGTGACCCCAGTTTCGTAAATGTTAAAGAGGAAACCGGGTAACTACCAAGGTTGTACCCGAATATCTTCTGTCTGTCATGGTCACTGATGGCAGTTCCAGATATAAAGAGGATATCTGGGGCTATCTCTCTGTAGATGTTGTACAGCTGCTTCTTGTTTATATTGCAACCCTAAAAGTTATGCGCTATTATTTTTAGTGTTCTTCTTGCGACCATCTTATCTCTTTGTGTGGCTTGCGGGCTTTTAGTAGTACAAGGGGCTGTATGGCCTTCCCGAATGAAGTTTCTTGTAGGAGGGAAGTTCATAGAACTTGGGCCAAGAGTCGTACAGCGTTATCTTTATCCTTCAAAGATGTCTTGACTGACTACTCGTCTATGCGCGAGTCGTAGAACAATTTGAACTGGTCTCTGTGAACTCCATTTGCCACGACTTCTAATGTGATGGTCCTTGTTTGTGTGGTATTATCGTGGAGGGCGATGGTGATGTTGATCTTCTTGCCATCTAGCATGTGTGTTTTGTGTGTTATTGTTGGGCAGGTGATCTCGTTCGTGTTATGTTCGTGTGCTTTTGTCTCTTTTTTGTTAATTTTTAGTGGAGTCGTCTTCGGGTTCTGCTAGCAACATTTCCTGGTTGACTTTCGAAGTTTTTCCATTCAACCGCATCCTCCTATTTTTTCTGGTCGGGGTGCTATTGCTGGCTATTCCTGTGACCTGGTGACAAAGAGAACGTTTTCTGAATACGGATTGTCTGGGAGTGTAATGGGTTCCAATCCATTTGCATTAAGCATTTTGTTCATTGTCAGAAAATTTCGGAGTGATCGAGTCACGAGAAAGGGCTTTCAAGCGAAGGGGCCCTGCTTTCAGATCGTCGCCAAACATCTGGAGCGATAGGGCGCCAGAACCCTGTCCTGTTTATGGTGTTACGACCCTCAACGCCGATTCACACCATCAAGGCTGTGGGACCGAACCAATAAGGCTTCCGACGGCAAACATTGTAACTTCCGGCGTAGTAATATATATTCTCCACCCAGAGAATAATCGAGGAAGTATTCTTAGAGCTTTCGGGTCGCGAGCTGTCCTCACGTTGCTTCCAACTAAGCAAGCCCACGCAATACAGAAGGTAGTCATGCGGCATCATAAGAGATCTTTGCAATCATTCATCGACGACGCGCAATCTTCGAGCGACAACCCCCGGTGCTATTCGGTCTCGCGGCACGAATCCATATTCGGAACGACGAAGACTACGTTTTGAATATCGTGCTCTACACCACTTCATCGAGGAAATACCTCCCCCCGACTACCTATACCCGTGGTCTCCTCCAGAAAATCGTAAACTTACATTTTGTTTCATCGTCGAAGAGGCGTGATGCTCTCCGACGGACTACTCACCTCTTAATCTCCCCAGGTCCCTCTCGGGTAATTAGTGTGCTCATTGAGCCTAGTACGGCTAAGACGACTCCTACTTGTCATTTCAATTTCATTCATTTAGTAAACGGTGTTAGCTAAATTGCCTCTATATTATTCTGTAAATATCTATTGTTGTTTGTATAAGATTAAATTATTATTATTGTTTTTCTGTTTAAATTCTCTAACCACCAAAGCCTAATTAAATAATTAAATAATAGCAATACCAGCCAACGATTAATTAACTCTCGCCATTTAAAATCACATCGCATTCGAAGAGGAAATGTTTTCCTAGTTTGGGGCTGTCGTTTCCCCTCCCCTGCATCTTTGGAGGGAAGCCAAAGGGCCAGGTTCGGACTACTTGAATTCTACGCCATTCATCTTTATGTTGCGCGTGGCCAGATTCGATAAGTTCATCACGTGGGTTCTGACGAATGGAATCGGTGTAAATAGAAATACCAGAGAGGGATCACTGTGTAACACAGGCGAGCAGGTAGTCGTAAAGTAAAAGGGGACGGAAATAACTTGAAAAGGGATAGGAAGAGTTGATAGGTCGGTGGCTAGACACCGATGAGTGGTGTAGTTGGGTGTTTCTCGGGGTATTCGTAACTAGTCAACGGTTGGGAGGTGGTGAGGAAAGAGATGGTTTCTGCATAGTCGGAAACGCGTTATTCATGATTCGCTTAAGTTGTGCGTCGAACGGTATGGGTTGCGGGTGGCCATGGGCTGCGGGGTATCGCAGTGCCATCGCAACATACAGTCTTGCCTGTAGTGCGGTGAATATGGGGTCTCTGGTGAGTTTCTTGAGTTGTTTTGGGAGTCTTTTGTGAGCGTATGTGTTGAGGGGTGCTAATTTGTTGTTGCCGTGTAGTGTGGACATTCTCGCGTACATGGGAGAGCGGCAAGCGCGCTTCAAAGCAGAGATCTAAATGCGCTGAGCCTTCTTCTGCCACGTGACACTGCAGCTGCGAGTGACAGTGGGGCGTATGTGAGAAGATGTCGCACGAGTGTTTTATAAAGGTGTAACTGTAGTTTCTTGCCCGCAGGGTGTGAACTGCACAGCATTTGGTTTTTGCGTGCGACTCTTGCTTGTATTATGTGTTGGTGTATATTGAACCTAGGGGAATCGTGAAAAGTTACCCCAAGGATTTTTGTCTGTTGTATGTAGTCGAGCCTTGTTCAGTTTAAGTGGTTCATGTCTCGTGTATGTGAGAAGATTTGTAGGTTATGCATGTAGTGATCTTTTGCGCCGAAAAGTGTCATCTGTGTCTTCTGAGGATTCATGGCAATCAATTATTTATCCTCGTATTCTGTCTTTTCGTCTAGTATTATTTGTGTGTGGTGTACTAACTCGTCTGGTACACGGCCGCTGACGAGAATGGTCTCGTCATCAGTGTAGGAAACTGTGTAGCTGTAACGGCAGTTTTTTGGTGGGCGTTGGGTGTGATTTGTGGACATGATGTAAAGTGTGGGTGCCAGTACGCTTCCTTGGGGAACGCCTGAGCGTAGTATGAAAGGTTGTGATAGGGTATTGTTGTATTTTATGTGGTATCTCCGTTCATTGAGGTAGTGCAAGAGGAGCCTTCTGGTGCAGAGAGGTAACTCCGTATTGTTGGCGAGTTTCCAATGGAGTCCATCGTGCCACACCTTATCAAAGGTCTTCTCCACGTCCTTGCTGATGGAGAGTGTCTTTTGATAAACCTGGCGTTTTTTTTTATTCTGTCGTGAACGATGGTCACAGCCGCCTGAGTAGACCGGCCCCTCCTGAACCCATGCAGACTGGTAGGCAGCAGTTGATCATACGTTTGAGTATTTTGCCTATGTGCTCTAATAGAGCAATAGGCCTGTAATTGTTTGGCTGTTTGGGGTCTTTGTTCATTTTGTGTACAAGTATGATGTGAGAGACTTTGAATATTTTGGGAAAGTGGCCTGAGGCTAGAGGCGTTGAATAGAAGCGTAAGTGTAGGGGATATGTTTGCGGGGAGGTTGTGTATTAATGCGGCTGGTAGTCCGGTTTGGGCCGGGTGCGCGTTTTGGTGTTGTTTTGATGTAGTGTTTTGTTTCCTCGACGGTGATGGGAGTGGTCAGTGTAGATGTGCTGTCGAGCAGCTCCATTCGTATCAGGTGGGAGGGCCTTAGCTTGTGAGCGTGGACCCGACACCTCTCCTGGACTTCCTGGAAGTGCTCGTGTGCGTGTGGTTTGGGTGGGTTGTGTGTGTGTACTGTGTCCCAGTGGAACCTAAATGCGTCGAAGATGACGTTGGTGTCTGTAATTATTTGGTTATTTAATTGGAGGGTGATGGGTTTGGGTTCATCGGTGCCTAGTATTCTTTTTACGCGCCGCCAGGCGAAGGAGGGGTCAGTGCAACGAGTGGCGTCCGCGATGAGGACGATCTCTCGTCACTGTCGGTTCCTATCTATTTGCACGCACTGTAGATTGCGGGCACGTAGGTGAGTGATGTTGCCTCTGGTGTAGTAATTGTTGCACTGTGTGATGAGTCTCTGAGTGTGTATGGAATATGTGAAGTGTTTTATACATGTGTAAGTTTTGTGAGAAGTGTGTAGGTCGCGTGCTGAAGTTATACTGTTCAAGATTGACGACCAGAGTTGTCTAACAGATCTGAATTGGTCTGGTCCAGGTCGAGGCTTTGGGGCGTGTTTTCTGTTATGTGTCTCTTGAACTCGTCTCAGTTCGTGTTTTTGAAGTCGAAGAGAGGTGGTGTGGGTATGGGTATGAGAGATGTGGATATGATAAAGCATATCGGCATGTGGTCATAGAGTACGTGAGGACCCGGTGAGATGTAAGTATAGAAGCATGTAGCGTGGTCGTTGCGGATGACCACGTCCGGAGACGTGGTTCTTTCGCGAGGACTGAAGAATGTGGGGAAGCCCGGGCTGATGTGCTCGCAGCGATAACGCGGCAGGGCACCTGCCAGGTACTTTCCTACATCGTTGGTGGTATTAGAAAGGATTGTTGGGTGGAAAGCGTTGAGGTTCCCCTCAAAGAAGATAGGTAGGTTATGTTTTGATAGAGCTCGGAGTGGGACTTCTATGTTTAATTGTAGGCGTGGTAGTGTGTAGTGCGTGGCCACTAGGATGAGCCGGAGCTTGTCTGTATCTCACGGCTAGAAAAGAGTCATCTTGTCTTTGAATGGGGGAGTGGTGTATAGAGAGCTTTATTAATATTGCTTATCCTAGGTGCAGCACTTGTAGAGTTAGATATATGTGGTAGCCTTTAATGCGGAGTCTGTTGTTGGGAGCCTGTAAGATGGTCGAGTTCAAGACTATTATGTCAGGTCTTTGTGTGTTAAGGACCTAGTTGGCAACAGTATGGCGAATATCGTGCCAACTTCTTACGTTTAATTGAATTATGTTGAGGCGACCTATTGATGTGGGCGGAGTGAGCCTGGGGCTGATTTAGTAGGGACCGTTTCCCTCTCCTTGGTTACCTTTACGCGTTTTGGCTGTGGTGTCATGGGAGTGGAGGTGGCTGGTCGGCTTTACGCGTGGTTGTGTGTGGCGGGGGCGGGGGGCGTGATGGAGTTTTCTTGTTTAATGCGGAGTGTTGTAGAGGCTGTGGTAGGCGTGAGGGAGGTGGATAAGGTGGCGGTTGTGGTATCAGTGGGAGTGGGGTTGGAGGCTGTGAGAGAGGGATCGGGGTGGTAGGAAGAAGGTTGGTGTCAATGGGGGGGATTTAAGGATGCCAAAGGAGAAGTGCTGGTTTTAGGAGGGAGTTTAGGTATAGAGAAGGGAGGACTGGTAGCAGTGGAGGGAGCAGAGGAGGCGGTATGAAGAGAGGTGGAAGCAGTGGGCAAAGGGGCAGTTAAGGAGGGTTCAGTGACGAGAGGGACAGGGACAGAAGGGAGGAAGGAGGCAGGAGAGTGGTAAAGGGGGGGGGGTGTGAGTGGGCGGTAGTTCGACGGGGGAAGGTGTTCCTGCCCATCGGGGTGGGGAGGAGTGCGGGTCTCCTGTGAGTATGCTCGTCGATTAGAGAGAACACATTCTCGGGGAAGTTGATCTGCTCTAGACCTTGTGAGGCGAACAGTGTGTTATAGTATGTTTGCCACCGTTGAAAGCAAGGCGGCTAGGTGTAGTTTGATTGTGTGGTCTCGTTGGGCGTGTAGTGTGGGGTAGGGGTGGGTGTCGGGAGTAGTGGGGGTCTCTGGGTGTAGGGTGTTTGGGTGGGGGTGGGTTTCAGAACATGTCAGTGAGTCTGGGGTAGGACAGGGGATGGTGTGGACAGCATTGCACCGGCAGCAGCATCGAATGTTCTTTTGAGAAGAGTAGGGGCGGGGTCGAGGGCGGAGTGTGTAGTTGTGTTAGTAAGCTGTGGATGCCGTATTGCTGCTACGGCGTCAGAGCGGGCCTTATTTAGGTAAGAGCATTTGAGTTTGACGGCGACATGGTCGCCGCCACAGTTTGTGCAGAAGGGTGAGGTGGTTGTGCAGGTGGTGTAGTAGTGGCCCATTACACTACACCTTAAGCAGACTAGATCTGCTTCGCAGTTTCGTGTTTCCTGCCCGGTTTTGTAACACCACTGGCATTGTATGAGTTTATGTTTAGCTGTGGCTCAATGTTATGTGGATGTGTTAGAGTGCCGCAGACCTTGATGCCTTGATCTAGCAGCAGTGTTTTGTTTTGTTCGTCGGACATTGTAATAACTGCCCATTGTTTAGTGCGGTTGTAATAGAAGTCTCTGATGACCTCCTCCCCATACTTTTGTCTGAGGTGTGTGTGGAGTTCATCGGGGGAGAAAGCCAACCATAGGGGCTTGGCCTTGATGACTCGTACTTGTTTTTTCTTGTGTACACCGTCGGCTAGTTTTGTGTTAAGGTCTTGTGCGGCGAGTGTGTCAGAGGCAAGTTCGTGGAACTTGACTGCGTCCTCCTATAAGCGTAAGACAAGTTTGTGGCCTGTTTGAGTCTTTATTATGTTTGTGATGGGGGTGTCATGTGTAGCAGCTAGGTTAAGAAGTGTGTGTTCATTGGTGGTAGTGGGTGTTTTTTTCTGTCCTATGCAGGAATATGAGTATGGTTGCGTCGTTTGCCATTGAGGATCGGTTTTTGAAACTTACTTTCATTTCTTTAGAGGGGCTCCCCCGCCCCGACGATAAAGATCCCTTGAAAATGACTCGGATGTGATGATAATTAGTGAGTATGGACTTTGTTGGGACCCTCAGAGGGTGTGAAAACATGGCAGACTTAATGATGCCTGAAGCCTGAATCTATTGATTCCAGTCGGAGTGCCACCGCCTCTATTGGGTTTTAGGTATTTCTCAGTTACGTCCGACTTCTCACAGAGGCTGTGGTATCTCCCTTTGTGGTCTTGGATGGTGCCACAGGGTAGGGTATTAATCTTCCCCGCTTTGGTAACTGAGTCCCAATCCAGGTTTTCTCCTTCCTTTGGGTTCCGCAGTAGGCTAAGCCTCAGAACTCCTTTCCCCAGAGTTTGTAATTA
Source organism: Ceratothoa steindachneri (assembly GCA_963969495.1). Lineage (NCBI taxonomy): Eukaryota > Metazoa > Arthropoda > Malacostraca > Isopoda > Cymothoidae > Ceratothoa > Ceratothoa steindachneri. The sequence goes on from OZ018333.1 coordinate 43,317,397, forward strand.
AGCCCTTTCTAAGTAGAACGGCATAGTTGCAACGGAGCTCTATGTGTAGAGTTATATTCACAGAGTCAAGTCATGGCGGGACAGGGATGGGGAGGGTTTAGCACGAGAGATCTCTATGACGAGCCATGTAAATAAAGGAATTTGTTATTCAGCGGGGTATGAGGAGCCGGGGGGTTGTCTGGATGTGGTCTATTAGCCACAGGAGGTCTCTCCAATCAGACTAAGCACGCATCTATATTGGGTGCAGGGAGGTCGAAAAGGTTATTTGGGATAAGTTTTCACGTCCTCGCTTATTTAAACTTTCACAAATCTTTACCTCCTTTAAATGGTACTTATTTATAGCATGGATGGGGCTGGTAATGTAGCGTCCATTATGACACATTCTTTTACAAACTCTAAGGAATTAAAAGAACAAAGTGTAGGAGACTAAGAAAAATGAATTGTCCTTCCGTGATGATATAAAAATATAAAAATCTCTCGATCCCTTCCACTTTTTCTCTCTCCTTCCTCCCCTGGATTATTGAAACATTTCATCACATGACACTTTCCTCAGCTCTTTTAGGGGTTGTTTGAAAGACAAGTAATGCAACAACTACTACTCTTAATACAACTAATAATACGCATTATTGTGTGGCGCAATCAATGTCACAGGACTTCATAGATTGCTCGGGTGAAGGAGGAGTCCTCCCCGCTGACAGATCATTCCAAACTCTAGGAGCAAACAAAGATAAAAGAAGATTGTCCGTGTAGCACAGATTTTAGGGTTTGTTGAAGGAGGGGGGGTAAGTTCAGGGAGTTAAACAAGTATGAGTTTACTGGCCTATCTTATCTGTAATAAGGTAGGGTTTGAAGGTAAATCCAGATCAAATGGGCTGCCACTAGGGATTAATAAACCGAGGGTTTCAAGAGAGAAACGTCCCAGGCCGAGAATAACACAGGTTGGAACGCTTTGGATATTTTGAAGGTGTAGAAGTGAGGAACCAAAGGATTCAACAAGAACAGGATGACAGTTATCTAAGGCATGAAGTAACGAAAGCCTATGTGGTAATCTTGATTCATTTTGGTCAAGTGGCAGCTAATGTGGATAATATTACCGAGAAAGCGAATAAAGCGAAGATCACTAAGAGAGCGGATGCGGCTAAGATTACCGATTAAGCGGATGTGGCTAAGATTAAGTTGAAAGCAAAGGGAAGATTTCTAGACATTAGCAACACGAGGTTTGGGAGATAAACGACTATCAAAGTTTATCCCCAGATTTTTAAGTATCAAAATGGTGAACCGGGTAGCAGCTATGGTTAAAAAAACGGAGATATTCTTCTACAGCGAGCCTTACCTAAGGAGGTATCACCAATACCACCTCAATTTTGTCATGATTGAGTTTCAGAAACTTGCCTGAGACCCATTTAGTGATGATTTCGTCAGTGGATAGATAAAATTATAAGCAAATGAGACTAAACTCTCCTCTTTAAGCAAAAAACAAGTATCAGACATAATAGTACCGGTATGTAGCATCTGTTATACAGCCATTTGTGAACGGGCTGTTTAAATTAAGTGTTAACCTTTGTCTTTCCGGCATCAGGGTTTAATAAGTTATGAAAGCAGTATTTATTCACTTCTTGTGAGTAATTGATTGGATTATTATGAAAAGGATACTTGTGAAAATTAACTGGAGAATCTCCAGTCAGACGACAAATAGGAAAGAATGAACAGAGAGAAACAGGGCAGAGTGCATACAGGCAGAGGAGATGGAAAAGAGTGAAAAAGATCCGAGATGAAAAGATGAGCAAAATTACAGAATATTTTCAAATACGTAAGGAATGCGTTGGCTTAATCGCTGATTGAATCTGCCCCTTTCTCATTTTGGTTAACGAACTTCTAACGCCTTCGACACTTTTATCTCATTGAACCCTTCGGTGCTCCTGTTATCTCAAGGTCTTTCGAAGTTAAGGTTTACGCCTTAACTTTTGGCGACTCTGGCAAATTTCTAAACAAGGCTTTCTACCACTTTCATCACAACCTTATTATCCTTAATGATATAAACGACCCTCTCTCAACATATCCTCTCTCTAAACAACATACGTGAAAATGCACTCGATCTCATTTCTTCTTTCCGCCTTCATACGTTCACCTTAACAGACCTATCGACACCAATTTTTTACTATTTCCTTATCCAATTTCTTTCATTCTTCCTATTTCACCCAACCTTTTATTATCCCCCACTACCTCGGCTCGTTATCGTCGGCATTGTTCCATCGACTAGGAAAGAATTACCATGGCTCTTGCTTGCCTCATTGCACCACCCGAGTCTACTACTCCTAAATACCTTTTGGTCGCTTTCCAGGATCCACTCATTGACTTGATAGTCCTACACACCTTCTTCCACCTACGGCGGACCCCTCGGTTCTCTTGTCCTATTTGGAGATCAAAGAAGCACAGGCGAACCTGCGAGACGCCTTTGAGAACAGCTCGGGCTAATGGCATTCAGATGGATACTGTCCCTTTCACCTACACCCTTTCCACTCGCTCCTATACCGACCTTCTCAAACCTCTCTTTAAGTCTACAGCCAGCGTATACTCTAAATAAAACAAACTATCCACACACACAATCGAAGCTTCCTACACGTCTCTAGGCCCGAGCGACGCGCAACTCTCTTCTTCATATCACTATTCAATTTCTTTGCGTTCTTCTCCGACACTCGATCTCGTGACCTTCCGCACTTTAAACTTGCCCTATGCTTCTTCCCTCACCCCTCCCACATAACTCTTCTTGTCACTTCCATGTTCCTAAAGGGAGGAGCTCCCGCCCGAATCTGTAACAAACACTAAATTAAATCATTCCGCTTTAGGATAAAATATGGAGAAACACGAAAGTTAATTAATTTGAGCACAATCACTGAGCACATAATTAATGGTGAACCCATAAGTTATCATTTCGTAAGGATCCAATTTAAACTGGAAAACACTCAAGGACCTCTTACCCCCCCCCCCCAACAATTTCAGCAAAAAATGCACTATTTGTCAATGTAAAAAGATAGAATAGGTGATCCAAAATCTGTATCAGGACCTGTATCTTCTTTGGTCCATGATATATCCCTCCACTAATTTTGATCTAAATATTTTTTAGATATTTTGTACAAGAGCAACCGACCAACGGCCATCCTATAAACCAACCTCTTTTGTAGGAGGCACTGAGAGAAAGAGACGTTTGTTATGGGAGGATTAACCTTAATTTACAGGGAATTGAATGGACGTGGAAGGAAAACGAGTACAGGGGATTCAATAACTTTTTCTTCTCATATTATCATTAGAGCGGTATACAAATTTTGATGAGTCTCAATTTATTTGATTGATGGTTGAAAAAGACGTGATTGAATAGCGAATTAGATATATTTTCACTCTGCTCTCTTTCTCTCTCTCTCTTTATATATATATATATATATATATATATATATATATATATATGAAAATTAACCCACAAGAAAATGAAAAGATGAATCCAAGCACTTTCGAACTATATTTGCAGAATCACGGGGGCATGGATTTTATACTTACGGGTAATGACGCGGAAACACACTCTTGGAGGATTTATGTCTTTTGTTTGTGTTAAAATGTTTTTGTTTAATAATTTGACGCTATAATGAATGTTTTGGCCAATTATTATTATTTACTTTCAATTCATTATCACGAAATGTTTTCCAGACTGTTTTCTATTAAATTATGATCCTTATGAGAGCAGCCAAACAATTAAACTCGCCATTGAAAGTAAAATCAAAACAATTCAAATCAAGAAACAAATTTAACAAACTAAATGATCGAGTGACAAAAATATATTTAGAGAATTGCAACCAAAATATTACAGAAAGTAATGGACAAGGTACCAATAGACCAAACAACTAGACAAGGTCGTATAGCACATAAAGAAGTAAGGTTACTAAATATTAAAATAAGAAATGGGTGAGAAGTATTGTAGAAGGATTTGAACTGAACAAAATTTTAAAAACTCTTCCGAAATAAAAACCTTAAACTTATAATTCAAATCTAATGGAGAAAAAATCACTAAAACCAAATAAGACTTGACAGGTAGGAGCTACCAAAATGACAGCCTCAAATGTAAACAGGTAAACAATCATTGGGAGAAGAGAGCAACTGTAAACTTAACCATACATAGAAAACTAAATCTATATAAGGTCTCTATAAAGAAAGAAGTACACAATAAAGGAAGGAATTTTACACCCATTAAATTCATAAAAATTTGCTATTTACCTATATAATGGAACCATAAACTTTGTAAAAACAGGTAGAAAACGTGTTTCTGATATTTGTTTTACTTTGTTTACACGATGTTTAAAGAAAACAAAGATTCAATTGCATGGTACAATTATTGAAGGAAAGTTTAACATTTTCTTTCACACTTGGCTGAAGCAATACAAGGGTCGAAGAGAGAGAGAGGGAGAGGGAGAGAGAGAGAGAGATGGAGAGGGAGAGAGAGAGAGAGAGAGAGAGAGAGAGAGAGAGAGAGAAAGAGAGAGAGAGATTTGAAGACGACTCTATAGAGAGCACCCCCTTGAAGGGGAATAGTCAAACCTTTCCTTTACATTTTAAAGCAGCGATAAGGTGTAATTAACCAACAGACTAAAACAAGGCCTCCGAAATTCCTGCCTCCATAGCATTCGTAGACCATGAAAATGCCCTTGACTGACTAAACACCGAATTACTCGTAGTTCTAAGAGCGCTACAGAAACGCGAAATTCGGGAAACCTATACTGACATACTCTCTTATATATATATATAGCCTCATGTATTTTAATATTATTTTTACTAATTATTTTAAAATATTTTATATTACTGATTAATATTACAAATAAGTCCAGCCACTTTCATTGTTGCAATAATATTACTTTCACTTATACAGGCCCTCGTCAGCAGAGTGCTGGCGAACTTTACCGATCCTTGCCAGATCAGCATCTGGCTGCCCATTGAAAGTTAAAAACAAGTTTGTGTTAGCAATATCAACAAAATTGTCATCAAATTCAAAGCCCCGAAATGATAGTATAAGCTAATTGCAATAAACTTGCTATTATTATTATATTATTACCTCGTTAGTAATGAAATAAATATAGAATGAGTTAGTAGGGAAATCTATTCTCCCTTCAAACTTTTTACGATAGCGATTGATGAGATTTTCTGGACCTTGGACTGACAAAAGGCGGAAAGCGGAATTCATAGGAGAGATTTACGTGTTCTTCGCTGCAATGACAAGATTGTCTGCTTTCCTCAAATCAAGAAAAATGCGTACCAAGGTTAGATATAGAAATATAAGGCGGTTCCGTACTATATTACAGCTCTCGATAAAATTTGAGATGAAAGAAAGTGAAAAATGAGTTTTACAAAAGAATAATTTAATTTAAAGTTAGAAAATTGAATGGGAGAGAAAAAAAAACGACTAACAATTTAAAATTCGAATTTATTGGCTGATGGATTTTTATAATTTGAAGAAGATACAAATTAAGATGGATATAAATATAATATTTACATAAGGAAATTAGCTTGAAGATAGTATGCTTTTATGTTTATAAGGATTAAAGGATATTTTAAAATTGACTCTAGTCCAATAAAACCCTCATCGATAACAACACAAACCAGTTTTAGGGCTGAATTGGAAATGAAATTCTGAAAGAAAAAGATAAGAAAATCAAAAACCATAGTTGATTTTACGATCAGCAGAAGATCAATCCTCGATTACAATATAAAAGATAAGCTCTCTTAAGAACCTACATGCTTCTATGTTGAACACATGAATTTTCTTTGTTAATCCAGTCTAACACTCCTGTAATATGCGTGGAAGAACTTTGGAGATAGAACCCAATAATGACTCATAAACTGAGAACTAATCAAAGAAACAGAACGTGTTAGAAATAATTAGCTACACCAAATAAGAATTCGGTTAGAACACAAACAAATGACAGATGTAGTAAAATGAAAATTCAGAAGTTGAAAAGGAGAGGAGATATATCTCGAAGAAAAGACAAGAGGAAAGAAAATCGTAAACAGGACATCTATAAACATAAGGAGACAGAGAGCAAAATTTCTCAGAACGTGGAAGAATAAAAATTCGCTTAAAAGCACAAGTAGCGTGGATGAATTGAGCGCCGGAATGTGATCGATATGGGAGAAAATATAAAAGTTCGTCTGAAAACTTTTAACAATCAGTATAATTCACGTCATTATTTTAAAATATGTGAAGACTTGCTAAATTTTAGCAGTTGGTTTGATGCTACGTAACAGAAATCTGACAATGTTGAGCATCTTACATTTCGCGAGAGAGTGAGGAATTCATCATAGGTGTGTTGAGACTTTTAAAGGAGATGGGAAGTCTTCAAATTAGAGAAAATTAGGCAATATCTCTTACTGTGGAACCAATTTTATGTCTTTCTGGTTTAGAAATAATTATAGTTTACTGAGCTAACTTCGAGAAAATGATAGTGGTAAATTAGTTGCAAAGTTTTGAGTGTGGAGCCGCAAAGACTGCACTTAAGCTATAAATAAACCGATGTAAATGGAAATTTGTGGGTGGACTTCTAAAAATCGATAAGTGATTCAAATCACAGATATCTTCTTAATTTCATCTTCTCTCATTGAAATGTAATTCCAGGCTGTTTACTCTCCCTTCACTTTCCTCTAAGATGTTTCTCGAAGGATTTGTAACGAATGTAAGACCAAACAAAGTGGGTGGTAGCAATGAACACGGTGTGGAATTAAAAGGATTGCTAGATCGAATGTTATCATTCTAAAATACTGTAATGGGGTACTTGCGTTAACAAAGCGCCTGAAAAAATTCTATAACCGGAACAAAAGTTCCTAAAATGTCCAAACTTGAATTTCCTCGAGGTTCCGAAGGATTGCTTACATATAAAGTCTTGTCCAGTAAATAACGACATATATTCTTGTAATTATGATGCAGGGGCGGATGCTTACCGTTCCGGGGGTCGGTACCTTTTAGAAGCATCATTACGAATGTAGCCAATCACTGCCCACACAGCGTCTTCACAGCACAACATGTACAGACTCCCCTCTATTTCAGAACCCTGCTAAAGGAGTGATAGTAATCCCTTATGTGTGTACTCATAACACATACTAGGGACTCAGAAGGGTTTGAGCATCAATATTGGGAAGGAAAATAACATAGAATTCGGACTCCCCCTTCCCCAAAAGAGGACCGGTCTCCGGTTCCTTCAGGCTCACCAGTGATTGTAATTCTGATCTTTATGTGAATTTCATTATTCGGTCGGGAAGATATCCTACACGGGAGGAACGGACCTTGTCCTTGAATTAGGGAGGGGTTGCTCAACATAGTTCAAGTAGTGTTATTTCCAGTTTCTTCAATGATGTTTTAAGTGCACTGGCTCCTATTTTATTCCATTTTTGGATTAGTTTATTCTGTTCGTCGTTGATTCTTACTCTTTTGTCTTTATTTCCATATCTTTCCGAATAATATTTTGGACCAATCTTGAGCTGGGTAGGAACTGGGGGCGGGGTTGATCTTGGCACTACTTCTCCATCGGCTGCTTTCTAGAGGTTTCTTCTACATCTTCTACGGTTGGCTCTCTTAAACAACATAGAATATGGCACTCTTTTCGTCTCAGTTACTTAACCCAGTCGACTTTGTTGAATATTTTTTGTTATCTCTTTAACCGTAAGCTGGCTTGGTTGATGGTGTGTGTAGAGTAGCGTGACGGTATGATATTTCTAAATGGTATATCTAAGAGTTCAAGGTAGATATTGGAACGTATCTTAACCCTTTATCAATCATCGCCTGCCCTATTAAGATTTGCAAATTCTTACTTTTGCAGTTACGAAAAGATGCGATGTAGCGCTACAACCACGAGACATTTCAATTTAGATGGATCAAAAGTTCACCTGAAAATGGTTAAAATAAGATAGGAAAATATTAAACTGGGAAAGAATGATCGTTTTTAATACAGGTTAAAGTCACAAGGGCTCGATTATTACCATTTTTTATCGTTTGTAAACCTCTAGTATTAATATCTACAATGAGAATCATGATTTCCAGTGTTTAACTATTCTGTTAAGTTTCCTTTTATGGATAATTCTTCGGGACCACTTGATCTCCTAAGGTTATTGAGAATTTATTCATCTCCATTGAAATAATAATGAAAGGTATTTTGTGTATTATTTTTTAAAAGCTTTCTTGATTCCAAAGGTCAATTCATAATAGCTTTCTTGAGTTTATTTCTAGTCGATTGTTTCTTATTTACAGATCGGCGCGGATAAAATACCGGAGTTCCGGAATTTCGGTTTTCGGGATTTCAGCGTTTCGGTAGTTCTGGATTTCAGCTTTCGGCAGTTCTGGCTGGATTTTGACAGTTTGTGACCATCGCATTAAGGGATTTCGGGGTTTTGGAAATTTGGCGTTTCAGGATTTGGGAATTTCGGTATTTTGGCGTTTCGAATATCAACGTTCGGGATTTCTGAGCTTTGGACTTTAGCACTTCATGATATCTGCGCTTCAAAAGTTTGGCGTTTGGAGATTTCTGGATCCAGATTCAGATCCATTCGAGGCAGATTCTTTTCTCCCCCTAAGTCCATTTCGTATGTGAGTAAGGATCTCTTGACGGGTTTCTTTGAATATGCTTACGTATATTTTCATTTTACATTTATAGTCAATTGATCCACCTATTAACTTTTAATTGTGGACGAGATCACTAAACGGAGAAAGAAATTCACATCAAGATTAGAATCGCAATTACAGGCAAAACCGTAGGCACCAGTTCAAGATTCTTAATGGGGTAAGTGAGCATAAAAAGACCGGGATGACTGTGTTTGACACCTCACGCGAGGAAGGCAAGTTTGGTGGCCTGAGGGGGGGCTACCACTAGTTCCACATGTGGTGAGTACGGACCAGAACTCCCCATCGGCAGGTACCGAGATGGAAGAAAGATGCAAAGGAAGAAGGTAGGAACTGACAGCCGCTTTGGGATTGGATATGTGTGGTGGAAGGAGATATCTTAATGCCTGCCTTAGAATCGACGCACTGCCCCATTGCGAAGGCACAAATATTTTTCCTTTAATGCGTTCTAATTTTCTTATTTTTTCGGTCTGCTTTTGTTCTTTTGCCCCTTCTTCTTTTGCTATTTCGCACGTTTTTCTTTTGTATTTTCTGGGTTTTTTAAAAATTTTATTATTTCGCTTGTTCTTTTTAATTTCACACTCTCTTATTTTCGCTTTCGATCGTTAATATTTTTGCCTCCGCTCGTTCCTCATTTGTTCTTTCGCTCGTTCTTACTTTTGCGTTCGCTCGTTACCATTTTGTTCTTCCGATTGCTTTTATTTTTATTATCACTCGTTACTCTTTTGTTCTTTCGCTCGTTACTCTTTTTTCTTTCGTTAGTTTTTATTTCGCTCGTTACCCTTTTGTTCTTTCGCTTGTTCATATTATTGCTTTCGCTCGTTAATCTTTTGTTCTTTCGCTCATTCTTATTTTTGGTTTCGCTCGTTACTCTTTAGTTCTTTCGCTAGTTCCTAGTTTTAATTTCGCTCGTTTATCTTTTTGTTCGTTTGCTCGTAATTCTTTTGTTCTTTCACTCGTTCGTATTATTGTTTTCGCTCGTTACTATTTTGTTCTTTCTCTAGTTCTTATTTTTTCGTTCGCTCATTACTCATTTGTTCTTTCGCTACTTCTTATTTTTGCTCTAGCTTGTTACTCTTTTCTTCTTTCGCTCGTTCTTATTCTTTCTTTCGCTCGTTACTCTTTTGTTCTTTCCCTAGTTCTTATATTTTCTTTTGCTCGTTACTCTTTTGTTCTTCCCCTAGTTCTTATTTTTTATTTGGCTCGTTATTCTTTTGTTCTTTCGCTCGGTCATACTTTTGCTTTCGCTAGTTACTCATTTGTTCTTTCACTCTTTCATATTTTTCCTGTCGCTCGTTACTCTTTTGTTTTTTCCCTCGTTCTTCTTTTTTTAGTCTCGTCTTAACTTCTGATTTTCCTCGTTACTCATTTGTTCTTTTGCCTGTTTTTTCATTTTGCTCGTTACTCTTCTGTTCTTTGTCTCGTTATTCCTTTGTTCTTTGGCATATTCCTATTTTTTTGTTCCTGACCCTTTTTTATTATTTAGCTTGTTCTTATTTTGGCTTTTACTCGTTACTCATTTCTTCTTTCGCTTGTTCGTTTTTATTTCGCTCGTTACTTTTTTGTTCTTTAGCTTGTTCGTTTTTTCGCTCCTTACTCTTTTGTACTTTTTCTAGTTTCCTATTTTTCTTTCGCTTGTTCACTTTTGTTCTTTCGCTTGTTCCTATTTTTACTTTCACTCCTTACCTTTTGTTACTTCGCTAGTTTTTTTTGCTTTCGCTTGTTACTCTTTTGTTCTTTCATAGTTTTACTTTCACTCGTCACACTTTTCTTCTTTTCCTAGTTCATATTTTGGCTTTCGCTTGTCCCTCATTTGTTCTATCGCTCGTCTTATTTTTCATTTCACTCGTTGCTCTTTTTATCTTTCGCTCGTTTTTATTTTTACTTTAGCTTGTTACTCTTTTGTTCTTTCGTTCATTCTTGTTTTTGCTTTCACTCTTCACGCTTTTGTCCTTTTGTTCATTCATATTTTTTCACTCGTTACTCTTTTGTTGTTTCATTCCTTCTTAACTTTGCTTTCTCTCGCTACTCTTTTGCTTTTTCGCTCTTTCTTATTTTTGCTTCCGCTCTTTACCACTTTTTGTTCTTTCGCTGGTTTTTGTTTTTGCTTTCGCTCGTAAGTCGTTTTACCTTTTCCTAGTTGTTATTTATTTTCCTCGATACTCTTGTGTTCTTTCGATCGTTCTTATTTTTGCTTTCGTTCTTTACTCCTTTCTTGCTTCGTTAGTTTTTTTGCTTTGACTCGTTACTCTTTTGTTCTGTCACTAGTCTTTCTCTTTGCTTTCACTCGTTACTCTTTTGTTCTTTTGCTGATTTATATTTTTGCCTCTGTTCGTTAATTTTGGGTTATTTCGTTCATTCTTACTTTTGCTTTCACTCGTTATTTTTTCTTCTTTATTGTTGCTTTCGCTCATAACTCATTTGTTGTTTCCCTAGGTCTTATTTTTAGTTTTGTTCGTTAGTCGTTTGTTCTTTCGCTAGTTTTTACAATTCCTTTCACTCGTTACCCTTTTGGTTTTTCTCTCTTTCAGATTTTTTGCTTTCTCTCGTTTTCTTTTGTTCGTTGGCTCGTTCTTATTTTTGCCTTTGCTCGTTCTTTCCTTTTCATTTTGTTCTTTATTATTTAATTTTTTCACCCGTTCCTATCTTTTATTTCGCTCCTTCCTATTTTCTTCTTTCACTCTTTAGTCTTTTGTTTTTTCTCTCATTCTTATCTTTGATATCGCCTGTTACTCTTTTATTGTTTCGCTCTTTCTTATTTTTGCTTTCGCACGTTACTCTTTTGCTCTTTCGCTCATTCCTCTTTTTGCTTTCGCTCTTTACTCTTTTGTTCTTTCGCTACTTCTTATTTTTGCTTTCCTTCGATGCTCTTTTGTTCTTTCACTCTTCCTTTTTTTGCTGCCTCTGTTTACTCTATTGTTCTTTCGCTCGTTCATATTTTTCCTGCGCTCGTTAGTCTTTTGTTTTTCTCTCGTTCCTCTATTTTCCGCTCGTCTTTACTTCTAATTTCGCTCGTTCCTCATTTGTTCTTTTGTCCGTTCTTATTTTTTATTTTGCTGGTTAATCTTTTGTTGTTTGACTCGTTATTCCTTTGTTCTTTTGCTCCTTGGTATTTTTGTTTTGTTCGTTACCCTTTTTTATTATTTAGCTCGTTATTATTTTGCTTTGGGTCGTTACTCTTTTGTTTTTTGCTCTTCATATTTTTCTTTCGCTCGTTACATTTTTGTTCTTTTACTCGTTCATATTTTTGCTTTCTCTATTTACTCTTTGTTCATTCGCTAGTTCTTATTTTTGCTTTCGCTCGTTACTTTTTTTTCTTTGCTCGTTCATATTTTTGTTTGTGCTCGTTTTCTTTTTGTTCTTTCGCTCGTTCTTATTTGTTATTTCCTCGTTACTCTTTTGTTCTTTAGCTTGTTCTTATTTTTACTTTCCCTCGCCATTCTTTTGTTATTTCGCTCGTTCTTATTTTTGCTTTCAATCGTTACTCATTTTTCTTTCGCTCGTTCATATATTTTGACTCGCGCGTTTCTTTTGGCGTTGGACGTCGGGATGGCGCTCAATGCCAAATTAGTCGTCTTCTTCTTAACCAGGTTACGTCATCGGTTCTCCTTTTCCGACCGGGTTAGTAATCTGGGCCTATTCTTCGATAGTCAACTATCCCTCAATGCCCAGTTTGCTCATGTCTTTCTTCTGCTTTCTCGGGAATCTTCGCCGCATCCGCCTCAATTTTGACAACCAATACTTTTGAGATTCCTACCGCCGCTTTCGCTCCCCTTACCCTATCTTGATTATTCTAACTCCCTTCTCGCTTCATCCCACACCTCCACACTTCGACCTCTTCACAACTTTGCAGTCCTTGTTTTTCTACACCAGGAGAGTTTATTTAGTGATACCACAACCACCTACCCCTTCTTGATTTAGACTCGCTACCTAGTCGATCTAGAATAACGTTCAGGCTCATCCTTACATACTTTTAGTATATTTAGCAACATTTAGTACATTTAGTATATTTAGCACATTTAGGATATTTAGCACATTTAGTATATCCAGCAAATTTAGAACTTTTAATACATTTTGTACTTTAGTAAATTTTGTAATTTTATCACAGTAGATTTAGTACATTTCGCACATTTAATAATTTTAGAACATTTTGTAATTTCCGTCAATTTTGTATTTTTAGCACATTTAGTACATTTATTACTCTTCTTTTTGTACTTTTAGCACATTTATTACATTTAGTACTTTAGCACATTTAGTACTCAGTACATTTAGTAATTTACGCCCATATAATACATTTTTTACTTTAGAACATATCGTATTTGGTACTTTTAGTACATTTAGCGCACTTCGTACTTTGAATACACTTAGTACTTTAGTAATTTTTGTAATTTTAACATATTTAGTATTTTAGTACATTTCTCAGATTTAATAATTTTAGTACATGTTGCAATTTATTAAAATTTGTGCTTTAACACATTTCGTACTTTTACTACAATGTGCACATTTGGTACTTTTAGTACATTTAACACATTCAGTACTTATCAGACATTTTGTACTTCTAGTAAATTTTTTAATAATAACACATTTAGTATATTTAGCACATTTAATATATTTAGTTCATTTTGTACTTTAGGTAATTTTGTATTTATAGCATGACGTCGTAGCGTAACGGTCGAAAAGACGGATGCCACATAAGCAGAGTATTGTATAGCTTATTATTATTATTATTATTAATATTATTATTATTATTATTATCAGAGGAGAGAAAATTTAGTGACCTAAAAATTTTTGTTTGGAATTTGCCCCTATAATAATGATGTACACATTGGTTGAGCCTTTTGTAATAATCCTATTGACAAGCAAATTGTAGCAAAAATCAAATATATTCCAGCTTATAAATACTGCTTCTAATTTTTAAGATTTTTACATCTTGCTTCCATTTTCCATCAATGTGACAAAAAAAAAGGTATTTCAATCATCTCAAAAACATTTTTCCTTTAATAAATGCATACAAACAGACAAAGTGTAAGATTAAATCTCTTGGAAAATCAGTTTGAAACTTATCCTCCGCTCTGAGATTATTTTAAGATAATAATTGCTTATGTTTTGGCAAAAACATAATGACTATTCGGCCGATTCTAACGAGATTTAAAATCTTTAGCTTGTTTCATATTCTCTTTCGAATGATATAATTGCCAAAGTACTCCCAAGTTTATCCCTGGAATTATTTTGTTTTGGCAATAACATAATAACTATTCGGCCGATTCTAACCAGAGTTGAAACCATTATGTTGTTTTACTTTCTCTTTCGAATGGTATAATTGCCAAAGTTCTCCCAAGGTTAGCTCGGTAATTATCTAGGTTTGGCAATAACATCATAACTATTTGGCCGATACTCTGCTAGACTAGACTAGGCAATATGTTATACTCTGCTAGGCAAGCCTAGAATAGGCTATACTATGCTATTATAGGCTAGGTTATACTATGCTAACCTATGGTTAGATATAATGTACAAGGGTAAAATATAATATGCTAATTTAGGCTATAAAATGCTATGTTAGGATAACATATGTTAGGTTAGACAATACTAAGCTATGATTGACTAGAGTATAATTAGATAGTATAGGCGATACTTGTCTAGGATAGTTAATGCTAGGCTAGGTTATGCTATGCAAGGCTAGGCTAAGCTATGCTAGGCTATACTAAACTAGACAGGGCTATACCGTACTATGCTAGGGTAGGCTAAAGTATAATAGGATAGGGAGAGAGGGCGATGCTCCGCTATGCTAGGCTATGCTATGTAATAGTAGGTTAGGCTACGATAGCTAGCTAACCAAAGCTATAATAGCCTAAGCTATGCAATATTATCCTAGTCTAGGGTATGGTATGCTATACTAGTCTAGGATATACTATGCTAGGCTATAATATGATACGCTTGGCAATATTATGTTAGGTGGGGTTATGCTCTGATAAGCTCTACTAAGATATCCTATAGTATTCTAGGCTAGGCTATCGTACGCAAGGATGTATTGGCTAGGCAATAGGAGCCTATTCTAGCTTGGATATACTAGGCTAGGCTGCTCTAAGGGAAGGTAGACTAGGCTCTGGCATGCAATGCTGGGGCATAACTGGTGAGGCTAGGCTAAGCTCTAGAAAGCTAGGTTACACTAGGCAATGTAACGCTAGGCAAGATTATTTAGGCTAAGCTAAGCTACGCTATACTAGGGTCTAGTAAGATAGGTTATGCTATACTAGGATACAATTGCCTAGCCTATACTAAGCTAGGTAGGATAAAGTATGCTATATTATGCTAGGTTATACTCGGCTAGCTAGATTATGCTAAGCTAGGCTAGGTTAGGCCCGGCACAGCTAGGCTATCCTATGTTGGAGAGGCTTTGCTATATTAGGCTAAAACGAGGTATGTTATACTATGATATGCTATGCTATAGGAGGCAAGCTAGCTTATGCTAGGCTATTATAGGCTATACTAGGGTATACTAGGCTATGCTATGTTAGACAATAATACGTTATGCTAGGCTAGGCTATTCTCTACTATGGTATGCTAAATTATGTGGCTATACTATTCTATTTTAGCTAGGCTAGACTATGCTATGCTATTATATTCTGTGTTATGCTATGCTATACTATACTATGCTATAATATACTATGTTATGTTATACTATGCAATGCTGTGCTATGCTATACATACTATGATATGCAATAATATTCTATACAGTGAGAGCACGCGACATTTGGCTTAGCAGACCTTGTTCACGTCTATGCTTATTTTCTAAGTCTAAACTAACGAAAAAACCCTTTAACTGAAATTCTTTTGAAATACGTTCAACTATAATTGGCCTTTGTAAATACCCATGCAATATGGACGGAAGCTTTATAGCGTGATCCCTGTATTTAATAGAATAGAATGGCTGAAAAAAGGAGAGCCTGTTCAAATAGGTGATAGAACGCTTAATATTTTAATATATAGTGTTGTAGGCAAATTGATATCCCGCCCTAAAATCTGAGGCCCTGTTCCTTCACCACAACGTCCTGCCATTTGGCGGGGGAATCCGATTACTTAACCCTTCTCCCCTATCTCCCCTCGCTTCCAAGACCACCCGAAAGGCCTTCGCACAACCAGGACATACATTAATCATCAGATTTCGGGTCCGGAGACCGTAACATTAGTTAAACCGAGAATATTTTCCCTAAGAGTTGGGATTTAAATTCACTGCATAGACGAAATTAGAGGAGCGTCGACCAAGAGCCAGAAGATGCCTTAGTCACACCGAAATTTAGTTTAGCTTGTATTAATAAACCATCTCAATCATCTCTCGTCAGAGAAACCTCCTATCCTGGTTTACACCATAACCAAGAGATAGTCTACACCATTGAGGAATACCCCAAAGTGAACTCCCTCAAACACTCCCCATTCGTCAAAAGATTTACTCGTTTGCTCATTGCTTGTCAGTGTGAATCATTCCTAGATTAACCAGAAGATTGGAAGAAGAAGACTTTCACGGTCCCGTTGTTGAAATCATCTGACCAAGAAAACGTGCTTAACGCCATCCGTCACCCGCACCGAAATCACCTGTGGCTTTAAGCCTATCCCCGCTCCAGACAAACAGCTGAAGTGTCTGTGAATACGTCCAAGCGCCTGGCCGCAAAAAAACATTCCTGCCTCTACATAAAAATTGAGGCCAAGGTCAGTCTCCAGACGGATGCACGTGTGGTTGTTTTAAAGGTAAAGAAATTCCATTATTTTTTGAAGATCCATTAGCATCCAATATTAAAGGGATTTGGGGGTCAACCATTACTTTATATTCATTTGTTTAAATAAGTAAGTCTCACTTAAATTCGTTTAATTCATAGCTGTATAGTTTGTTTTGTTAGATTTCACTTTTGTATTTTTATGTGGTAATTAAAGATCTATTTTCTTAGAAGTATTTAATTTAATCCCCGAAACGCTGAGCATGGCACTAAAAATCATCAAAGATTAAAACAACGTAATTATAATAATAATATAGCACTCTTAGAGAAAACGTAATTAAGGAATTTTTGAAGTACGTAACAAACCTATACGTACGTACACTACCACTCGGTCCTTGCAATACCACGACAAGTCTAAATAAAAGTTCTAAATAACGTATCAGGAGTAATTTAGGTGTTTAATGAAAGAAAGGATAGTTTTGAAAGTTCGAGGGTAAAGGATATGTCTAAATGGTTCGTGCTGCCAAGTTATATATTTCCCATTTTAAAGAAATTAAAAGCTAATCGACCTTTAATTAACCACCTGCCCTTCCAATCTAACTACCCTTTCTTAAAAACCACCTAACCACCTCCCGCTGAAATTATACTTAGAACGTAAATTAGGTTTCATATTAGAACATGAAATTTGTCAGTGAACCCCACATTAGATCATCAGAGTTGCCACTGAACCCCATATTAGAACATCAGACTTATCAGGAACCCCAAAATATAACATCAAACTTGTCAGTAAACCCCATATTAGAAAATAGATGGACAGAACATTTCAAAGTTCCTCTGAACCAGCCCAAACCTACTGTTAATACAGTACTAGACGAGCTCTTAACGCTGTCACAGAAGCCTGTCCTTGACCATGACCCAACCTTTGTAGAAGTCCTCTCAGCAATTAGGTCTTTGAAAGACAATAAAACTCCTGGGCCTGATAATATTCCAGCAGATATCATAAAAGATGGTGGCTATCTCTGTCATAGGAATCTTCACATGATTACTTTAAAAGTATGGACTGAAGAAACTGTTTCTTAACAGTGGAAAGACGTCAACATTGTAACAATCTATAAAAACAAAGGGGAAAAATCACAATGTGGAAACAGCAGAGGTATCTCCCTACTATCTATGGTAGGGAATGTCTTGGCTAAGGTACTCCTCAATCATTTAATACACCATATATCTGAGTAAATATTGCCGAAGGCCCAGTGTGGGTTTAGACCAAATCGTGAAACAGTTGACATGATATTCACAATGAGACAGCTTTTAGAAAAGTGTAGAGAACAGCATAAGGTTCTTTTTATAGCCTTTATAGATCTGTCCAAAAACTTTGATACTGTCAATAGGAAACTGTTATGGGAAGTACTCCACAAATTCGGCTGTCCATCAAAATTTATTAATATCTTACGACAGTTTCACGATGGAATGTTTGCTCGCTTCACTGTCGGAGGACTAGTGTCAGAACCCTTCGAAGTTCACACTAGTGTAAAGCAAGGTTGTGTGCTTGCATCTGTGTTATTTAACATGTTTCTTGTCTGTGTTACCACCTTACTCAAGCAGAATATACAAGATAACAGCGGTGTGAAGATAGCTTACAGGCTTGATGGTAACCTTTTTGACATCAGACAATTTCAGGCAGTCACAAAAAGTTCATTAGAGAGAATCTTAGATCTACAATATGCGAATGACTGTGCTTTTGTTGCACATACGCCAGAATCATTAAATGCTACACTAACATCAGTAACAAATGCTTATAAAAGGTTCGGATTCTCTGTCAACACTAACAAAACAGAAATACCATATCAATGGGCAAATGGTCCCCCACACGATCCACCCATTTTCACTAGTAAAAACACGGACTTAACTAAAATCAATGATTTTAAATACCTCTGAAGCTATCTCTCTTACAACTGCAGCCTGGATAATGAAATCCAACATCGTCTACGACAAGCTTCAGCCTTCTTCGGTAGCTTAAGAAAAAAAGAGTATGTGAACAATGACGGGAGCTTGGAGACCAAAGTAGCAGTCTACAGGGCAGTATGTATCTCGACTCTAACATACGGATGTGGAGCCTGGACCACATACAGCCGCGACATGAAAATTTTAGAGGCTTTCAACATATATTGCCTTCAACGTATTCTGGGAATCACCTGGCGAGATAGGCTGACCCACAACCAAATATTTGAGAGAACTTCATCTACCAGTATAGAGACTATTATTACACAACACCAGCTCAGATGGCTTCGACACGTAATAAAGATGCCAGAATACCGGCTACCGCGAAAAATACTCTCCAGCTAATTAAATGAAGGTCGATGTTCAGCAGGCGGCCAAAAGAAAAGATACAAAAACAATATTATGGGAACTTTAAAGAAAATAAATAAAAACACAGCAAACCTGGAAGACTTTGCCGCCAATCAACATCATTGGAGGATAATATACCGTGAGGGGGCAGAAGAACTGGGAGATAGCATTAAACAATCAAGAAATGACAAACATACAAGGAAGCACGCCCGTCAAGATAACCTTCTACCACCCGACGTGAACTTTACCTGTCCTGTCTGCCCCAAAGTGTGCAGATCAAGAATAGGACTCTACCTCCATCAACGGAGTCACCGATGATCCCAAGGAGAGCGTCGTCATCGGATACGATGGACTCCTATAAGCAAGTAAGCAAGAACATCAGACTTATCAATAAACCCAATAATAGAACATCGAACTTGTCAGTGAAACCACATATTGCAACATCGAACTTGTCAGTGAACCCCATATTACAACATCAAACTTGTCAGTGAAACCCCATATTACAACTTCAAACTTGTCAGTGATGCCCATAATAGAACATCAAACTTGTCCGTGAACCCCATATTAAAATATCTCATAACGACTTTGGATCAGTTTGCCATACTATTGCAGCCTGGCGCAGATGATAAAGACGCGATCTAAGAGTACAGGAGGTGAGGGTGAACTGTTATGGAAGACGAAACAGCGTCTACTCTTGACGGACTCTAGAAGTGGTGACCAAGAAGTAAACATAAATGGTAGAGGTCTTAACATCGATCTGCACTCATTTAAGATGCCTTTTATTTCTTTCTAGTGGACCTACTGATTTACGTGGGATCCGAACCACGGATATCTACAGCGTGTGGCCACTGCTGGTAAGTCGGTTCGAATCTGGACTCCATCCGACGACTAACAACATCCGATGTGGCTTAACTTCGCTTAAATCGAAAGAGGTGCTTCAACTAGGCTAAGCCTTAGCCCATAATAATAATAATAATAACAATATGAATGAGCTCTCACTACGCTATTGAATACGGCGGTGGATTGCTGTCGTCTAGGCATGAATTCAATCCTTGCGAGAGCGGACATAAAACTTGAGCGTCATCATGAGCTGGCCGCCCATTGGGTGAATAAACTGATACCCAAACAAGGGTAAGTAGCTCCACAAGTAGCATATTGGACTCTGCGCATAGCCAAACACAACACCACTCTCAGTTCCCTTCCCGTCTTCACATCACAACATAACCAAACTCTACTCCTGTGTTTGAATTATCTATAAAACTGATAGATTTGGTGGCCTGTCACTCCTTTCGTCTATCTACCCTCTTTTGTATGTCTATTTAACACTAGGTTATACCTCTGCTTGGATTTGCGTTGGGGTCTTATGGCCTTGTTTTTTTTTCTAACTTTAGCTGGGCCATGGGTTTATGGGCCCTAGTATTTATGGGAATAGGGGTTTCTACTAGCGTCCCAAACCCCTGCGTTGCGGCGATGGGCTTCGAGGACAAATCTCAGACCGTTAGTAGACTCTCGCGGAGATCTTTTAAAAGCCCCTCCTTCCTCCCATATTCTCTTACAAATTACCCCCTTTCTCCCATATTCTCTAACAAAATTACCCTCTTTCTCCCATATTCTCTAACAAAATTACCCTCTTTCTCCCATATTCTCTAACAAAATTACCCTCTTTCTCCCATATTCTCTCACAAATTACCCCCTTTCTCCCATATTCTCTAACAAAATTACCCTCTTTCTCCCATAGTCTCTAACAAAATTACCCTCTTTCTCCCATATTCTCTTACAAATTACCCCCTTCTCCCATATTCTCTAACAAAATTACCCTCTTTCTCCCATATTCTCTTACAAAATTACCCCCTTTCTCCCATATTCTCTACATCATTCGCGATTTCACCTATAAATTTAATTTGTATTTGTGTGATCTTTCCAGGCAAATCAATCGTATAAAGTCACCGGTTAGATAAGTAAAATTATAATTTCGTCAAAGTCGGGGTTGAACCGCTTTTTAAAATTTCACAACACCAATTCAAACTACCGACGACCCTAAGAACATACCACTTTAGGGATGGGGGGATTTGTCTGAGAGCGCTAATAGATTTCTCAATGAAAATCTATTTTCAAACTTTATAATGTTAATTAATACGTCCTCAGTTCTGTTCCTCACCTTGGGGTTGGAGGAGTCCGGCCTCCTCTACTTTATTTGACCTTTTTTCGAGCTTCTTTTTGTAGGTCGCATGTTTATGCGCCGAGGGGAGAGGAGCCTACCCCCGACACCGGAGCATGCTTCCTTCTTGTCCTCTTTGTTCTCGTTATTTTTTATAGTTATTTGTTAGTTACATATTATTTGTTTTTTATTTTCTAATATAGCCTCGTATTAGGCCGTGTGGAGTATGGCCACTTATGCCCAATAGGTAGTCGCCAGATGAGCTCTTAAAAATTTAAAAAAACTCACCTGAGGCAAAATAGAACTAATTAATACACGAGGTGGAATCGGTGCTTTTCCCTGTTGGAGTCAAGAAGGGTTCTACCATCACTGGTTGGCCTTAAAAACATACAATACGACCCGAAACCTACTCCCCCTAATGAGGACCGGCTTCTGGCTCTTTCGGGCATACCATTGATTGTTATTCTGACCTTTATGTTTATTTCATTATCCAGTGGTAGATCTCCTCTACGAATCAGCCAACAAATGGCGCCCCCTAATTAACACCAGTAGTAGAATCGCAGCCAGCCTGGGTTCATACCTCGGCAGATGGGGCGCTATTTCCTCCATCATCTGGTCTAATTAAGTTTTAACCCTGGGCATAAATCACCTAGCAAAGCCCCTCCTAAGCCTATCCATACACACTTATACAGTATATACACCTCTCACTCACTCAGTCATCTCAAACACAGATTTCTTACAAAATAAAATAACCCTTCGCCAACTTAAACCTCTCCTGTTCTCCCTAATATTTTCCCTTTACACTATATAGGAAACAAGCCTTACAGCTACTTTTCCTATAGACCTTCCACCAAGCAACAACGCCATCACTGAACCTGTCAATCGCAGGGATGGAGCCACTTCCGTGATTGGAGAAAGTGTTTGGTGAACTTTGATTTTCCTGTTGCGTTGAGATATCGCGGTTGAATAAAGGATTTGAACTGATTTCCTCAGACAAGGCAACGCGCTGACCAAAGGGGCCCGAGCGTTTAGCCGCCGCTCGGAACAATTGATCTTCCTATGTATGGTTTTAGGTCTATGGAAAATTCCATTGAATTCCTCCTGGTGGTTTTCTCCTGCGCAGACGGTGTCCTCCATTTTATTATCGTGGCGCTTTGAGGGCTAGGGAAGAATTATGTTCAAAATCAAGACTGTGAACAAGGTGAATCTGGTGTTCATGAGTGGTTTCACTCCCATCAAAAACAAAAACCAAACGTCCAACAACGCAGGTGATTCTCATTACGTTTTTCGCAGATGTGATTTGGGAAGACAATAAAAAATGGAAACAGTGACTTTGAAAACACTTCTCCAATGGTCTTAAAATTGTAAGCGCTGAAGAATTACAATAACTATTTTTCCTTCAATTAAAACATATTGCTTTTGTCTTATTCAATGAAATAAAAACACAATGAGTGTTTTAAAAAGGTTTCTTCAATTGAAATCAATTTTGTTAATTCAAAGTGGTATGGACAGCAATGTCCTTTGAGGTACTACTTCTCCTTGTGATTCCTTCTGACTCTCTATTTCTCTCTCTATCTCCCCCTCCCTCTCTCCCTCCCCTCTCTTTCTTCCTCCCCCTCACTCTCTCCCTCCACCCCACTCTCTCCCTCCACCTCACTCTCTCCCTGCAACTCTGTCTCTCTTTCTTCCTCTTTCTTTCTCTCTCTTCCTTTCTCTCTCTCCCTTTACTTCTCTCTCCCTTTCTCTTTACCTCTTTCTCTCTCTCCATCTCGTACCCCCCCACGTCTCTGTCTCTTCATCTCTCTCCCTCTCTGGCACCTTCATGGCGACCCTTGTCGAATTTGTCGGGAATGAGGTTTCAGACAAAGTGCGCCCGTCTTCTACGCGTCTATCCTGGGCTATGCTGGGCTTTTTCTCTCTCTGTGACCGATTTTTTCAAAAAAATAAAAAACAAAAACAAAAAATAACAACAACTACGAGTGTCCTTTTTTGTTCCACCCTTTAAACTTATATCTAGATTATAAGGACATGATGGCTACCTCATGCGCCACATGGCAGGCTTTTGAATCACTAAAAACAATGCCAATCGTCGCTTACTGGTTGCGAGAGACTGGGACTAGGGGCGGCCCAAGCGCTGGGGCACGATGAATGAGATGAGGGTATGTGCCCCGTTAACTCCTTCTCTGGCGTGTGATTACTGATCATTCCCAGTGAACGTTGAAGGGTGCCTCTGGTAGCATCGGTCCGTGGTGACGGTTCTTTGTTTCCAGGTTGGTTGCCAGACCAACAAAAAGCTTAGGGTCGAGGTACTTTGTGTTGCGGGATATCCATTGAACGCTACACCGAGATCTTGGTAATCCTGAAGGGAACTAGGAGTAGTTTAGTACGCGGTATGTTCCGCTGTTCACCTGGTGCGAAATCCATTGTTCCCTTCGGGGACAGTCAGTGCTACTAGTTAGAGCCACGGCACGCCGTGATTTGACGAGTCAGTCGAAAGAAAAGTAGCAAAGGAGCTTGCCTTCTGAAACATTCGAAACGTCTACGATCAGTAGGCGGGGGCGACTCACATGAGGCACACTCACCAGCCACCCCTTTTTTACGTATTGATTGGTCGCAAAGTTATTAGAGATATAAAGTGTTCACGTTGAGTGAAATAAAGGACCAGCCATTTTAAAGTATTCCTGTGCGATATGCCAGGAAGACAAGTGGTGCGTGGACTTCTCTAAGGGGTGTTATTCGAAATGCCACCCGGGCAGTATCTGCACCGATTGCATCCTATACTATGAGGTTCAATAAGAAGTGGCTAATTACAAGGAACTTAAAGTTCTTTAAAGAATATCGGAGCAGAAATCTAATGAGATTGAGAGGAAATTACAGAGCTTGGAATCAGAGGACGCGTTTCAGATTCACCGTTTGGAGGACAGAATTGCAGAGTTGGTTTCAAGATTAGAGATCCAGTTACCTCGAGCCCTGGATAAACCTCTCACCGATGTGGGTGGTTCCATCAACGCGGCTCTCACTCAAGAGGCAAACAATGCTTCGGCAGTGCCGCGCCAAACGAGTGGAGAAGAGGTGAAGAAGAGACAGAAAAGAAAGAAGAAAAAGAAGAAAAACAGGGATAAAAATACACTTCCCCGTAGAGACTAGGATTATAGCGTCGTTGGTTCCCAATGGGCTCTGCCCCGATGGTTTAATCCCTATTAGAAGGGGAGCAAAGAGACCAAGGGAACGTCTGATACTGACGCTGTCGTCAACCTTCATTCCATAAATTTGCAGCTCTCGAATCAGATCAGGGAGCAGAAATCATTGTTGGAAGCCCCAAGTGAGGGACCTGATGAGTAGGCCAAACGGGCTGCCCAAAGAAATGTGCTGCGTACGTGGCCTCCCGGGGAAGCAGACCCGAGATGTTAGGCAGGAGCTAGACAAGTTGTGACTTAGACGTCATGATACACCGGTAGTCGCACTAGTCAGCGAAAACGACTTGTTTCGACGGGATGTCTTGCAGGCTTTACTAAGCTCATCATTGAGGACGTGAAGTCCTTAGCAACTCCGGTGAAGGATAAGTCAACCAGAAAAATCGTCTTTGGGATCATTCCAACACGCTCCAGAGGCGCTGTGGCCAACCAAAAAGCTTTGAACACCATTTGTAGCCTCGGCAAGATCCTGTCAAATATGTGGCGTCTCTTTCTTTAACTATTCGAAGAGTTTTACGGCCGGTACGGACTGTTTGCCCATGATAGTACTCACTTGTCTGTCCGTGGGAGAGGAGAGCTGCGTGAACTTATTCGCCTGTGTTTGTACTGGGTGGAGAGGTTCGGTCGAAGGGGACAGCCGACCAGAACCTATTTGGCAGCCAAGGTCGTACACCCTGAAGATAATCCTTCCGTTCATATAAGGGAGGGGGTGGAGATGGGTAAAGGCCAGCCTCCAAATCCAGCCTTAGAGGAGAGGACGCCCGACGAACATTTGGGAAACGGATAAGTGGATGGGGCGTAGGGCTATTGAACGCTCCCTAATAGTGTTTCTCTTAAATGCCCGCTTGATAATGAACAAGTTCTGCGAGCTTAGAGCTCTCATATCATCCAAGAGGCTTGACATAATAGCCATAACAGAGTCATGGATCCGTGCAGACACCAGGGATTTCCTAGCGATATTTGGAGTACCCGGTTACGCGACCTTCCATAAAAATCGCACTGACCTGGAAGGTGGCAGAGTTCTTGTGTATGTAGGAGACCATCTCTCTCCCTTTAAGTCCATACATGTTCCGTAGCAATAGGTTTTAGCAGTCGACATTTAGGTCTATGATACACCCACAGGATCTTAGTGGCCTACTGACCTCCCCATTGGAGAGTGGAAGTGGATATGGACCTATCCTAAAATCTGTCCGAGCTCTTAGATGGTCCCCCATCGCTGCTGATAGGTGACTTCAACTGCCGAGTTACTGGAGTAACCCAACAGGTGACGGAGACGCGTCTCGGTGTGTGGTCTTTGCTGACAGCAACCTCTTTACTTACTAGGCCAGCGAGCCTACCCGAAGAGGTAACGTTCTAAATCTATTACTGACCACCGAAGATGACCTCCCCTTTGACGTGTCAGTGGATGAGTGGCTAGGTGGTAGTGACCACAACATGGTCAGGTTCGGTGTACGTGCCCCTTATACTCATGGTACGAAAGAACGAACATGTAAGTTGGATCTCAGACGTGCATACTTTGATGAACTTCAGACGGCACGAACTACAAATGGGACGACTTCAAGAATCGTTTCATAGAGCGTTAGGCTGAATTCGTTTCAACGAAGACTGCCAAACTAGTGAACATTCAGCCGAGGTGGGTTAGTAAATAAATCGCGACCGCTATTATAGGTAGAAACACACCGCACAGGATATGGAAGAAAAGTAGAAATGCAGCGCATCATGAAGCTTAGGTGACTCATTGTATGAGGGTAAATGCACTAGTGCGTAGGGCTAAGAGGAATGGAGACGTTCGTATGGCCTCTCTGTCCAAAGAGAACCCTAATGAGTTCTTCGCGTACGTGAATAGCCGAAAACCAGTGCGCCGATAGATCGGACCTCTGAAAAACGCGAACGGCGTCATCGAAGATTCGGACTTGGAAATCGCCAACGTACTCAACGACTACTTTTTCTCGATGTTTACAAGGAAAAGGGACGGAGAGATACCCAGACTGCCGAAAGTGATAGATGTTGCATTAGAAAAGCTAGAGGAAATAACTACAACTGCCGAAGAGGTTGCCAGGAGGATCAGTCAGTTGAATGCATACAGACCTTCTAGTTCTGACGGCTTCCTGCCAAGAGTGCTGCGTGCGTTCAAAGATCAGGTGGGCACCCAACTTTCTGACATCTTCAACGCGTCACTCGATAGTGGTGAAGTCCCTACGGACTGACATATATCCAACGTGACGTCGATCCACAAAAAAGGAGACCGTGGCACAGATGTAAACTACCGATCGATAAGTCTCACTTCAATAGTGGGTAAATTACTGGAAAGCATCATAGCGTATAAAATAACGGATAACTCAGAGTCCCACAATCTGATAAGGGACACCCAGCAAGGTTTCCGAAGAAAGCGTTCGTGCTGCACGAACTTGCTAAAATTCCTCCACGGGATTATGTGAGAGTTTGACAGAAGTCTAACAGTGGATATACTTTATTTGGATTTCCAAAATGCTTTCGATAGAGTCCCCGTCATCGACTGATGGCGAAAGTACGCGCCTTGAGAATTAGAGGAAAGTTCGCAGACTGGTTTTGAAAGTTGGTTGTTGGACAGGCGACAGGGGGGTTACTATCGTCAGCCACGCTTCTCGGTGGTCGTCAATAACGACCGGAGTCCCTCAGGCTCCGTGCTAGGTCATATATTATGCATCATTCACATCATCGACATAGATGAAGGACTGGTGAGCCACCTCGCAAAAATTCGCCGACGACACAACACTTAGAGCAAACTTAGCGACGCCCGAAAAATTCGACGGGTTGAGGCGTACCTAAGGATAATTGGCGAGTGGTCTGACAAGTAGCAGATGCTTTTCAACTTGGACAAGTGCAAGGTGATGCACATCGGGTATGAGAATGCCCGGTAAGATCACGAGCTTCAAGCTATGCGTCTTGAGTCAACTGATGTCGAGAATGACTTATGTGTGCTGATTAGCAGCGATCAGAAATTCTCGAAACAGTGTTTACAGGTAGAGAATATGGCTCAGCGCCTGCTGGGTTACATCAGGAGGCAATTCAGCTTTCGGAACAAGAAGCTTGTTCTAGCACCTTACAACTCACTGGTGTGGCCTCACCTGGAGTACGCGGTTCAGTTCTGGTCTCCTCACTATCCAAAAGACATCGATCGCTTGGAAAAGGTTCAAGCCAGGGCAACGCAACTGATCCCATCGCTACAGAACAATACATGCTCGCAAAGACTGTAAAAGCTCGGTCTCTTTTCATTCGAGACTCGGAGACTTCGCGGTCGTCTCATAGAGAGTTTCGAAATTTTGAAGGGCTTTGAAATTTCGACTACACGAAGTACTTTACCCTAAAGCGGAATGTGCCTCGAAATCACGAGTGGAAGGTGGAGTTGCCAAGATTTAATACGCTTCCAGTGGGTAAGTCCTTCACGTATGACATCTGTGACACGTGAAATAGTCTACCAGCAGAAGTTGGCAACAGTAGCAGTGTCGAACAGTTCAAGAGTCGACTCGAAAACATATACTTTAGAACATAATCTTGTCGTTATAGCGAATTTGTAGTGTGTGCTAGTAGGAGGAGTTGAATTTAGATTAATGAAGGAGACCTAAATTTCATCTTCTAAGGAGTACCTCCTCAGACCGGCGCAAGGCCTTTTGTAGTTCTTTTCCTTGTAAATCTCTCTCTCTCTTTCTCTCTATCTCTTCCTCTCT
Organism: Ceratothoa steindachneri; assembly: GCA_963969495.1. NCBI lineage: Eukaryota > Metazoa > Arthropoda > Malacostraca > Isopoda > Cymothoidae > Ceratothoa > Ceratothoa steindachneri. The sequence continues at coordinate 43,345,158 of OZ018333.1, forward strand.
CCTCCTCTCTTCCCCCTCTATATCTCCTTCCCTCTCCCCTCTCTCTCCTCCCTCTCCTCCCCTCTCTATCTCCCTCTTTCCCCCTCTCTCTCTCTCCCCCCTTTCTATCTCCCTCTCTATCACCCTCCCCCCCTCTCTATCTCCCTCTCCCCTCCTCTATCTTCCCCCTCTTTCTCTCTCTCTCCCTCTCTCCTCCCTCTCCCCTCCTCTATCTGCCCCCCTCTCTCTCTACCTCTCCTGTCCTGGGACCACTACTATTCATCATCTACGTCAACGACATGGATGGTGACATGGTTGAAAAGAATACCAAATTTGCTGACGATACCAAGCTTGGTATGAACGTTGCAAAGGACGGAAATACTGCCCGCCTGCAGGAAGATCTTCAGAAGATTGGGAAGTGGTCGGACACGTGGCAAATGCCTTTTAACGTCAACAAATGGAAAGTGTTTCAATCACTAGTGACCTCAAGTTCTCGAAACAGTGCATTGAGGCGGAGAAAAGGGCCCAAAGGATGCTAGGTTGTATAAAGCACTAGTTTGGATATTGGAACAAGGAGATTGTACTGTGTTTGTACAACTCACTTGTCCGACCGCAACTGGAGTATGCCGTACAATTTTGGAGTCCTTCGTTTCGAAAGGACATCGCAAGGTTGGAACGCGTACAAGCTAGGGCAACCAAACTGATTCCTTCTATCCGACATAAAAGTTATGAGGATAGACTAAGGGAATTAGATCTGTTCTCGCTGGAACCCCGTAGACTGCGTGGTCAGCTCATCGAAGTTTTCAAAATACTTCGAGGGTTCGACAATGTTGACTACCGGGATATTTTCATACTGAGTGAGAACAGAACGCGCAATCGCGGCTTCAAACTTGAACTGAAGCGTTACAACCGCAATCTGTGTAGAAATTTTTTCACTTACAGTATCTGCGGTAAGTGGAACGCACTTCCAGTGGAAATTGTCAACAGTGAATCTGTTGACCAGTTCAAGTCAAGACTAGACAAAGTCTTTAAAAGTGGCCGTTTAGGGACGCAAAACAATTGAGCAGCCATGTGCCCGCTCGATTGCTAATCCAAAGGTACCCTCTTTGAATGGACCGTAAGGTCTCCTAGGGTACTTACTTTCCTTGTTACTCCTTTTTACTCTCTCTCTACCTCTCAGTTTGATTTTGTGTTGATAGTTCTTTTAAATTTCCCCTTTGGCTTACGATGGGGCAACTTAGATAAATAATAAGGCGGACATAACGTAAGCTTAATGAAGGATTAAAGGGGCCGAAAACCATACATATTTATCTTAATATTTTATCACCATCATCCTCTATGTATAGCTTCACCACGATTTGAGATCGATGCGCATCGATGCTCCATTCAACCCAAAGTTCTCATCCATATTTATCAGCCCAATTGGTAATTCATGATATTCAGGTGTAAAAATACCCAAGTAGCTCCAGTGACAAAAGCCCTACTTGCACACTGACCATATACAATATTTTCAACCTCAGCTCATCTTCTTTCTTCTGAACATCATCACACATAATCCATTTTTTTACGCCGCGTTGACACCCATTGCATCCTTGTATAATCATTCTCACATATCTTCACTCGGACCGCTTCAGAACATTCTCACTCGCAACCTACACATTTCTTCACCATTTTATACTGCAATCAAACTTTCACTACTTCATCCCGTCACTAAAGGTCGCATTTCCGGGAAACCGAAATCACTTATAAAAACCGTCTTGGAGAATCCTCAGAATGCTCGTTTGTAACGTGTCGCGTCCTCTCAGCTCAGTTGCATAACGAGGATCCTCTTCTTTAACATTCCATTATTCTCTTAGAAATGTAAATCAACCTTCATTGGTCAATTGTAGATTCCAGTGACAAAATAGTCAATTTGCATAAAACTGGATGTGGCGTTTCAGACCACTAACGCTTTCAATTCACGTTCTCATCAGCGCTCGTGTCAGATTCCCCGCATTCGACGCCCTTCCAAAGCAAGGGGAAGCTTCTAATCCAATTGAAGATGTAGCCCTACTTCACCAACCCTTCAAACCTTCTCACTCGCTTTTGTCTAAAACAAATTTACTCGGTCTTTAATCGCGTGCAAGTGACTCTATAAATTACTATGACGATCCATAGGTGGATGGGTCGGAAGGTAACCATTTTACTTTCCAATTAGTTTGGGGCAATAACATGGTACGTATTTGGCCTATTTTAACGAAATTTGAAACCCTTGTGTTATTTTACATTCTCTTTCGAATGATATAAGGGTCAAGGTCCTCCCAAGGTTAGTCCGAGGATTATTTGGTAATAACACCATAACTATTCGACTGATTCTAACGAAATTCGAAACCCTTATGTTGTTTTGCATTCTCTTTCGAATTATATAAGGCTCAAGGTCTTCCCAAGGTTAGTCCGGGAATTATTTGGTAATAACACCATAACTATTCGACCGATTCTAACGAAATTTGAAACCCTTATGTTGTTTTACATTCTCTTTCGAATGATATAAGAATCAAGGTCCTCCCAAGGTTAGTCCGGGAATTATTTGGTAATAACACCATAACTATTCGGTCAATTCCAACTAAATTTGAAATCCTTCTGTTGTTTTACATTCTATTTCGAATAATATAGGGGTCAAGGTCCTTCCAAGGTTAGTCCGGGAATTATTTGGTAATAACACCATAACTATTCGACCGATTCTAACGAAATTTGAAACCTTTATGTTGTTTTAATTCTCTTTCGAATGATATAATTGCGAAAGTCCTCCCAAAGTTAGTCGGGGAATTATTAAAAGAAAACTAACTATGAGTTGGATTGTCGAACTTCTTGAAAGTTTTGAAGGTCATAAGTCAGGATAATGGAGAGCACGCGACTTAAGCCCTTTGATCTTGTTCTCGCTCAAACTTCAGTCAACCCAGAGGAAAACCCAAGTGTTGTGGGAGGAAGTTATTTTTCAAACATAATCATTCAACCGCGGATAGTTTTAATCTTTGCTATGGTTAGTGGTAGATGACAGTTGTGACTGGAGACGCCCAAATGCCCCCACCCGATAATTCTGCCCCATTCCCCCCGACGTCACATCAATCTTGGTAACCATGAGGAGGTGACACTGATGCCACATATCTTATCTGCTTTCCTCGCTGCAGGTGACATCTGTAGGATTGTGTGACCTTTCTACCACAATGTTATTTCGCCCCTTAGTTTTAAGCAAGGGGTTGTAGTGTGGGTACAACTGAAACCTAGGGAAACAACGTACCCTCCCGACCTCAGAACCTGCATTTTGCAACCCTCTCAGCTCCAATACCTCCTAACGAACCGGCTGCTATATATCTTCAACTGTTTCCGCTTCCTTAACGTCACCACTTACTGTACACATCTCCCCGAACGGCTTCACGTGACGCTCCTCGTTGTTATTGCGCTTCCAATTTCGAGGGTGAAAATAATTCTTCCTGATCGGAGGTGCGAACTCTTTACCTCTGAACTCACTTTCTCCCATACTTCTTCACACCCTCTAAATTCCCTATCCCTCTGCCCCAACCCCCCCATACTTGAGACTTTCCTCCATTCACAACATTGAGATCAGAGTCAAGGCACTCCAGGTGTAATCCTGCCGAAAATAGAGGTCCTTATATTATCGCACACGGTCCCATATATTACCCTACCCCCCTCCTTCTAAGCCCTATAGTGACACACACATACACACACTGTTACTAAACTATTCCTTAATCGGTGTAGATGTCTAAATACCGGGTACATAAGTGTACGCAGAAACACTCCGACACAAAGCTGCGCGCCTTCTCGTATCGCCAAACGCACCTCTCGCCCGCCTCGAATTCTCCGTCGCCCATTTTCGCACCGCCGTAAAATCCGAGATGGCTCGAAGCCGTGAATGACATATCGTCAACCCAAAGATGAAAAAGGGTCTTTCGCGCGACGATACGGATTTTACAAGAATTCGATTCTCTCTCTCGATTTTTGCTCCTGAGAGAAATAATAGGAAGACTTCTCCCTAGAATCAGTCAGAAGCCCTTGGACCTACGTCGAGTTTGTGTGAAACTCGATCCACATAAGGAACCGTTCGTCCACTGCCAGGAAGGAACTTCTCGGGGAATTGGTTGTTTGCGTCACACTACTTGTAGGGGCCAAACTTCTCGCCCCCTCCCCTTCAGAGTATGAGGTTACACAGGACCTCCCTCTGCATATTACCCTAGACGTAGCTAGGTAATCGGTTTTGGCTACCCACTCCAGAAGCCGAATAATCGGACATGTACTTCGAGGAAGAAGTCCGATTGAGTCACCGCTTGGCTCACCTTCGTAATCCGGCAAAGGATCATTATATCACCGGTCTAGGATTACCCTCTCACTCGGTAACCTCGGACGGCCAGACTAGGTGCTATCATCGTCACTAGGAGAAGTTCTTCACCCCCCACCCTTCAAAAATACTTACGAACTTAAAGGTATCGTTAATTGAATTACCCCCTCCCCTAACTTCACCAGTTTATTTGTGTACTAGAATTCTCATACCTTCAAATAATAGGAGTGCTTAATTAATTCAGTGTTTAACTCAATAATAATATTCCCTTCGTTCTCTCTGGTGTCATTAAGACGCAAGCATCTCAGTGAGTAATTTTCAAGTAATCCCCACGACATTTTTGTAGACTTATTTATTCAGTGCAAGATTAATCCTATTTATATACGCTGTGTTTATTTTAAATTTATGTACATTAAAGATTAGTTTTCTATATGTGTGTTTAACTAATTTGGACGATCCCTTGGCAATTATTAAGCAATCCACTTGGCTTAAAACTCATTATTCCACCGACCCGCCCATGGTTGGCTTATACTGAGTGGAGAACACACTTTGATCAAAAGGGTACGCACCGGGGTTATTCTTATTCAACGGAAGTGACCAAGGTAGGTGTATTGGATACGCTTCACCTCCGCTTCACCTCGGTGTGGTAAGAAAATATATGTCCAGGAGGTGGGACTGGGATTACCCACTCACCTAACCTCGACACTAGAGAGCCTTGAATTATCGCACACGGTCCCATATATTAACCTACCGCCCCCTTCTCAGCACTATAGTGACACACACATACACACACTATTACTAAACTATTCCTTAATCGGTTTACTTGATGTTTCCCCTCATTGATAATAATAATGATAATTATTTTCTTTTGATCTTGTTTATTTTGTGTTAGGTTTGAAAAGGAAACGAAGGTTTTCATTTGGTCCCTTATGTGTATTCGGAACAGTTGAGCGAAGCTTTCGTTATATCTATATGAGGAGTTGATTTCCTTGCGTCCTGCAAGGGAGGGTCCAGAGGTAGGACGAGGGGACTGGTCCTTGGACATCGATAAGAGGCAAAAAAAAGCCTGTCGATAATAGGAAAGTGAAAAAATGGCTGTCGATAATAGGAAAGTGGTAAAAATGGCTGTCGATGATAGGAAAGTGAAAATATATGGCTGTCGATAATAGGAAAGTGAAGTAATATGGCTGTAATTATGAAAGTGAATAAAATGGCTGTCGATAATAGGAAAGTGAAAAAAATGGCTGTCGATAATAGGAAATTGTAAAAATGAATGGCGATATTAGGAGAGTATAAAATGACTGTCGATAAAAGGAAAGTGTAAAAATGGCTGGCGATATTAGGAGAGTATAAAATGGCTGTCGATAAAAGGAAAGTGCAAAAATGGCTGGCGATATTAGAAGAGTGTAAAATAGCTAATGATATTAGGAGAGTAAAACAAATGTGTGACGTTAAGTGGAGAGTAAAAAAATGCTGTTGGTGATAGGAAAGTAAAGAAAAGGCTGTTAATAATAAGGAAGTAAAAAATGGCTGTTGATAATAGGAAAGTAAAAATTGGCTGTCAATAATAGGAGAGTATAAAAATGGCCGTCGATATTAGGACAGTCAAAAAATTGTATCGACACTAGGAAAATAAAAAAATGCTTTCGATTATACGAATGTAAAGTAATGGCTGGCGTTATTTAGAAATATTAAAAAATTCGCTTTCGATATTATGAACGTAAAAAATTGGCTGTCAGTAATAGGAAAGAAAATGGCTTTTGAAAATGGCAATGTAAAAAAAAATGGCTTTAGATGATAGGAAAGTAAAAAAAATGGCTGTTGATAATAGCAACGTAAATAAATGGCAGTCGATAATAAGAAAGTAAAAAATAGCTCTCGATAATAGGAAAGTAAAGAAATGGCTGTCGATAATTTGGAAGTACCAACATTGTAGGAGAATAGCATAATGCTCCCAAGTATTTCAAACCTCCCTTCCGGGCGGGCCGGGTTATCAAACCTTCCCCTTCCTGCCCGATATATGATGGTCTACCGCCGGAAGAAACCGCCGGCCATTTCAGCTAACCACCGAGTCCCATTCTCGACTGGTTATCGATAGATGGGAGCCCATCTTCGCTTCCAATGGTTGCTGAAAGTTTATAAAGGATGAAATGGAGTAGTTTGACATCTAATCTACTTCCGGCGCCTTGAGAACCTCTCCCAAGTTTCGAGTATAAAAGATATCGCGAGTAGTAGAGCTTGCACAGCGTCTGGCGGGGAAGGAAGTGCCATCTATCTCGGTGTAGTGGTAAATCGTCGAAGCACCAAGTCTTCAGAGAGGAGATCGGTCCCAGTAAAGGAGGCTCCTTATCCCGTTGGTCTGCAAGTCAGTGCAGATTCAAGCTCGTACTCACGTTCAGAGCCAAAGCTACAAACAGCCTGAATCTTGTTCCCTAAGCGAGAAAACAACATCTCGGCTTTTCTCCGTGAACCTACGCGGCGATAGGTCACTTTTCCCTCCCCCCTTCCCTCACAGAGGCACCCAAGATTCGTCGGAGTTTACAACCGTGGGGCCCCCTTTAACAAGAAGCTCCCGTCACCGCCTTCTTCCAGCAGAATCGTGACGGAATTGTGGGATCAGGTCGGTCCCTGGAGAACCTACCTCATCGTCTCTACCCCTTACCTCACCACTTTCACTCACCAGCGCCACCCGAACATCAGATTCCAAGGCATCCCTTCCCTTTCACATTCCCCGACCTAACCGCAAAGCTTACCAGCATTACAAGTGTATAGGGATTTGTATGGTGAATAATAATTTTCAATCCAAGTGAGATATCCGAGATTCACTTATTAATTTATCTCTCAAAGCACATTATTTGTATATATATATATATATATATATATATATATATATATATATATATATATATATATATATATATATATATATATATATATATATATCTAACTTCCTTTGGGTCGCTTGCTGGAAAAGCTCATTCCAATACCTCCGTAGCCAACCTCTATGCACTCTGAGTCAATAAACCCATTCAGGGCATGGGCCGAACGAATGGGCCGACGTCTCCTCCTCATTCGGGATAATAGAATATATATATATATATATATATATATATATATATATATATATATATATATATATATATATATATATATATATATATATATATATATATATTATATATATATATATATATATTATATATATATATATATATATATATATATATATATATATATATATATATATATATATATATATATATATATATATATATATATATATAAGAGTTGGGGAAAACTCCAACCACCCCTCGGCCTATTCCTCGACAAACATATATTATTAATAGATTGATGATGCTGGCGATATATTGGTTAGTTTTCGGCTTGAAACTTTTGAAAAGAAGAAATAGGAGATTTTACAGTGGGTAGTAGTGGTAGTTCGCAAACTTGCTCTTATCCAGGCGGATCCCGACTGGATAATGAAATAGACATAAAGGTCCGTATGATAATCGCTGATGAGCCTGAGAACACCAGGGGCCGGTTCTCTATGGGAAGAGGTACCAGGAAGTATTTTGTTTTGAAACCAAACAGCGTTCAGTTCGAACCTTCGTCATCCCTGGGCAGAGGTACCTGTTCTGCGTCAGAGGTATGTAGATATAGATACCCATCTGCAAGATTCCTTGGAATGGTGTGTGTGTGTGTGTGTGTGTTGCGTCGCCAAGATGAGAGAGAAAAGAAAGAGGTGTTGTAAATGGTTATGTGTGTGATGAGAAGTGTAAGATCTACCCACCCGAATACAGGGGTCAGCACAGTGCGTCCACTAATTGGTGACGTTGGTCTCCGTTCATGCCGGGATCGAACCCGATACCGCGATGTTAGCGGACCAACGCCGCATCCAGGGCTCGTGCCTTGCACGATTTTCTCTTTCTACCACAATGCTAGAGGGCGATCTGCGGTTAAATATCTCCCATACATTTTCACTTCTTCTAGAGCAACGGTTCTTATAGCTTTCTCCCCATCAGTGGCTATGGTACTCTAAATGCGTTTTCCCTTACCCAGTTTTTCAATGATTTTGTGGGTAAGAATGGAAGAATTGACGTCCTAATTTAGCTGTTCTTGGGTTACCCCACCAAATAGTTTTAGCAATACAAGTTTAAGAAGTGTGATATTAAACATTACTATACTTTGTATTCAATATTTTATTCATGAATTACAGTAGAGATCTTTAAATTTCACCACTTTCTGTACATATGTGCCTCTTACATACTTTCTGCACCCTTGTTTCTAGTGTGCGTTTAAATCAATCCAACTAGTACACAAGTGTGCCATGCATGTCGTGACTGTGCGATCAAGACGTGCACATAAATTGAAGAAAGGCTCTGTGTTGTATGTAAAAGAATATTTTACAACAACCTGTGTCTCGAAAAGGTTGAAGCGCGAGGTTTATGTAAACAAAGAGAAGATTTGTGAGTGTGGTTCTCTGCTGACGTAAGAGTCAGAATGGCAAATACGCCATAAATGTAGCCATGTTTTGGCTTGATTATTTTAAGCCAATGGCGAGACGAGATTGTGCTAACTGAAGAAAAGGCGCACGCGAAGGCACAAGTTATAACCACATGTATTTTATAAAAAATACGTAGGTGGTATATACAGTGTGCGGATAATATTCGTTCACATGATGACTTTTCAGGAAAAAATAATAGTGTTTTTAATTTTTTGAGATATATTCATTAAATTTGAGTCAGTTTATATGGACCACATGTTCATCGATTTCACTCTATGGACCGGATGTGGCCTTAATATCAGCCTCAAAGCAATCTCGGAACCGTCCACAGACTTTCGTCACTATCTCTCTTTTAGTCCCATGAAGGCCCTGGTAATCCTGGCCCCAAGTTCTCCGTATGGCAGCTGGATTTGCTCCACCGCGTGCTACGCAAAGAGGTGGTTGCAGTATGGCGAGTTGGTATGTCAAATATCAGGTACTGTGTGGTCGGAGAAATTCTCCGACAGCCAGGCCTGGGTCTTCTGTCAGGTGTAGCAGTGTCTAGAGTCTTACTGCCATAAGTAATGACTCCCTCCATCTGACAGGTCAATCCAGGGCTTCACCTCTTTGCCCAGTGCATGGCCGTAGCCGTAGATCTGATGGCTTCAGGATAGAAGTGTAGTGGCAGCTTACATCCTTCACTACTGACGACATCAAAGTCCAAGATTGTCCCTTGAAATTACATCTGGAAGAAGAATCTGGCACGTCCTTGGGTGCGACTGCCAGTCAATTGGCCTGGGCGTTGATTTTCTGGTCTTGGCAAAATTATTCTCGTCGGGGAAAAACCAGAGCATTTCTGGCTCAATCCAACTGGTCTTTCAACTTGTTGAACAGCTTTTCCATCTTGTATGAAAAGTAGCAAAAATCCAAATGCACTACCAGCCTGGTAAGCTTTTCATTCAAACCTTTCTGGAACCATCGTTAATAATCGCTTGGATTTCATGGACGAATTCCGGCGTTACGATGGCGTTCGATCGTCCACCATGGGACTTTCTATTTGCTGTCGTCTCGAAGTCTAATCCTGAATCGTCTAGTTTCCCTCTGAGCTTTTCCTGATGGCTTTTCCTTTTTCTTTAGCTGAGGATGAGCACGTCTGAAATCATCTTGTTTGTCCTTCTGGTGCGGGTTCAAAATATTCCATAATCAATTATTCCCCCCCCCCCCAAAGTCAAAATGGTTAAAGTTTTTTAGAAGAAAAAGACAGACAACACAGTTAAAAAAATAAACGTCGAATTAGCGGATATATATATATATATATATATATATATATATATATATATATATATATATATATATATATATATATATATTTTGTAGGGGGATAGTGGTTTTGAGGAGTGAGCTGATTTTGTGTTGCTTTTGTGATAAAAGCTTAAACGCTTGATAACAGTATGTGTGGAGAAGTGATACACAGAAACAAGAGAGAAGAGGTCCTACTGGAGGGGATCCCGAGAAAAATCGAAGAGCAAAAAACCATTGCCTGAGGTTCGAGTCCTTGTCGGGCAATGGGTTTTTTCTCTGATTTTTCTCGGGGTCACCTACAGTAGGATCTTTTCTCTCTTGTTTCTGGGTATCACTTCTCCAAGCGCGTAAGCTTGGGGTGGATGCGTGCTAGTTTGCGCGCCAACCGCACAGGCCGATAGCTTTCGGTCGCTCAAAGAAGAAATGTTTGGCTTTTACAACTGTATATATATATATATATATATTAATTGTTTTTTATACACGCAAACCTATATAGATTCGCGTCCCAAGAACGAAGGCTCTTTCAAAGAAAACTCTAAAAAGGGTCCTTTTGAGATTACTTAAGAGCCTTTGGGAGATAAAGTTTTATGGTCAGTCGAGACAAAAATTTAATCACTCTGGGAGAAATGAAGAAGGGTACGTGCGGCGGAGATCTGATCAAACCCTCATAGAAAAGAATACCTTGCCTACTGTCAAACATGGAAAAGGTTTGATTTTCTTTTGAGTGGGAAGGGAAGGGGTGTTTCGCTGCAGCTGAACTTGGGGCACTAGTTGTGATAAATGTTACTGTAAGTATCAGCTGATACTTACATTATCCTGAAGCAATCGGCAAGGATACTGAGACTAGGAAGGTATTTCACCTTTCAAGAAGACAACGATCTAAATCATACCCACAGATCTATTCCTAAATACCCAGCACAATACATTATTGTACTCAAGTGGTCTTTTAAAGCCCAGATTTGAACCACAACGTATATCTGTGGAAGGAGCTTAAGAAACGCATGCACAAGAGAGGCCCTCGCAATATTGTTAAAACGTTTGTTGAGGAAGATTGGAATAAAATCCCTCCAGAACCGTGCATGAATCTTCTACATCCTTATAAGAAATGCCTTACGGCTGTTTTTGAAGCTAAAGTATGCCACATGTTAATTTCATGTTGTCACTATTTCTGTTTTCCTGTTTTTAGATAAATGAATCTTTGTAATTGTTAGACCCACGTTTTTTTTACCATTTTGTATATATGTAGTTGCAATGGAGTGAGAAGGCTATGTAATACCAATACATTATGCAAGTGTACTCTAAGCCCTAAAATATTTTGAAAACATGAATCATATAAGTGTTGCTTGTACTTATGCACGCAGCTGTATATGTTGTTATGAAAATATAAACTGTCACCACATGCCTATATTCTCCGCCACAGCTTCCAACCTTTTTTCGTTTAGTTTCCTTTTATTTCGCCGCGAATTCGTTCACTTTTGAAGCTCTAGACTTGATTCGAATGGTGGTGTTTTGGTGATCAAAGTTATGTTGTGAAAAGTGAATAGCAACTGTGTTTTAGCGAAAAGGAAACCATCTTTTGGCACTGCATATTCAGTTAGTTATCCTGTCCCCTCAACTAAATATTCTTGTAACTTTTCGATTTCTAAATTTTAAGGTTCATTTCTCGATAGTGAAGCAATTAGACCCTATAAAGTAAAGTGCTTTGGTTATTATTAGGTAAAAAAGCATTTCGACCATGAAACTGGACCACGTAATTTACCAATTTCAAGACCTAGGTGAGTTGATTGGCGCTGAATCGGATTGAAAAGACACGAATAATCAGTGTAAGTTTCGTTATTTTGAGGTAATTTCAGTATAGTTTAAGGTTAAGTTAGGACTGTTTAGTTAATTTAGTTCTGGTTCGATTTAGCGATTTGTTTTAGTTTGAGGTTTTGGTTTAGTGTTGGGGCTTGGTTTCGTTTTGGATTTGATTTAGTTTTAGGTTTTGGTTGATTTAGTTTTTGGTTCTGGTTGGTTTAGTTTTTGGTTTTGGTTGGTTTAGTGTTTGGTTTTGGTTGGTTTAGTTTTTAGTCTCGTACGAGTATACTCGCTAGCGACTCTACATCTCGCTATATCGGTCGGTCGGTCGGTCCCAGGTTTGCTTTTCTTGTTAATAACATTGTAACTATTCGGCCGATTCTAACGACATTTGAAACCCTTATGTTGTTTTACATCACTTTTCGAATCGAAGAATATCATTGTCAAAGTCCTCCCAAAATTAGCCAGGGAATTGTTTGGCAATAAATTCATAACTAGTCAGCCGATTCCGACAAAATTTAAAACTCTTTTGTTGCTTTACATTCTCCTTCGAATTATATAATTGACAAAGTCTTCCCAAGGTTAGCCCGGGAATTATTTTGTTTTTGCAATAACATCATAACTTTTTGGCTGATACTCTGCTAGACTAGACTAGACTGCATTGTGCTATACTCTACTAGGCAAGCCTAGAATAGGCTATAATATGCTAAGCTATTATTGACTAGCATAGCATGCTAAGATAAATGTACAAGGGTAAGATATACTACACTAATTTAGGCTATAATATGCTATGCTAGGATAGCATATAGTATAAGCTATGCTTGACTAGGGTATGATAGGATAGTATATTTAGGCTATACTTGTCTACGATAGTTAATGCTAGGCTAGGTAATACTATGCTAGGCTAAGATAAGCTATACTAAGCTATGCACGACATGAATGGCTATAGTAGGCTAGGTAACGCTATGGTATGCTAGATTAGGTTATGATATACTAAGCTATGCTACGCTAGGCTAGGCTTCGCTATACCAGGTTAGGATAAGCAAGGCTTTGCTAGGGTAGGTTAGGCTATGTTATGCAAGCTATGCAAGTCTAGGCTAAGATCTAATAGTCTAGTTTAGGCTAGGCAATATTATGAGGCAATATTATTAGTGTAGGGTAGGGTAAGATAAGGCTATAATATACTATACTAGGCTATGCTAGTCAAGCCTATAATATGCTAACTAGGCTAGGATAGGATAGAATATATTAGGCTAGGCTCCATTGAACTAGGCTAAGCTAGGCTAACTAAGATAGGCTATACTAGAATACACTTGTATATTAAACTTAGTCTAGTCTATCTTAGCTTACTAGTGTAGGCTGCACTGAGTTAGGCTAGATTATACTCTGCTAGGCAGGCTAGGTTAAATTATACTATGCCTGGCGAGTCTATACTTTGATAAGCTAGGCTACACTAGGATACAATGTGATAGACTCAGGTAGACTATAATCAGCTAGGCTGAGTTATACTACACTAAGCTTAGTTAAGCTAAGTTAAGCTATATATACTATGCTAGGCTATATATGTAAGTCTATACTAGGCTATGCTAGGTTATACTAGGCTACTCTAGTGTCTACTATGCTATTCTATGCTATGATATACTAGGATGGGCTATACAATGGTATGCTATGCTATGCAAGGCTCTACTGGACTATCCTACGCTAGACTAGGCTATATTATAGTGTACGATGCTAAACTAGTACAGGCAGGGTAGGCTATGCTAGACTATGGTTGGGTGTGCTATCTCAAGATATACCTTGCTAGTTTATACTTTGCCCTAGCTAGATTAGGGTAAGGTAGGCTATGTTAGATAGGCTATACTATGCTAGGCTTTGCACGGCTAGACTAGCCTAGGTTATACGAGGATAGGATAGGCTATACTATGTTAAACTATTCTAAATTATACTAGATTAGGATATGCTATACTATACTATTCTAGGTTAGGCTATACTATGATAAGCTATACTATGCTATACTATGGTAAGCGTTACTCTCCTATATATGCTAGGCTCTACTAGGCTATGTTAGACTAGGCCTTACTTTCTATGGTTTCTAGACTAGTATACGACATACTATACATTCTCTGCTAGGCTAGACAAGATTATTCTAGGCTACTTCATACTATGGCAGGCTATACTATGCTAACTACGCTAGAGTATGGTATGGAAAGTTCTACTATTATAGGTATCCTAGGCTTTTTCACCTTTACAATTCCATAAATGAGGTGTGAAAAAAAGTTATGCCCGCCATTTAAATTAAATATATATATATATATATATATATATATATATATATATATATTTTAATATAACGATATTTAAGACCCTTATATTGTTTTACATTCTTTTTCGAATGATACAATTTTCAAAGTCCTCCCAAGGTCAGCGCGGAAATTATATTATTTGGCAATAACATCATAACTATTCGGCAGATTCTAACGAAATTCGACAGCCTTATGTTGTTTTACATTCTCTTTCGAATGATATAATTGTCAATGTCCTTCCAAGGTTAACTAGCGAATTGTTTTCTTTTGCAATAATATCATAACTATATGGCAGCTAACGAAATTTTAAACCCTATTGTTGTTGTGCATTATATTTCGAAGGATATAATTGCCAAAGTCCTCCGAAAGTTACCCAGGGAATTAGTTTGGGGAGCAATAACATCATCACTATTTGGCCGATTCTGACCAAATTTGAAACCCTTATGTTGTTTTAGATTCTCTTTAGAATGTTATAATTGCTAAGGTCCTCTTAAGGTTAGTCTGGGAATTTGTTTCTTTTGCAATAACATCATAACTATTAGGTTGATTCTAACGAAATTTGAAACCCTTATATTGTTTTACATTCCCTTTCAAATATATAATTGCCAAAGTCCTCCCAAAGTTAGACAGGGACTTAGTATTTTTGGCAATAACATTATAACTATTCGGCCAATTCTAACGAAATTTGAAATCCTTATGGTGTTTACATTCTCTTTCGAATGATAGATTTGCCAAGATCCTCCCAAGGTTACTCCAGGAATTATTGAAAGTAGTAAGGACATAAATCAGAATAAGTGAGGCCACGTGACACTTTGGTCAGCAGACCATGTTCGTTTTGATTGGTTTATTTTGGGGTTTATAGCACCTTAGAAAAACAATAAATTCTGAATATTTGATGTGCAACCGATTATGGTCTTGATCTTTACATTTAATAAAAAGAAAGATTGAACGGACCGATATACTTTGCTTAAATAACCTCCACTCTGTCCGTGTATAAGGATTGTAAGAGCGCATGGGATCATAGGTAATTTTGCCCATAAACCTCTTTAAGACTGGAATGGCCACTGCGCTATGTGAAGGGAAGGAACAGGCAATTATCCACCTGGCTGGTTACCTGCCTCACAAGTTCCTGCCTACTCACAGGTGTTGGTCTTGTCAAGACCTCGTCATGGACAGTAAGGTCTCGGAATAACTTACCCGTGCCACCGAGAAAGTGGCCAAGGGCATGGAGGTATCTCAACATGGCAAATTAAACTCATTCACAGACCTGCTGTCTGTCTCACCAGGAATGTATGCCACATATACAGGTGGCTCACGAAGGAGGAAAGAACACGGTACTCCCTGTTTGGGTGTAACAACCCTTAAGAGGCCTTCCAGAAGGTCCATGTTGCACTTGGGGAAGAAGATGACCAGCTGGCTACATTGAGCTGTGCTATCGGTCACAGCTTCTTGAACATATCTTACCCCAAAATGGCGGCCATTCTGTTCAATGTCTTCACATTTAACTACAGCAAAGAAAGAAACAGTGAAGTACATTCTAAACAAAAAAATATTCATATGAAGCTCGCAACAAGAGCACTGATAAGAAACCCCAAACTTAACGTCTTTAAGAAATAGATACATTTTGTGGAACGTTAACATTGTTTTCATAAAACTTCAGTATTAATCTTGTGTTTATTTGGGCAATGCAAAATTACAGAAGTGCCACAAAGATTCAATACGTGGGTATGTAAAGAGGAAGTGAATTTGTTTCTCGTGACTAGAACTTTGAAAAAATGACACGGGATAGTGTTGGAAGTCAGAATGATTTGTATTGTTCATTTTACTGATATTTAGTGTTCATTCATGACCTCAGAATCTATATAAACCAATGAGAAGTTAAAACTTAATAATATATATGTATTTTTCCCCTAGCAGCAATGTAGCAGAGATTGATAAATTAGATACAGTTAACTTTTTTTTCTTATTTCACCAATTACCACCAATAAATTTCGTTTATGCATTGTCAAGAGTCAATATCTATATATGAAAACTGCAAAACCTACAGCAAAAATGTTATTACCCTTTTGATTTTTGAGTAATATCAAATAATGTTGAAAATGGTCTTGGGGCCTGTATGCAATTGACCAATATTCTGCGCTCAGTCCCAGTTTTAATAGTGTGTGTCTTACCCCTTGGATCGAGCAGCGTCTCGCAAACGCTAGACGAAGAGTGTGTTAATATAGGGAGAATCGCCACTAGCGGAGTGCCTCAAGGGAAGGCTTGGTGTCCTGTATCCTTTGTTATCTTCTTAAACGACTTAATAACCAAGAAAGATTTCCAGATTTTTTACGGCACATATCTGGCGGGATGCCTCCATGGGTATAAGTCATCGTAAAAACAATACAAAAAATAACGCCTAACAAAAAAAGAACAAACAAAACCACATATAACTAATAAAAAGACGGGAAAAGCATTAAGCAGCATCGGGGGAGGCTCATTTCCCTTCAGCGCTCGCTGAAAGGGACTGAGAGAGAAGGAGGGGATGGTCTTGCCCTCGATTGCTATTCTAATCTATTGGTCTCACTATTCGGGGCAGGATAGAGGGCGCTTGTAATATCTTTAATCTCTCGCGCTATACGTGAAGTCGCCCACACTGCAGTAATACATTGTGAGGTTTAGATAAGTGGGTGAGAGAGAACCATGATTCTAATTATAAAAATAATAATTTAAATATTAATGATAACCATTAAAGCGATCCTGGTATTCTCCGAGTATACCTTATCTGACCCAAATCTCTGTCTTTACGAACCGCCCGACTGTTCTATCATTCGCCAGAAGGGGAGATTTTACAGCAATCGCCGATGGCCCTTTTTCCTTCTTGTTCTGTCTATCTCTTATCTATAGTCGTGTCCCTTTATTCTTATGTTCTCCTTAGCACATGCCTCTTCCCTTATTCAGTCTGGTTTTGCATTAGCAACCACCTTTTTCTTTCTGTACTAGCAGAATCGCAACCAGTAACCTTTGAGAGTCCCAGAAAACTGTGCTACAACGAACCTCTCTCTATGAAAAAGCTCCATGAAGCAATCTCATCATTTAAGAACTCCACTCCTTCAGATCACTTGATATTATACACTTTCATTGTATATACACATGTAGATGCCCTGCATTGCCTCCTAACAATTTTTAATGATATTTTCCTATCCGAAGTTTTTCCCAAGAATAACGTTACAGTATTATCCTTCCTTACTTCAAGCCAGGAAAAAGACCCTCGCACCTCAACAATTTACCGCCTAATTGCCCTCACATCGTGTCTTTACAAGTTGCCGGAGCGGATAGTAAATGCCTGCCTGATGCAGTATCTTGAAGAACAAGTACTTCTCTCTCTGCCCCAATTTGGGTTTCACCTAAATCGGTTCACACTGGACCAACTTACCCTCTTTGACCATGGTATTAACCTTGCTTCCTCTAAAAGAGACTTTGTCACCAAAATCTTCTTCAACTTAGAAAATGCTTATGATACAGTCTAGTAGCGCTTGATTCTACAACAGCTATACGAAATGAGAGTTGATGGACCCTTGGTTGTTTATATGCAATCTCTGAAAGACCGCTCCTATTGTGTTAACCATCGGGTTGTCCGTTCTTCAAAATTCGTACAAGATGCGGGTGTTCCCCAGGAAGCGTGCTTAGTACTAATCTTTTTATAATTGCTATCAATTCTTTCTAAAAACATATCTTACCGCCTGTGCGCTGTGTCTTTTATGTAAACGACATTGCTATCTGGTTGACGAGCTCTTCCGCAACGGTGGCCACCACCCTCCCCTAGCGAACCTTCAATTCAATAGTGGCTCATGTCTCATCTACCAGATTCACCATCTCGCTCCCTTAAACAAATCCCATTACCTTTACCGACCTAAATCGATTCCTAGGCTACGTCTCAACATCTTTGGATCGCCGATCAAATTTATTACCCATACTAAATTTCTAGGTCTTATATCTGACCAAAATATGACATGGCGATATCATATCGAAGACGTAATAAGAAGATCCACCCGTATTTGCTTTTATAGCCTCTTTATCGAAAGTAGACTGGGCCGCTGATTGACGGCACCCGCCTAGAGATCCCCAGATTTCCTGTCAAAATTTGATTATTGCCTCCATCTTTATGGCTCAGCTTCCAAAAACATGCTGAATAAACTAAATTTGCTACATCACAGAGGCCTCCGCATTGCTACAACAGCATTTAAGTATTTCCATGTGATCTCTATCTATGGTGAAATGGGATTTCTTTCCCTCTCGTCGCCAGCATTCAATGCGCTTCGTGATGTTGCGGACGATCGACAATTGGACTTTACCTCCAGAGGCAGAAAACTCTTTAACAAGAGGTTTACATTGACTGAGTTGCGTCCCGTACGCCATGCTTTAACACCTGGGTGAGCAAGGCATGGCCTTTCTGTTAGATTTGTTGAACAGGTTCTGGGTAGAGGGTATCCTCCCAGACTCCTGAAGAATTGGTACTGAGCTCGCTTTTCGAAAACCGGGGAGATATCAATCCACTCCAGTCGGTTTCAGCTCAATCCCTCTAATTTCTTGCGTGGGCAAGTTGATGGAGAAATCGGTAAATGTTAGTGTCGAGGAATAAGCCGAGGGGTGGTAGGAGTTTTCCCCGACTCTTATATATATATATATATATATATATATATATCCTATTATCCCGAATGTGGAGGAGGAGTCGTACTACTCCTTATACTTCGTCAGGCCCGTGCCCTGAATAGGTTTATTGACTCAGAGTGCTTAGAGGTTGGCTATGTTGGAATTAGAATGAGCTTTGTCAGCAAGCGACCCAAAGGAAGTTAGATACAAAACAATATGAAAATAAAGCTTTAATGATCACTAAGAAAAAATATATATATATATATATATATATATATATATATATATATATATATATATATATATATATATATATATATATATATATATATATATATATATATATATATATATATATATATACAAATAAGGTGCTTTGGGAGATGAATTAATAAGTGAACCTCGGATATCTCACTTGGCCTGTAAATAACTATTACTTCATATCGTTCTGTTGGCTGCCCGAACACTCAAACAACCAGGGAAATGAAACGGCCGACCTAGAAGCAAAGAAGGCCGCCCTCCATACCTAAATCGCTTATCTTCCACCGAGACTACATTCTTCTCATCCATAAATGGGCAGATAAGAATGGGAGCGATATTGGAACTCATATGGACACCCTCACCTATTCCAGACGGCATAAAGTTATGCTGTGCCGCCTGCGAATCAGCCACTATCTCCCACTCACGGGCACTAAATGGCTAGCGAGGAACTACTATCTTGTGAGACGTGTTATTCTCGCATCTCAGTGCAAAACATCTTACTCTCCTTCCCGCGATACTCTTCCCTTCGTAAAAAGTACTACGGCCATCTCCCACCTTTGCTGCTATTCTCTGAAAATTCCCTATGTTACGACCAACCTAGTACGATTCTTGGAAGATGCCAGCCTTTCCTCTAAAATCTAATTCCCTAGCTACATTCTCTTACAGCCATTTATTTTCCTTATACTTTACCACCATCCTTACTTTTATCCGAGCCTTATCCATCCTTATTTTATATAAAGGACCCTTCCTGATTGCATGTTAGTGCTTTCCTTCGTTTAGGTTTATCTTTTAACTGAACCGATATTTTCACATTATTAGATCACCTCTTTTACTAGTAGTACTTTTATCTTTTATTTTTAACATCAACTTAAGCCAGATGGGCCTATAAGGCGAAAAGAGGCTTTAAATCCTTAAATTAATTACCTGTCTCCCCTATCCTCTTATAGACTTAACCTCTTATCCTCTTAAAGACTTCAATCAAGTACCCTCGGACTCTTATTCTTTCTAATATATAACGATTTAGTCTCTTAAGCCTTCCATTATAAGGTAAGCTCCTCAACCCATGAATCTTCTGAGTGATCCTTCTTATCAGAGACTCGAGCAAAACAATATCTACCTTATAATATGGTGACCAAAATTGCACCGCAGAGTCAAGATGAGGTATACCTACATAATTACAGATAGAGTTTCAGAATGACATCAGCACTCCTATTACTTACTCTCCTCTTAATGAGCCACAATACGTTATAAGTTCGATTCCGAGCAATTATGCATTGCTTCCTGGGCCCGAGCTCTGAACTTTCCAGGACACCTAAGTCTCTTTCGCATTCTGACCTTCCTAAAACTCTCCCATTCAGTTTATAATTTATTCGTGGATTAAAGCTACCTATATTAAGTACACTACAGCTGTTTATGTTAAATTCCATTTGCTATTTCTCAGCCCATTGGGATGATATTGGTAATTCATCTTGTAATACCTCGCAATAGAGGCAGACCTTACACTCCTACCTAACCTAATATCATCGGCAAACTTGTTCAGTTCGCTACTTATACCCAAGTCAAGATCATTAATATAAATCAATAATAACAACAGCCCCCCACTGATAACACGTCCCCAATCCGTTTAGATCTCATCTATAGTAACTCTTTGCTGTTTGTCACTAAGCCATGCCTGAATCTACCTAAAAATTCTTCCATCGATTCCATCCGCTTTAGTTTTATCCCAGGGGCGTAAGTGTGGCCCCCTATCAAAAGCTTTCCTAAAATTCAAATAAACATTATCCTAATTCTCATCTCTCTTGGAAGCAATTGTACACATTTCTATGAAAAGAGTCAACCACGAGTTACTTCTCAAAAGTCAAACACGAGTTACTTTCCAAAGGTCAAACACGAGTTTCTTCCCAAAGGTCAAACACGAGTTACTTCCCAAAGGTCAAACACGATTTGCTTCTAGGAAAGCTGTGTTGAGATTCATTAATGAACTTATGTTTATCTCAGTGATCCATAATAGATTTCGCTATTATAGATTCCATCATTTTCCCCACCACTGATGCCAAGCTCACTCACTCGCCGGTAATTAGACATAATCGTTTCATCCCAATTAGGGTCGACAGCTTTGGTTCTAATTTCCTTAATCTCATTTAGGGTCGACAGTCTTGGTTCTAATTTCCCTAATCCCATTTAGGGTCGACAGTCTTGGTTCTAATTTCCTTAATCCCATTTAGGGTCGACAGTCTTGGTTCTAATTTCCTTAATCCCATTTAGGGTCGACAGTGTTGGCTCTAATTTCCTTAAACGGAATATTGATAGTCTGCCCGGCAACTGACTACTTAATCATATTCCTCATCAACTCTATCCTTTCTCTATCCTTCTATACCTGAGGATTATCTTCCCCTTCCATATATCACCTGGTCTCACTCGTTACTCCCCAAACAACAGTCTCTAGGTTCCTCCTCAGACCAGTAGTGGGTATTGCAAAAGTCCTGTTACACTCGTTACGACGCTTACAACAAAGGACACAATGATAGTTTTGATGCAGTTAAACACGTTTTGATTGTTGTAACAAATAAATGTATTGAAATTTAATATAAATCAACGTGGCGGTGAGCGCACTCTCGAGGCTAGAGCTGTATGCCGCACCCACGTTGCCGACGAATTCCTTCCTCATGCTGGCCCACATGCGGTTGGGGGAGGCCCGAAGTTGCTGTAGCAGACCTTACACGCTTTTCCCTTGACACTCACCCACACGCTGTAGTCGAATGGATTGAGGCCAGGCGACTGCAAGGCTCAAACTCCCTCGAGCAGAAATTCATGTTCGACCCCAACCACACCTTCACGGTCTTAGGTGTGTAAGAAAGCTCTTCGTGAGCTTTCTCACAAAGCGCAGGTCTTTCGTGGCCAAGATGTCATTGTAATCGGCCACGGTGATCCTGTACCCAGCCGCGAACCGTACCAGCAAAAATCTTCTTGCTATTCGAATCCCCACAAAGCCGAGCATCGAGGGAGGCCCGGTCTTGGACGTCGATACATAGCGGACCTCAGAGACGTCCTATGCATAGTTAGATGAAGCGGGAAGCTAGCCTCTCACTTTTCTACTTAGAAAATATGTATTTGCATATAATTGGATAGATAGATCGATAGATAATTAATAGATAGGCAAATAGATACGAATTAAACGCTTAGCAGTTCACAAAATTTACATTTTTTTCCAAAGCTCAACTTTTTCACCTGCTGACCAAATTCTCTTCCTAATTTTTTCCCAAATTTCAATTATATCACAGCAGAAATCATACTATGTAAGCAGCAAAACCAAGTCCTACTGAAAAATTGCCTTTTCTTAAATATTTATCTAAAAAAATGCTTAGGAATTTTTGATACACTCAAAATCCTTTTCTGCTTGATGTCATACGTTTTCGGTGCCACCAATTTTTAAGATAGGTCAGGGAGAGTGTATAGTCACCCGCTGGTCCTAAAAGTAGCAAATAAACACGCAGTCCTTGAAAGTAACCTGTCCTTCTTAGGTTAGCATTGGTAGACCCACTTAAAAATCTGTGAAAAGTCCTCCTGCGCAATATAGGATTGAGCGAGTTTAATTAAATTAGTCGATAGCTCCTCCTAAGTACTATTCTGTTGTTAAATACCTTTGGAGATGAGCACTATCTTCCATAATATAAATTTTGTATAAAACCTTTGTAAAAGTGAGATCAGAGAGGCAGTCTGAACAAATCTTGTATTTTGAATGCAGCTAAAAGTCTTACATCTCCTTTTGCTCTCCACCACTGCGTCGCACCGGATCTTCATCAAAGAGGGCAAGCAAACACTCCAGGTGCTGTCGCCACTCAGGACCATACGAAGCATTACGTCGAGTTGCTGTGACCACTTTAGGTCATACGCCCTTCTACTACGATCGAAGACCCTGTAAGGATCATGATTCAACATCAGATTGCACCATGTACCGAAGTACCAGGCCAGTCCTTTCTCACCAAGAAGGATTCCCAGGCCCCACGAGAGCGGGATGCAGCCGGTGTGCCGCATTAGGGCCCATAATAGTCTAGAGGTCCCATGAATATCAAAGTCAAAATTGAACATAACATAACATAACATAATTTCACGGGTGACAAAAGCCACAAGGGCCTATCAAAGGTCATCCGCATCCGTCAAAACTCACCCACAAAATGCATCCATAGGATTGTGTCACATCATGCATCTACAATATACAATCAAAACCGTCCATAAGAGAGGGTCAAAATCAAAAAGCATCATCATCAGGGCAAGACAAGATCAAAATCCCCAAAAATATACAATAAAAGAAACTTCATCCAGAGGAATGAGTCGAGAGATCCACCCACACACCAAAAAGTAAGAAGTTAACCCTTCCTCCGCATATAATCATCTAATCTGCGCTTGAAAATATCTAAGTTTGGACTGTTTACTCTCTCAGGTGGCAAACTATTCCCATAATCTACCACTCTATTGGGGAAAAAATATTTTCTTCACCTCCAACCTACACCTCTGTTTTTTTAACTTTTAAGTGGTGACCTCTAATCCTATTACTTCCTTCCAACTCAAATAACTTGCTAAAATCCAACTTATCCATCCCAACACAGATTTTAAAAGGCTCAATCATATCTCCCCTCACACATCTTCTAACAAATGAGAACAAATTTAGTACCCTCAGTCTATCTTCATATTCAAGGTGCTTCAGGGAAGGTAATATTTTTGTTGCCCTCCTTTGTACTGACTCGAGCAGGTTGATATCATGTCTAAAATGCGGTGACCATGCTTGTATACAGGACTCTAAATGTGACCTAAAATATGAGTTGTAGAGTTTAGGGATAACCTCTTTACTCTTGTAGCTAACATTGATCTTAATGTATCCTAGCACCCTATTTGCTCTTTTATTTGCCTCAATACACTGCTTTGAAAACTTCAGTGACCTATCTACTACTACGCTTAAGTCTTTCTCATCCTCAACTGAATTCAGCAATGCTCATCAATTCATAGCTAAATTCCCTATTACCTCTTCCCATGTAAAAACTTTGCATTTTTTAAGGTTAATAGTCATCTGCCACTTTTGAGCCCAAGCCAGTAAGTTATTTAAGTCACTCTGCACTTTAAAGATACCCTCAACTTTTTTCACTACAGCTGCCAGTTTAGTGTCATAAGCAAAAATTGACACTTTGCTATTTACACCCTCCCCTCCCCATAGAAACATTTGAACCCATTATGTGTGTTTCGATATCCTTGCCTACTCGGATTCTGAGAGTAGGTAAGACATCTCAATCCACCTATCTCTAAAGTACCCTGTGATAGAACGAGTTCAGAGCTGCATTCATTTCAACTTCTATCACATTTTATTTAAAACCATGAGGCTACCCACGTGCATCTTCGATTCGAGGCTTGGAGTCTTATCAACAGCTACGGACGCCAATGTTTAAACAAGGAGGTTATCGTCCCCCCCCCCGTTCGCCCCCATACGCCGACCTCGCCAGATCGAGTTAGGTTTATGGACAGATAAGGCATTTTTCTCCGGCCCAGCTGTGCGTTCCCTCGAAGCTTCCACCCCATTCTCCCCCACGCCAAGGAGATGTCCTGGCTATTTATATGGAAACTTTACCACTAAGATCAGATTGGAGATCCAGATTTTCGTCGCGAAACATCACCACGACCCTCTCTCCCTTTGTGCGCCAAGGGACCTCGACCTCGAGATTCACCATCACTTGTCCAGAAGGAGGACAATATTCCTTGAGTGCCAAAGGTTCGAGCCTTTCCGACGTCAAGTCCCCAAGGCTTCCCCCCCCCCTGTTGTTCAAGGGAGAACAACATTAGAACAGCCATTGTTCGTTTTGAGCCCTTCGCCAAGAAACGGTTCTCATTCCCCCCCTGTTGTTCAAGGAGAACAGCATTAGAACAGCCATTGTTCGTTTTGAGCCCTTCGCCAAGAAACGGTTCTCATCCCCCCCCTGTTGTTCAAGGAGAACAGCATTAGAACAGCTATTGTTCGTTTTGAGCCCTTCGCCAAGAAACGGTTCTTATCCCCCCCTGTTGTTCAAGGAGAACAACATTAGAACAGCCATTGTTCGTTTTGAGCCCTTCGCCAAGAAACGGTTCTCACCCCCCCTGTTGTTCAAAGGAGAACAACATTAGAACAGCCATTGTTCTTGAGCCCGTAGACAAGAGACGGTTCTCATCCCCCCCTTTGTTCAGAAGAGAACAACCTAGAACAGCCATTGTTCGTCAAGCCGTTCGTCGAGTAACGGTTCTCCTTTCCAAGACGCCACGTCAGGATCCTTTTATCCCCCCCCTTCGGCTGGAACTCGCCAGCGGACCGAATATTCCTTCAAGTACCTTCCACTGCACCCTAATGAAGTTACGTAAGCCAAGCGTCACCTTTTGAGTATTGATCCCTTATTTGTCAATTCTATCCTGTGCTTTAAATGGTTTATCGAACCATCCCATCTCTTTAACTCCATATTTGTTTTACCTTTTTTGATCCCTTAAATCCTTGGATTAGCCCGAGTCTCCACGACCCTTTCCATTCTGTTTGTCAATATTTTCCGTTTTTGTGTTTGCTGATAGTTATTATTAATGAAACTCTATTTTATTAATGATAGCAATATTATTATCCTTGAGCTCAGTTCCACTTCTTAAGCATTTTGAAGATACATAATATCGGCCGCCAGACAGTAAAAACGCACTCTAGAGATAATTAAGGAAGTTCCCTCAACGAATAGTGATATATGGTATATCGTCGGGAGTCATTCTACGACATACCCCCTTTAGCCTGTATACCTTCGACTCCTTTGTACTAATGTTCCAACATTTTTTTTATCTCCTAACATATTTATGGATAATCAATTACAGTTTTTTTAATGAATCGATAATGAGGAATTAAGAATTACTATAGACAATTAAACTTGTTTTATACAGTAACATTTTATTTTCCAATGGCTTTGCATTCCAGTTACTGATATAAATGCAATTTACAAATCCTTCGCTTCAAAAGATGAAGATATTTGGAAAATAAATACTAAAAATGATTTATTTTCATACCATTGATGAGTTGAATGTTAGTATCATAAAAAAATACGATATATATATATACATAAAACCTCGGAGATTCCTATTCCTAAAAATGTTGTGCATAAATATAAAACTAAGTGATTGAACACCATTGAAAACAAGATAGATTTGGAGTCATCGGACTCTGCACAAGTAAACATATTTCTGTAAATTTGTCTACAGAGAAATGAATCTGGGTAGGGAATGAATATTGAATCTGGGTAGGGAATGAATATTGAATCTGGGTAGGGAATGAATATGATGGAGGAAGGAAAGGATATTCGCCTCGGGAAATGGAGAAAGAAAAAAGAGGCGGAAATATGGTAAGAATTATGAAGAGAAAACAACAAACATTAGGAAGAGGGAAAAACGAAAATTCTAAAAAGAAAACGAACAAAATTAAGAACAGAGAACATTTAAAATTATGAAAACACATCATCTCAATTATGAAATATGAACAGCCAAAATTTTGAAGAGAGAAGAAGCAAGATTATGAAGAGAAAACAAGCAAATTTGAAGAGTGAACCGCTAAAATAATGAAAAGATAACATGCAAAATTCTGAATAGAAAACAACCAATATTATAAAGAAAGAACAAGCAAAATAAAGAAGAAAAAACACCCAACATTATTAGGAGAACAACAAAAATTATGGAGAGAAAATAGTTAACATATTTTTCCACATCTAAAATCAATAACAGATTGCTTACTATTTTAAATCACTAACATATTGCTTCCTCTCTAAAATCACTTACAGGGTGCTTCCTAATTAAAGCCACTTTAATGTCTTACTGCCTATTTGAAATCACATTAACTTATTGCTTCTGATTTAAAATCACTTTAAAGTTTTGCTTCCTATTTAAAATCATTATTAAAAGTTTGCCTTTTTAATTATCACTTCAACATAATTCTTTCTAAAGGGTGTTCCAATAACTTGGACCGATTTTAAATGTGAGTTAAGTTTAAGTGGCTAATGATTTTTTCTTTTTATTCCAGATTTAACAACTTCGGTCTTTGGCAATTTCAAGCATGGAAAGAGTAACAATCGAACAACGTGTTAAAGTTATCAAAGCCTATTACGAAAATGGACGTTCAAACAGAAACGCATTTCGGCCACTTCGCGATTTTTTTGGTCAACATAATCGACCAACCGAGAGCGCAATTGGGAAAATTGTTCGTAAATTCAAGCAAACGGGGTTGGTGGCAGATATGAAAACGCCATTGCGTGCTCGTTTACGCCGTTCAGCTGAAAACATTGCTACAGTGCGCAAGAATGTGACCGAAGGAAGATCCAGACACCTCTATTCGCCATCGCGCGCAGGAAGTAAACCTCTCCACAACAATGTTACATTAAACTTTGACAAAAGATTTGTCTCTACACGCTTACAAAATTCAATTGACACAAGAACTGAAGACTGCTGACCATTTGAAGCGCGTACATTCGTCAATTGGGTGCACAAGCAAAGACAAGCCGATGATGATTTTTCGCAAAAAATTATCTTTAGTGATTGTCGTAGAATAGGCTCCCGACGATATACCATATATAACTATTCGTTAAGAGAATTTTCTATAATCTGAGGATTAAGATTTGGAGAGATTTAAAACGGTAAACAAACAAAAAAAGGTTAGGGGGAATGGTTTGCTAAACCATTTAAAGCACAGGGTTGGGTTGACAATACGTTAAATGATTAAAGGTAATGCTTAGCTTACGTAATTACAAAGTTGTTGGGCAGAGGAAGTCGATGCGAAGAAGTCTTCGGTCCAACTGGCGATTTCCAGCAGAAAGGTTCTTCGAGGGGTTGTCCTTAACAAGGGGGAAGGACTGTCTTCGAGGAGTGAAAGGGAAGTGGGGCTCGGAAGTACGAGCGATCTTTGTGACAGGATATCGGAGATGATCTAAAAAAACAATGGAGGTTATTGTTGAAACCAAGCGTTCTCTTGAAGAACGTTAAAAAGGGAGGGAATTAAATTATCCGGACGTGATGTCTTGGGAACGAGAACCGTTTCTTGACAAATGGGCTTGCAGAACAATGGCTGTTCTAACGTTGTTCTCTTTCTGAACAACAGGGGGGCCTTGTTGACTTGGCATCTCGAAGGGCACGAACCTTGGCACTCAAGGTATATTGTCCTCTTCTGGACAATTCGGGGTTTCTCGGCAGAGTTCCTAGGTGCACAAGGGAGACCGGATCGGCTTGATGCCTCGCGAAGATAATCTGGATTTGCTTCAATTTGGAAAAGCTATGATATAAATAGCCGGAGCTAGCCCCATGGAGTAGGGGACAATTGAGTGGGGGACTTCGAGGGAATGTCCCACTCACGCCTGAGAAAATATCTTATCTGCCCATAAGCGTATTTCAATCGGGCGAGATAGACGTATGGAGGCGAAACGGGTGAGTGAACTTCCTTGATTAAACATTGGCTATGATGGGCGTTAACGCGCTTATGCCTCCTCTAGCAGGATACAAGTGGGTAAGCAGGTGTTTTAACATGTGATAGAGGCTGAATTAAAGCGGCCTCAGACCGTTCTATCACAGTGAGGAAGTCCATTTTCATCTTGGTGGATCGTTAATAAGCAGAATTGTCACATTTGGGCTGATGAAAATCCCAGGAAGATTGTTGAAAAGCCACTGCATCCACAAAAGGTCACTGTTTGGTTTGCATTTTCTGCTAGCGGAATCATTGGGCCGTATTTCTTTGAAAATGATGCCGGGAATTCTGTTACGGTGACAGGCGAGCGATACCGTGCCATGATAACCAACTTTTTATGGCCTGAATTGAATTCTATGTATGTTTAAGATTTGTGGTTTCAACAGCACGACGCCACATGCCACCCAGCCAATGTAACAATGGCTTTATTGAATGAGAAGTTCCCAGGTCGCATCACCTCTCGAAACAGTGAGGTTAATTAGCAGCCACGATCGTGTGCCCAAACGCCGTTAGATTTCTTCATTTGGGATCATGTCAAAAGTAAGGTCTATGCCAATAAGCCAACAACAATTCAACAGCTGAAGGATGAGATAATAAGGCATATTGGTGAGATCGAGGAGCAACTATTCAGAGACGTCATCAAAAATTTTGACCATCGAGTGGAGATGTGCCGCCGAAGCCTTGGCAGAAATTTAGGCGATATTTTTATCACACATAATTGCCATGACTCACATAACATGATCCAATAGTGAAATCAATAAATTTTCACCAATAACACTGTTTTATTTACTGCTAACTTCGATCCGTCTTAATGGAACACCCTCTATATATAATCATTTTAACGGTATGCTTCCTTTTAAAATTACTTCATCATATTGCTTCCTAACTAACATCACTTTAAAACATTGCTTCCTATTAAAAATCAGTTATTTATTGCAAAAAAACTAAATCACCTTAACATATAACTTCTTATCTGGAATTGCTTTAACATATTGATTTATATCTGAACTAACCTTAGAATATCGCTTAGAATTTGATATTACTTTGGCGTTTTTTTCCCATCTAAGCTCAAATTTCATGTAGGTTTTCATTCGAAATCACTCTAACATATCGATTCTCATCTGAGCTGAATTTAGAATATCGATTCTATGTTAAATAAATTTAACCCCTTCTCAACCCACCGTATAATATCTCGTTTGTCATTTTCGCTCCATCCTGAAAGTGTTTCATAATATCTCGATAATATTTTTCAAACTGTAACTCTAAGTCTCTAGCGAGATATTTCTAGTTTCTATTCCTACCTTGGAGTCTCATTCTGAATAGAATACGAATTATTACGACATCTTTATATGTTTTGCCGAACCTATTTTTTGCCATCTGTCTTTATTGAGGAAAACTCATTGCTCGAAGTGGCGAAGGCTCATATTTTGCCGAACTTGTCTTTTACCTCTTACAAAGATTATTTTCTCTTATTATTTTAAAATAAAATATAACCAGTGAAAATGAGATTTATATATGGTAGTGATGAAACATATGCAAACTTAGAACAGTCAAATGTTAGTGTAATTGAATCCGAACAAGGCTCATTTTTCTGATGAATATAGATGACAGCTATATTTATTGAAAAAAAGTCATCTCAACCTGAACTGCTTTATTGATAAAAAGTCGCCTGGGATGGCGTTAGGATATTTCTTTCTTTCTAGGATTGCCTTAACATATTGGTTTCAAAGCGATATCAATTTAAATTAGGAATTACTTTTCATCGTAATCACCTTAAAATATTTTTTTAACGTATTAGTTATCACTAGTCGGGAGAAGCAATAAAGTTAAAAAGATCTATGAATTCCTATCTTTAACATAGATACTTAATATTAGGTTGGAAACAAAATTCTTGCACAACTTTTATTGACAATGATTTACAACGAAACAAAAGAAACATAGCAATGAACAATTTAATCACCGTTATTTTCGAGTACCTGCTTCCAACGTAGGGAAAGATCATGGATTTCTTTGTGGTAAAATTCAAACGATTTGCTATCAAAGAAGTCTCCAATTGCAGTTTTGAGGTTCGTCATCAATTGCAAACGTTTTGCCATTCAAGAAGTACTTCAGTGCGTGAAATGGATGGTAGTCTGTTGGATCTAGGTGTGGCGAGTACGGTGGGTGAGGGAGAACTTCCCACCCAAACTTCAGCAGTTTTTCACGGGTATGATTTGCAACGTGTGGTCGGGCGTTATCATGAAGAAACATGACACTAGTCAATTCTGGTCGTTTCTGCTCAATTGCACCCACCACCTGTTACAGTGGTTGACTGTATAATTGAGTGTCAAAAAATTTATTGCGTTCCATCATTTCATAGTAAAGCACCATTTCACATCGTACCAGACACAAACCATTAGCTTCTTTTGATGTGGGTCGGCATTTGCCTGAAGTTCTGCAGGTGCACCTTTGTCTCTCCATCTACTTTTGCATGCCATGTTCGAGTGTAGGTGCTATTTCTCATTGGCGGCAGTAACCACATTGTTCAGCCAAATAAAATGACCATTCTTGGAGAGTCGTGTAATGCATGCATCTATGTGGTGCTAACGGTTCAAGTCGGTCATTTTACGAGGAATCCATACATCCAGTTTGCTGATTTTGTCCATTCCCTCTAAATGATGCAAAATGGCTGTATGGCTGAGGCTAAACTTTTCAGCCAGCCAACGTGATGTCAGATGTGGATCAGCTGTGACGCAACTGCACTAGGTCTAACGATCATTGTCAATAAATGAGAGTCGACCACTTCTTAGAGATCGAATTGTTTACGCTGAAGCTTCTTAAGCCAATTCGTAGATGTGCGACGACTTATCGGGTCTTCTTCAAATGCTTGCTTGATACGATGTTGCAATTGGGCAGCGTTTAGGCCGAACTTGTTATCATGCAGTAAAAGAGTACGTTTCTGTTCTCGGGAAAGAGTCCTTTTATGGTTGATTTTTGAAAATGTAGATATCATTAAGGGTGTCCGTCTAATCACTGTTTAATGGTGTAGGCTTTCTTAGGCCTCGCTTTAAAGTGTATACTGACCTAGTCTAGTTAGGCTCTAGGTCATTGTGCACTTTAAAACGAGGCCTAGAAAAGACTCGGCCACTACACATTAACTGCTCGTACAACCTGTATAAATCTAGAAATGAAGAAACTTAAATAAAAATGTTGTGAGGGAACTTTGTTTCCAACCTAATCTTAGGTCATCCCATAAGTAATGCGAATGTTTATCATTATTTTTTTGATAGAAAGCAAAAAACTATTTAAACTGAACTGAAAGCTTACCAGAAAAAAATGGTCCCTCGGACGGGAATGTACCTAATAATTTGTAATACCTCCAATAGCCTGTTTACCTCTTGCGGTTCCACGTGGCATGAACTAGAGAATGATATGAATGTAAGAGAGATCAATGTTCTGCCACTCTTGTATCAAATAATTTTCCAATTTGGCCAGATTGAAGTTTGACACTTTGTTCGAAGTAGTCCCATAGACTCTTGATGAGGTTAAGAACGGGTGATTTTGCGAGCCAAACCAGATGTGTGATTGTTTCTTAATGTGCACTATACCAACCAATCACAGCTTTAGCCTGGTGAACGTCCTAGATGTCATCCTGGAATACATGCTTTGGAATGTTACGTTCCACGTTAAGATGGAGGGTAGATGGCAAATCCTGGTTGTCCTCCAGTTCAAAGTAAGCAGACTGGTCCAATTTGTTTTGTGCCGCAACCAAAGGAACCATTTCCGCATCATCACAGATCATGTTCTGGCTTAAACCACATTCCCGCAAGTCTTTCATGAAGGTCTTATGAGGTCTCCGATGAACAAGACGCTGGCATAATTCATTCAATGCGGTTAAGATGTTTAAAATGGATTATGCCATTCATATCGCATCAAACGCAAAATTGAATATTCTGTTAACGAGCGCCCTGTTACTGTTGGGGTATTTTTTCCCCAGGACTAATCCATTTTCTAGATCATTTATAAATGTAAATAACCAACCTTTCGTCTCCTGTAACAATCCTACCCTAAAATGGTTCACTTTGTAGTCGAAATATCACATTTGAATAGACGTTAATTCTTTGTGGCAAGTGCAGCTCTGATAGTTCGCGAGGAATCCTCTCAATGCCGATGCACAGTGAAACGAGATAAATGTACTTTTTTAGCCAACTATTCAAACAGTTACAGTAGGATTTTATTTTACTATTATTTTTAAAGGAACTTTAGCAAATTACATTGTTCGACTTATAAGGGGTTTATCATTGTGTCTGGATTCTTCCGATCTGCAGTCAAATATGGAACTGTCTTACACCAAATGCACCTTCACCATATACTTGACAGGAAATTTATGCTGTTAACTTAGCATCGTTAGCTTAACTAAACTGCCAAAGAATAAAGTTTTGTATGTAGTATCTTGAGACTTCCACAATATTCAGCATTTAATGATAAGGAACACTAAATTAGCAATAATAATAACACAAGAATAATATCCTAGAAAATGACAACTAAATATCGAAATGTAAGCCTCACTTATGGGATGACTTGATTAGACCGCCATAAAGTCAAACTGCTTGCTCGAGGAGCTTCTCAGGGTCTGATTTAGTAAAGGGGTCAAACAATTTGAGCGATTTAGCCTCTGTTTATCACGCAATTTATCTACATGGCTTCGCTGGTAGATCTCGTACTAAAGCACCAATTTGATGGTAGCTTCATACTAAAGCTTAAAGTAGACGTAGAGACCTCATACAAAGCTTAAATTAGACCTATAGACCTGTTACTTAAGCATAAGTTGACCTATAGACCTCATACTAAAGCTAAAATTAGACCTATAGTCCTCATACTAAAATTAAATTTGACATATGTACTTCATATTAAAGCTTAAATTCGACCGATAGACCTCATACGACGATGATATATTTATTATTAGAAAAAGCATAAGACATTACAATAAATTAATATATATAATGTAACAGTAATAGAGTTGAAAAAAAGAAAAATATATCGCTGAGAAGGAGAAGGAATTTAGGGGAAGGCAAAAGTACATATAGAGGGGTTCTCCTGGAGCATATCACGCAGGAGTTCAGCTTTTTATACATTCAATATTTCTATTTACACTTTAAATATTACCCTTTAATAGGGTTTAGTTTATATAATCACATTTTAATCTAATGATTGGTTCCTATTTGTTTATTAATCCGATTATTTAATACTCATATTTACACTCTATTTCACTTATCGGCTTCTATTACATTTGTTATAGTTTTACCATCACTTTAATCACATTTCTATATCATTATTCTAACTTTATTATTCTATACTTATTTTTGCTACTATTTACACTTATCATTATTTTAATAATCCACTATGTTATTATTGTATACTTATTTTAGTTTTTTGTTATTATTTACACTTATTCTTATTTATTTCTTGTAACTATTTTTGCAATTTCACTTCTTAGTACCTAGCGTACTCCCATTTATTATTACAATTTAATTTAGCACTTATTATTATTCACATTCACTCATTGATTTACTATTTACAACTTAGTTGTTTAAGTATTGAATGCTACACTTTATAATTTTCAATAAATATAAATTAGTTATTTATGAAACTATATTTGTATGTTTATGCACTTATTTGATACTATTATTATTTAATCATGAATTTTTACACTAACACTTTACAATTATCATTAAATAAAAATTAGTTATTTATTAAACTAGATTTATATGTTTATGCACTGTCCTGATTTTTTCACTTTTTTATTGTTTAGCACTTCCTTACACTATATCCGACGTCTTCATCCCGCTTTTGATGCGTTTGAAGGTCGGCGCGTTTACCGTGTGAAGGCTCGTGTCCGGAATATACACGGTTCCACTACACATTAGACCTTCGATTTCTTTTGGGGACCAAGGCCCCTCGAAGGTCCATTTGAAGTCACCGTTGCGAATTCCTTGCACTAATTTTACTTGGTTACCTCTTTCCGGACGCCGATTGATGCTTCCGAAGATTTTCAGCTTGAGCTCCTCTCCGTCGAAAAAAAGTCCTTTTTCAAGGACCTCGGTTCTCTCGGTGAGAGGCACTCCTGGATAGCTTTCATCATCTTCCGAGCACTCGTCGGTTTCCGTATGTCCGTCTTCTATTTCCTTTGTAATTGTCTTTGTGTTCTTCTTCTTTCTTTTCGATTTCTTCGGGCTGCTTTTGGGGGTTGCTGGGCTTTCCTTTTTGTCTTCCTGGCTATCATTTTCTTTGTTTTTTGTGGACTTCGGTTGTCTTTTTTCTTCATCTTGTTTGGGCTGTTCCTCTGGAGTTTCCTTCGGTTCATCCACAAACTTGATGTTGAGGACATCCTGCGACGCTGGGTTCGGGGGGAACCACAGCTTTTTCTTTACCCCATTATGTTGGAGCATGGTGTTCAGCTCCTCCGAGAAGCAACCTGGGCGTGCAAGGTTCGCCAGGTGGGTGACAATGACCATAGTCATGATCTCCTTGCACTCCATTGGCATTACCAGTTTCGGAGAAGCTCTTTCTGTTGGTGTTGTTGTAGATGCTGCAGCGGCGTAAGATGTTGCGCTTGACTTTGCCTCCTTTTCCAGTTTTGACTTTTGGCGCTTTTCTCGGATTTTTTCCTTGCGTAGGGGACATCTCATGGCAAGAGCCCTGTGTTCCCCTCCGCAGTTTACGCATCTTTCCTTCTCTTCCCTGCACTCTCTCCAACCGTGGCCGGTTCGAGAGCATGCCGCGCAGGTTTGCTCTTTTTGGGGGCAGTCCCTCGTCGCATGGCTTTCCAGGGCGAGGCATTTTTGGCAGTTTTCTAGAAAGATGAATTCTTCTGCCTCAATCTGCTCGGGAGCTATCCTGAGGTAGAACCCCAGCAGACCGTCTCTCATAGCCTTTTGTGCCATTTCTCTCTTCGTGAAAATTATTTTTACGAGGCTCTTCCCAATCTTCTCCACTTTGGAGATCTTGGCCCAGGATTGCTTAGATAGCAGCTCGGCCTTAATGTCCTCAGTGGAGTTGTCCAGGAAGAAGGGGTCGACGCGTTTCAGGATGATCGTGCGACTCACGAGCAACTCGTGGGGGACGATCGCTTCCAGTCCAATTTCTTTCAGTGCAGGTCTTGCGTCTTCAGAAACAAGGACCTCCACGTCCTTGCTCTTCCAACACACCGGAGCCCACCCATTAGATGTCTCGAGGAGACGGGTTAGCTCGATATTGAGCTTTCCGACGACTTTTTCCAGCACGGCTTCCCTTGTGGGTTTTTTGTGCCCCGCAATTAACCGGAGGGGGATCCGTTTGGTGTCCTGGGGGGCCGGGGGACCCATTTCCCCCTGCGGGCACTGCTGCCCTTCCCCCTTCTGGGCCTCGCCTGTGTCACTGGAAGGTGGAGGGCCTCACTGCACCGACGTGGGGTGCGTGGCTTTTTGATTTGGATGAGGTTTTTGGTAGTCCTTGCCTAAAACATTTCCTCCTTTGCCGGTGTAGATATTACGGAACTCAGCACAGCACAACTCTTAGGTCTAGGTACTGGGTACTCAGGTTTTTTCACCTCATACTAAGCGCTTGATGGTATAATAATCACTCTATGTGAAAAGATAGTAGAAGGTAAAAAAGTTGGTGAAGTGGGGGGGGGGGTGCCCTTGTTTTAGGGGCATCGTTAGCTTGCTTCCATTTTTTATTTATTTTTCCTTTGTTTGGGTGTTGTTATGTTCTTATGTTTTCGTTCTGTGCGTGTTCTTCTTGTTGTTCTTCATTGTATTTGTTCTTTGTTTGTCTGTGATATTTAAACTGTGTACTTGAGCTTTCAAGCCTTTGTAAGCTTGCAGTTTTGTGTGTGTACTTCGTGTCAATGATCTTCGTTAGTTTTATGATTCGATTTTTGTGTCACCATGTTGTGTGTTTCTGGTGTTTTGTGTTTTTAGGTGTATATTGGTATTATGTTTTCCTCCGAACAGACTCTGGTGCTCGGGAATCGCCGGTTACGACCGACTTCCCCGTGCAACCTGGCAGGGATGTTGATTCTGCGTCCAGTTCTTCGTAACTCTGGTAGGATATCATTGGCCATTGTGGACCAGACTTTCTTGGCCAATTTTTGGGTAGCGACATTTATCGGCTCCAGTTTCTGCCTGCGGTGCAGGTCCCTCTGCCGAAGTTGATCCCTTCTTCTGCATTTGTTCATGAAGAGGGACGCAGAGTTCTGTACTCGCTGGAGCCTTTTCATAGATGTTTTGCTGGCCGTTTGAGTCACTACTGCGGGGTAGATAAGCTTAGCCCGGATGAACGACAGGTATAATTTCCTGATGTTCGCCGAGCTGAGTTCTCTGAACCTGTATAGCTTAGAGATTTCTCTCCTCGCCATATTCCGCCTCACCGTGTAGTGCTTCGAGTATCCGCGGTCGGAGATTTTTAGGCCCAGAATGTTGCCTACGGCGGAGTAACCGTATCTCCTCCCATCAATCATGATGGGCCACGTCAACTCACGGCCCAGCGGGAGAATTGTGAATTTCTCCCTGTTTGTCCGGATTTTCCACTTTTTCTCGAAGTTGTTGATGTTCGAGATCTCCGCGATGGTGTTGTTTGCCTGGCTCCTTGCTTTCCTTTCCCTACAGGGGACGATCTGAGTGATGTCATCTGCGTATTGCAGGTACAT
This sequence comes from Ceratothoa steindachneri, assembly GCA_963969495.1. NCBI lineage: Eukaryota > Metazoa > Arthropoda > Malacostraca > Isopoda > Cymothoidae > Ceratothoa > Ceratothoa steindachneri. The sequence continues at coordinate 43,382,403 of OZ018333.1, forward strand.
CGTGTCCCCGTGGATTGGAGTAGGGAGGTCGATGGTAAAGACCAGGTAAAGCAAGGGACTCAGGCAGCTCCCCTGGGGAACGCCCGCTTTAAGTTCGAATTCAGGACCCTTGTGATCTTCTATCATGATACGCGCCCTTCTGTCCATGATGAAGTCACAAAGAATCCTTTCCAGGACCGGGTTTAGCTGGAGACTTAGGATCTTGTATTGCAGTCCACTCAGCCAAACCTTGTCGAAGGCCTTCTGCACATCCCTCATCACGATGTCTACGTAGTGACCCTTTGCACGGCATTGCGCGATCTTTTCTGTTAGGAGCGCCAGGGCAGTTTCAGTGCCCCGTTTTGGTCTAAACCCATGTTGTGCCGGGTTGTGTGCTCCTAACTCGTCGAGTTGATTTTGTAGCCTATTGGCTATAATCTTCTCGAAGATCTTGCCGGGTACTTCTAGGAGAGAGATTGGGCGGTAGTTGGCCACTCGGTCTGGGGGCTTGTTCCCTTTCGGGATAAAGATGATTTTTGCCATCTTATACCCGTCTGGGAAGTAGCCTGTATTCAGGGAGGCGTTCATGATGTTGACCATTCCCTGAATAATTTGCCTAGGGGCATTCACTAGGTTGTTTTTAGTGAGCCCAGACCATCCTGGCGCCCTCTGTTTGAAGGACTTGATGGTGTTAATCGTCTCTTCAACAGTGATTGGGCGTCCGTGGTCAACCATCTCTCTCTCTCTAGACACTTGCGGTTGTGGGTGGGTCCTATGTATCATCGTTCCGAGGTCGTCGAGCAGTTGGTCTTCGAAGTCCTGGTCGAAATCATCGTTCTCCTCAGGTGAGATCGCAAAGACCTCTTTCCAGTGGTCCCTGAATTTTCTTTCTAGGGTATCCGGATCTTCTATGAATATGTCGCCATCTTTGATTTTAATCCCAGGCCTGGGAGGCAATCCCCTAAGTCTTCGGATGCTATTCCAAAAACGTACAGGATTAGTCTCCCGGTCTAGTCTGCCAATGATATCATCCCAGATGTCTTTCTGTTTCTCGAGGATTGTGTTTTTCATAGCCTCGCTCAGTTGTCTCATTCGGGCTTTCTTTTCCCGGGTCGGGCCTGTCCTACCGACTTCTTCATAAATTTCCCTGTGTTCCCTAGCGATGTCCCTCATTTCATCCGTCCACCTAGGTTGCGGGAGCATTTTGTACGATATCCTGGGGACGCATCTTTCGTCAGCTTGAATGAGGCGATTGGTGATGTTCTCAATCTCCTCATCAATTTCCTCCAGATTTGCGTCCTCCAGGTCAGCTGGATGATAGGCGCTGAGCATCTCTCTGTACTGCTCCCAGTTAGCTTTCGCATAACTTTTCCTATGTGGGACGGGCCTGAGCATTGGCGCAAGCGAAATGTTGGTGATAATTGGGACGTGGTCGCTCGGGACTACTGGGCCAGGTTCGTTGGCGATGTTAAAGGGGAATTCCGGGCTCACTAACACAATGTCCGGTTTTGTCGCCGAACAGTCTGTTATATAAGTTGGGAAGTCAGGTCCTACTCTCTGGACTCTATTTCTGTCGAATAGTAGTTCCAGATTTCGTCCCCTTTGGTCAGCGCACCTGTAGCCAGATGCACGGCAGCGGGCGTTTAGGTCCCCGCCTAGCAGCGCTAGCCTTTTGTGCCCGAACAGGGTGAAGAAGTTGTTGATCGGTAGGTACTGTCGCCTGGGTGGCTGGTAGGCTGCCACCACAGTTAGGCCACCAACCAGGGTCGGGATTTCGACTGCCACGAATGATTCATCTAAGTCCGGCAATGTTCTGTACTTGATGTTTTTTCTGATAGCGATGGCTGCGCCATCGTATCGTTCTTGGGTGTGATTTTTCTGTATAACATTGTAATTGTGTATTTTTATGTTGTCTGTGGTTGTGTCTATACCATGCTCCGATATGAGGATGATGTCTGGGTCCACTGTACGGAAGATGTTGCCGTAAACAATGGATTTTCCCTTCCATCCATCCACATTCAGAGTAAGTATTTTCAAGGCGTTGTTAGTGTTTTCCAGTCTGAGATGTTATGTGTTTTAGTGTACTTCTTGTTGTTCTTATGTTTGGAATCTCCCGTTGCGTATTTCCTTAAACTCTTGATTGTTTAGGGCAATACAAGAGTCTTTGTAGATTTTCACTGCGCCTTCATGCAGTGCCTCTTCTACTTCTTTTTCCTGTAAGCTCGCGGCGTAGACCCATTTTATACTCCCTTGTTGGATTCCCTTAAGGATTTCCATGGGGGAGAGTTTTTCTGGGTGGGGGATCTGCTCGTTTGAGACGATTCTGAGGTCGATCTCCTCTCCGTCGTACTTGTATGTACGCTTCGAGGTCTTCGACCTACTTCTGGAGCTCACAGGGCTTTTGGTCGCCCTGCTCACTGCTTCGTTCGCTTCAGAGTCCGAGGAAGCTCCGCTGGACAGGTTTCCCTCGGCTTCTTTCAGCTTCCTTGCAGCTTTTTTCTCCTTCTTCTCGCGTCTCTTTGCCGCTTCTAGACGGGGGTCCAGCCGGGACGTGCTGGTCTTCGTGTTTGATGAGCTTTCCTTTGTTTTTGCTTCCTCCACGATCTTCTCTTTGGGGAACGGGGTTGCTGGGGCCTCTGTTGCTCTGTCAGAACCAAATTGGAGTCTCAGCACGTCTCCCGAAGGTGGGTCATCGGGAAACCACATCTCCTCCATGCCGTTCTTTTTGAGCATGAGATTGAGGGTTTTTAAAAAAGTCCCCGGACTTGTAAGATTATTAACGTGCGCAAAGAGTATGCACGTTAAAATCTTCGTCGAGTTTTCATTCTCGAGCTTGAGGTACTGCTTTGTCTGATGTTGTGGGGTCTCTGTAGTGTTTGGGGTTCTCTTCGTGGCTTGGGCGTATGAGGTGCTGGCTTTCTTTTGGTCTACCAGCTTTTTCTGCCTCACAATTTCTTTTCTTTGGGGGCAGGACATCGCCATCGCCCCATGGTTAAGGCCGCAGTTTGGGCATTTCTCTTTTGCCGCCTTGCACTCCCTCCATCCATGGCCTGATCCACTGCATCTGGAGCAAGTAGTGTTCGTCTCCTTGCAGTCCTTCGTAGTGTGGTGCTCCAACTTGTAGCAGCGGAAGCAGATTTGGATGGGAGTAAATTCCTCCCTTTCCATCTGGTCCGCGCTGATTTTGGCGTTGAACACCAATAGGCCTCTCTCTTTTGCCTTCTGAGCCATCTGCGTGTCTGCAAAGATTACTTTGAAGACATGCTGGTGGTCGGTGTTGTCCCGTTTGTTACGGAACTTTACCACTTCCACCACGCTGGCCCATGTCTGATTCCTCTGGATCTCCTCCTTTATCTCCAGGCTGGAGTGTTGGCCTATCCAGGGGTCTAGCTGCCGGCACACGATGCTTCGGTGCGCCTGAATCTGGGGGGGAGTGCTAGGCTGGAGGCCTATTTCCTCCAAAACTTTTCGACCTTCCTCCTTGGTCAGGGTCTCCACGTCTGCCTCTCTTTCGCAGACAGCGGAGTAGCCGACGGGGGTGTCAATTAGTCTCGGGATGGCTACATTGAGCTTCCCGAAAATCTGAGAGAACACCGTTCCTCGGTCTGGCTTCGTCTGCCCAGCAATTGTCCTCAATGGGACTCTGGTGGCTGGGTGGGAAGCCATTGTTGGACTTGCACTTGCAGCCCCTCGCTGGGGGGTGCAAGTCTTCTTCACAAGTGCCTCTTGATGGGTGGCACTGAAGGACTTCTTATGTGTGTATGTGTGTGTGTGTGTGTATATGTATTTTTCGGTTTTAAAAATTTTTTTACGTTTTACTTCTTATGTTGATTTCAGGTTTTTCCTTGGGGACGAAAAGAGGCCCCCCCCACGTTTGCCGGTCGCCTGGATGGAAATGAAAATTGCCTTTTAGGTGAAGGATGATGATGAATGAGATGAGTCCGGGTGGGATCCTCTCAGGGGTGTGATTGTATGGCGGACTTATTGACAACGCCGCCCCCCCGAGGGTTTTAAATCGCGACTGCTCCCCAACATAGCATAGAGACGGTTTTCACCCTCTATGATCCTGGGAGGGGCCTCCGCCGTATTTAGGCACCGAAGGTCGCAGTCCGTCCCTTGTCCGGAATGTTTCTGACATTGTTCTCTACTGTGGGCTACTCCTCAAACCAGCTTCCTCCAATGCCCCCAATTATGGCCAAGCAACTGCCTGACATAGTTGGGACGAAACATGAATGGCAATTTCACTTCACATCTGACGGCGGTTCACGCGGGGAGGAGGGCCGAGGACTTAAGCAGTCATCCGCTTAAGTTGGGCCGCTGAAAATAAAGGGGGTGATGATGGTTAGTGAGTGAATGATGATGGGGTTGGACGTGACACGAGGATAATAACGTTTTTTGGAATATTTGGTCCTAAAAATAGGAACCAAATTTTTCGGAGGCGTAGGCAAAAATTGCCTAAAAATTTTCCTCCTTTACCAGTTGGTAAGATGCCTGATACGAGGTACTTTCTGCCAAGAATTCCGAGCTAGCACCTCATACTAAAATTCAATTTGACACATGGACTTCATACTAAAGTTTAAAATCCACCGATAGACCTCATACTAAAGCTAAAACTTCACCTATAGACCTTCTAATAAAGCTAGAGGCTAACTAGAGACCTCATAATAAACCTTAAAGTCGACAGATAGACCTCATACTAACCTTAAAGTCCACCTATAGACCTCATACCAAAGCTTAAAGTCGACCTATAGAGCTCATGCTAAGCTTAAAGTCAAGAGTTAGACTCCTACTAAAGCTAAAACTCGACCTATAGACCTCATGCTAAAGCTTGAAGTCGATCTATAGACCTCATGCGTACCCGGTACATAATCTAGAATTGACCTAATTTTCTATCAAAATTTAAGTTAAAATTAATATTCTCATGGACTGTTTTCTCTTTTTATTCTCTTTTCCTCATCTATCTGAAATGTAGTCAAGCCACCAGGCACAATGCCCACCAGTAAAGCAAATCCCTGGAGAAAGAAATTACCAGCGTAAAGACGATCCCTCACAAAATGGGGAAGCAAAGGTTACACCTCTACAAAATAACAAAGTTAAGAGAATCTCTCCCTAAAATGGCTAAATGAACCCAATATCTGTCCAAAATGACCAAGACAATCCCTAAAACAATTTACCGAGTAACGCAATATTTCATCAAAATGATTTAGTTAAGACTATCACTACCAAAATGACCGACCAAATAAACACAAATCCTACCCCTAAATACCCAATTTAATATAATCCTTCCCTAAAATTAGCAATTAAAAAGAACCAGCTAGGTCAGGTCAGGTTAGGGAAATTGCGAAGGGAAACAATAACGAATGATTGCCGATCAATTTGACTTCTTTAGTCATTTTTAAACTCTTCAATTAGATATTTCCGCACATACTTATCATTCACTTTGACTTTATTAGTTTCTGATTCAAAATATTGCCCTCACTATACTTTGTTTTATCCGATTAATAGCCGAAGACTACAATCAACAGGCAAAGGTATATAACTAATGCTTTGAATTTGTTATTTTTGTTATTCACTTAAAAACGTGAATAGAAGATCCAAACTCACCAGGTAAAAACAACATTTCACTAAACTAACCAAGTGAAGATGACCCCTTCCTGAACTCATCACGTAAAAGCAATCCCTTCCTACACTCACCAAATAAAATCAAACGCTTCCTGAACTCATTAAGTAAAGGCAACCCCTCCTTAAAATCACCAAATAAAATCGAGCCCTTCCTAACTCATAGAGTAAAGGCAATGCCTCCCTCCTCAACTGCACTAAGTAAAGCAAAACTCTCCTACAACTCACTAAGTAAACAAAACCCCTCCCTAAACGCATGAAGTAAAGACAATGCCTCCTCAAACTCCCCAATTAAAGACAACCGCTCCCTAAACTCAAGTAAAGACATTCTCTGCTGATCTTTATTGTCATTACTGCGTCCGCACGACGATCCTCCGCCTTTCAAATGCAGAGGACATCGTCTTCGAAAACGCATAAACCCTCAAACGCCGCCCTACCTTCTCATACTCAACCGCGCTCGAGACAACGCAGCTTTCCGTGGCCTCCCCAAACCCCAAAGCAAATCACGCAATTTCTCACAACAGACTCCCTTACGCAACTCTTCGACCTAGTCCACACACAATCCCACGCGCCTCTTCCACCTCCGATCATCACCCAAACAAACTGGAGTAAACATTGAAGAAAGCGTGCTGTGAGTAGTCTCGTACGCCAGTCGTTGTTTCTCCTTCGGTGAGGTTAGACGTCTTTTCTTCAAGCTTCGAACGCTTGACTCGCATCGCGGCAACTCTGAATTTATGAGGTTTGATCCCAGGATTGTTTGCAATAGTTCTCCCAATTCAGAAAATTAGGGCCGTAAAAAGGTAAGAAATGGAGCTTCTGAAAATTAAGGGCGTTAAGTTGTTATTTTTAGTCCGACAGATATATAACCACTTAACGAATCGTTGACAAAAGCTGACCTTTTTTGTCTTATTAATTGTTAATCGTGCCAAATGACGAAAGAAAAAATCCCGATAAAAACTCGGAAAATTTCTAAAATACATCAAACGTTTGATGCATTCGTATATATTTGGGGTGAGTTCTTAGAATCGTGCATTCGATTCTCACTTTGATTAAAGCTGCAAAATGTTAATCATGTTAATGTTAAGGCGAATGAGTAAACAAAATTAATATAACGGAAAAATTACTCAATTACATTTTTTTATGTGCTCGTATGTGGGGAATACTTGAAGTGTGGGTATTTGATTCCCACACTGATTGAAATAAGAGAAGAAAGCGTCCATCTGTGTGATCATGGCGAAAGATGAGGAGGTTCACTCGAGTACACTACTCCTCAGCCTGTTTTAACCTCAAATTACATGTCTCCATTTCGATTGCCCCTAGTAGTCTCCTCTTATCAACTCATCCATCTTCACCAATTTCTTTACCAATTTGCCTAACCAAGTTTCTAGTGGAGATGCCTTCGTTGGGTGTTGTTCGTTTTAATTAGATATTATATTTATACACATTTATTTATTTATTTTGGTTTATCCCTACCCCCTCGTTTTCGCCCTGTTCCCCCTGAACGGACTTTTCCTCTTCAGATTACTCTTCTTCCCTTCCATGACCTTCGGTTCATCCGAGTGGAAACGAAGCGGACACTAGCCACATGGGGGTTTTAAGTTAGGGTCCGATTGGGTTCTCCTTTACGGCTGCTGTCATACGCTCTAGATATCCGTGGGCGGTTGATCGTTGGTAAAATAACTACCATGAATGCAAATGGGTGGTAAACCCCTACTATAAGTGCAGATGGGTGGTAAAACACCTATGATGAGAAAATATAAGTGGTAAAATATACCGTAAGTGAAGAAGGGTAGTAAAACACCTACCATAATTGCAGATAGGTATTAAAACACCTAACATTAGTGCAGATGGGTGGTATACCCTACACCTTATGTAAAGATGGGTGGTCACAAGTGGTAAAAATCCTACCAAGAGTCAGATCAGTGGTAAAACACTTTCAATAATAGAGATCGGTGATAGATGCCATATCAGAAGTGCATTTTGGTGGTAAACCTCCTACCGATAGTGCAGATTAGTGGTAATACCAGTTAGGATCCCCCCAACCAAGAGGGCATTAATGTGGTAAACCCAAGGTGGAGACACCAGATACATCATTGATTCCGTACTAAGATGGGTGGTAAAACTCCTTCCAACACAGAATATCGATGGTAAATCAGCCATAATTATCCTATGCGTATACGTTTTGGTCTGTAGGCTCGAAGGGCGGCCCCAAGGACCCCGCTCCCCACCCACCAACACAGACACATATATCCTGAGTGTGGGCACGTTCCCAGGGATCTTCCAGTAAAGTGATGAAGAGTTATGTGGTTGTGTGAGGTTAGGGCGGTGGAGGAGGTGTTTAGTGTCGTAATGGCCTGGATGGGAGGTGGGGGCGGGTCCCCCCATTAGTCCTCCAAATACTGTCAGCGATGAGCCTTAGAAGAGTTCGAAGAAGCAGGGGAAGTAGAAGAGGTAAGGGGACCGGAAGAGGAGGGGTGAAGAGGTCGGGGTTGGAGGTGTAGATAACCAAGTCTATCTTTGGGCCTACCAATTGACGTGGGCTCCGAACCACAGCGTTGACTTTTGGCATTTTTCCATTCATCTCTTTCTTTACCTTGTCCCTCTTGTTTATCTGCTTTCATTTAACTTTCCTTCCACTTTCCCTCGAGTTTTATCTGCTTTCAAATCATCTTTTTTTTTGCCTTGTCCCTCTTGTTTATCTGTTTTCATTTAATTTTCTTTTCACTGTCCTTCTTTTTTATATGATTTACAATCATATTTTACTTTGCCTTGTCCATCTTTTTCATCAGATTTCCAGTTACCTCTTTTTTTTCACTGTCACTCGTGTTTTATCCTATTTCCATTCATCTTTTACTTTTTCCTCTTCCCATTCTTTATCAGATTTGCATTCATCGCTTTCTTTTCATTGTCTCTCCTCTTCTATCTGCTTTCCATTCAGCTTTTTTTTCGCTGTCCCTCTAGTTATAGCTGCTTTCTCTCTATCACTTTCTTTGCCTTGTCCTTCCTGTTTTATCCTGTTTACTTCCATCTGTTTTTTTGCCTTGTCCCTCGTGTTTTCCCCCTTTCCATTCAACTTTCTCTTTTCACCTCCCTTCTAGTTTTAACTGATTTGAATTTATCTCTTTCTTTTTCTTATTTCGATTGTTTTACTAATTTCAGTCTTCTGCTGTTTTTTCATTTGTCCCAGTGTATTATCTGCTTTCCAATCATCTCTTTTATTGCCCTCTCCTTCCTGTTTTATCTGCTTTGAAATCATCTTTCTATTTCTTGTCTCTTGTTTTTTATCTGGTTTCCATTCTTCTCTTTCTTCTAATTGTCCCTCGTGTTTTCTTTGCTTTCAAATCCTCCCTTTCTTTGACCTTTCCCTCTTGTTTATCTACTTTCTATTCAACTCTTTCTTTGCCTTGTCCCTCGTACTTATCTGCGTTGCATTCATCTCTTTCTTTGCCTTGTCCCTCGTTTTTCATCTGGTTTCCATTCATCTCATTCTTTGTCCTTTTCCTCGTGTTTTATCTGATTTCCTTTCACCTCTTTCTTTGCTTTGTCCCTCGTGTTTTATCTGCTTTTCATTAATCTAATCTCCTTCTTTCTCATCTCTCGTATTTTATGTCCTTTCCATTCATCTTCTTCTTTTTCCTCTTCCTCGTGTTTTATATGTTTTTCTCCCATCTCCTTTTTTTCCTACCCTTGGTGTTTTATCTGACTTCCCTTCATCTTTTTATTTTCCCCTCCCCCGTGTTTTATCTGTCTTCCATTCATCTCCTTCTCTTTCCAGTCCCTCGTGCTTTATATGATTCCCCTAAAACTTACTCTTTGCCTTGTCCCTCGTGTTTTATATGTTTTCCTTTCATCTCCTTCATTTTCCACTCCCTCATGTTTTATCCTTTTACTTATATCTCCTTCTTTATTATGTCCCTCGTGTTTTATCTGATTTCTATTCTTTTCTTTCTTTCCTTGTCCCTCGTCTTCCATCTGGTTCCCATTCATCTCATTCTTCGTCCTTTCATTCGGGTTGTAATTGATTTCTCTTTATCTCTTTCTTTGCCTTGTCCCTCGTGTTTTATCTGATTTCCACACATCTCATTTTTCCCTTGAACTTCCCGGTTAATTTAATTTCCCTTCATCTCTTTCTTTACCTTGTCCTCCGAGTATTTATCTGATTTACATTTAACTCTTTCTTCTTCCTGTCCTGCTCGCTTATCTGCTTTCCATTCATCTCTGTCTTTTCACTCTCTCTCGTTTTTTATCTGTTTATCATTCCCCCCTTTCTTTGCTTTGCCCCTCGTGTTTTCTCCAATTTCCCTTCATCTGTATCTTTCTCTCAAGTTTCTCTGCTGGCCTCGAGTGAGCGGAATGATAGAATGGAGCTGAAACTTAAGTTTCTTGCCGCCCGCCGCCCCTCCCTTTACGAGGTTGAAGGTCCTTAGGAATGCTACCCCCAGTAAAGGGCGCGCCGATGTGCCTTCATGGCTGCCCTGCTGACGGGACTCACTGCCCCGTCCGGCCCCAGCTTAGCCTCTTCTCCTTCTTTCAGTCAGCCTGTATTTCTCCCCTACTTCCTCACTTCCCCTACAACCTCTCCCACAACTTTCTCTGGTTGGCCTCTATTTTCACAGGGTAGATGCTGCCCTTTTTCTCAGCCAGCTATCCCGGATCGGGGCTGACGGGGAAAGGGGAATGTTCAATAACCCCTGAGCTCCGGTTTGGGATGGTGGTTTTTAACAACCTGCTTCATTCCTACCCATAGCTTCCTCACATCTCTTTTCCTTCTCACTTCACTATATATTTTTTTTACGCCGTGCCCAAGTTAGAGCCGCTATGCCGAGGGGCTCGCAGGTCACCAGGTGGGAGGAGTGGCTTAAATTGGCTTTACCTGGCTTTGCCAGCCCCATACCTACCCATTGCAGAGCAAGCCTCTTCGAGGGGTGATTAGCGTTTGTTTCCCGCAGAAAGAATAGGGTCCCTATGCCCCCCCCATGCCCGATGATGAAAATCTAACAAAAACCTTCACCTTTCCCCCTAACGATCGACGGAGGCGCCTTCGGGCAGCTTCACTGAAAAAATGGAGGTCCACCCCTTGTGCAATCGCAAAAGAGCCTCCAAATCTCTCTTACCGGGCAGGAGGCGTACTCCTTTCCTTTGCCTAAGGGTGTAGGGGACTCCCCTTCACTCCGTCGTCTGGAGGTGCCTTTGGACGCCTTCCTCTTTCCAGCGGCAGTTTCCCTTTACTTTCCAAGTGGACTGACAAGAAAGCCAGCAGGCAGCCCATAGCCCACTGCTCCCAATTAAATGGGCTTGGTTGGGCAAACCCCCTTAGGGGGAAGAGGGAAGACTGGCGCCATCGGTCGCTTCCCTCAAAAGACCTGCTGGCTCGAATATTGAACCTAGTTGGGGTCAAGGCCTGTGCCTCCCCATACTCGACTAGTGAAACCACTGCCAATGGAACCTGTAATGTGCTGGGGGTGGGTGGAACATATGGCTAAATGGAGCTCCCCGAGATAGGCATGGTCCTTGAGGCAATTCAGCCTTAAATGGTAGGGCCTTCCTCGGGGCAGAATCCGGCTTCGGCACCAAGCACCGAACTCGAGTCCCTCCCTATTCAAGGTCCTCCTCAAACAGCTACCGTCTCCAAGGCAGTACAAGGAGCGGAGGCATCTCCTCCTCCGACTGGTGCCCATGCGACCGCCAAAACCTTCTCCATCTCGGAGAATGACATTGCTGAAGCCGGTCCATCCGGCCTGTGGGCTCCTGCCGGCAGACGGGAGAAGAGGGTTAATTCCCTGCCCTCCTCTCCTAAAAAGAAAAAACAAGACAAAGACTAAAAAGACTCGGGGCTCCTCTCCATCTGCGGGAGCTGCCAGGACGGATGGGTCTGCTGCCACTTTGGTTAGCGAGCAAGCCAATATCGGCCCATCCGGACCCTCTGCTCCCCCCCTCGGGTGCAGAGCCCTTGACTAAGACCAAAAGTGCTAGTGCGCAGAGCGGAGCATTGATTACATCAGGGCCCGCTGGCTTCAAACGCTCCCTGGTTATTCGCTCAACTGATTGCAGCATGTTGGCTAAGGGCAATATGATCCATCAAAGGAGAGCTTTATCTAGTGTGATTGGTAGAGAGCCAAAGGTTACCCGTTTCTCGGACGGGAGCCTTTTGGCGAATGAAGCAAAACCCTCCGAGGCGGCCATGATTAGTGCCCTTGGGACACTTGATCGCACGCCTGGGAGTGTGACGCTGCACTGTACCATAAGGCCGTCAAGGTCGAGCGTGTGATGAGAAACCAGGGAGGGGCCTTAGGACCCACCCTACACTCTTCGTCACGTTCGACTGTGCCAAGCTCCTTAAGTCAGTGCGTGCTGGTTGGTATCGCTACCGAGTGAAAGAATTCGTGCCACTGCCGCAGAGGTACTATTACTGCCATAGCTTCGGCCAAGCTAATCGATCCTGTCGACGTGCTAATTCGGGGTTACCCAAAACCTGTTTAAATTGCTCCAAGGCCGCGAACGATAAGTCCAAATCGTGTGTGGCCAAGTGTGTCTATTGCGGAAAGCCGCACACCCGCTTCTACGAAGCAATTGGGTTGGCATCTTCTTGAGAAGAAAATCCTTGCCGTTTAGGCTCAGGATCGTCTCTCATTTCGCGAGGCTAAAGACTTGGTCCTGGCGCGCTCGGCGCTACCCGGGACGTCTTATGCCTCAATGTTGAGAAAGACACCTTCTGCCCTGGCTCCTCCAGGCCTACGGGTACGGTCGTTTCCGCGCCCATTTGAAACCCTTCTGTGGTTTCTACCCACCACTAGAGCTCCCCTGGTAAAGCTGGCGGCACAAAGGGTTCACACCCAACTCCAGCTACCACCCCTTACCCCAGCGTGACCGTTTCCCCTAAAGCGAAACGGCCACGCGCCTCCACTTAGTCGTTAGACTCACAGGAGGCAACACCCCTGAAGTTGTTCGCCAGGCCATCTTCCGCGGTTCCTAATGCTGCCCCCCGAAAGGAGGACAGCAAGAAAGGAGCTTCGGCACCTTCGCCCACGTATAGTGGTGTGCTGGGTGGCTTGGATACAGTAGATCCTCTCCATCCCGGGGTATAAGGTTTTGTGACCCTACCACCACGAGATGGAGGCCAGGCAGGAGGATGTGCGACTTACCCCCGGCATGATGTCTCCGTTCTTCTCTTCTTGGCTGCTCTTCTTGGCGGGCATACGTTTCTTCACTTAACGGAAATACCATTCTAGCAAAGGTGTGGAAGCGAGTCAAAAGGATTCGGGGCAATCTCGTAGGACCCCCCTTCCCGTTCTCCAGGAGAATGGGATCAGAATCTCGAACCCCGCGTCCGTGGCGGAATCCTTCGCGACCGCCTTCTCTACATTATCTAGCCGGGATGCTGCTCCGCCAGAATTCAATGCACGTCGTGATGTCCAGAAGGCCGCCGGCTGGATTTACGTTCTTGCTTCGTGCGTCGATACCGCCCATGGTCCAGATGATGTCCCGCACGCCATGCTTCAACACTTGGGTGAGCAAGGCATGGCCTTTCTGCTAGATTTGTTTAAATGGATCTGGGTGTAGGGTGTGCTTCCGGATTCCTGGTGAATCGGTACTGTGCTGGCCTTTTTCAAACCAGGGAGAGATCACTCTACTCAGGCTGATTTCTGCCCAATCTCTCTAACCTTCTGCGTGTGCAAGTTGATGAAGAAATTGGTAAATGTTAGATTAGTCTTTTTTTCTGGCTAACGGAGGCCATCTGCCTTCTGCACAGTGCGTCTTCTGCAAGTTCCACTCCACGTCTGATGCTCTGCTCTGCCTTAGGGTCTCTTGTATCCGCGCCATGGATATTCTCCATTCTGTTACGTTCAGCGCTTGAGGCGCTGATAGGGCTAATGCCTTACCTTTTAATCGATCCTTTGTTTGTTCGAAGCTCGACTACGGATGCGAGTTTTATGCAGCTGAGCGTTTATTGCGAAAGGTGGACTCAATCCACCCCACCAGCCTTCGCCTGGCGACCGAGGCCTTCCACACTTCCCCCATTGAAAGCCTACTAGTCGATGCTGGGAAGATGTCACCTGCTCTACGCCGTGCACAGTGCATTATTCGCCTGTAAGCGTAGGGCCTGGTGCCTCCCTCAGTCGCTAACAGCTCTCACTGCACCCACAGCTGATCTCGACGATGCTTATGTCGTCGAGAGACATCCTGAGCCCTTTGGGTTTAGGGCTAGTAAACTCATTCCTAGAGCTAGGTATAGCTCTCGGGCCGGTGGCGCCCCTGGTTTTGCCCAGGACGCCCCTCTGGAGGGTACCACCTTTGACTATTTGTCGCTACGCTTCTGCTTCCAAAGGTTCTATAGCTCAGGCAGTATTTCGTTCGACCTCTTAGGAGCACACCTCGTGTCACGCTGGAACCGTACCAGTGTATACGGATAGCTCCAATTCCCAAGATGGGGTCGGCTTCCATGCCGTATCCCCTCAGTTTGAAGTCAGCGGCGCTCTACCAGGCGCTGCGTCTGTCTTCACAGCCGAGCTGGTGGCAATACACCACTCGGTACGGGATATTCCGCGACGTGCCCGGTTCGGAGACCGGATTGTGATCTATAGCATCTCACAAAGTGCCCTGAGTGCTTTCGGTGCATTGGATTCTCCGCATCTCTGGTTCGCAATATCCGTGAGGCCACGGTTTTGGCAAGCCGGGTGGATGTCGAGATTATCTTCTGTTTGGTTCCTGGACATGTAGGAATTGCAGGGATTGAGGGCGCCAAAGAGTCCGCGAGGACTCTGCGAATGGACCAGCGTTTCGCTCCTCCTCACACCGACTACATGGCAGGAATATGGGCAGCTCTTCGTGCTGATTGGCAAAGAAGATGGGAGACGGTCAAAAGGAACTTAAAGTTGCGTGCCATTGCGCCGCGACTGTTTCCATGGCCCTACCCCCAATGCTGCGAAGGCTCCAGCTTGCTAGATTTCGTCTCCGAATTGGACACACTCTCAGGACGCACCGATATTTGATGGAGTGCTCGCCAGCGCTTTCCTGTTAAGACTGCGTTGTCCCCCAGACTGTTTGGCACATTCTTGTTGAATGTCCCAGCCTGGGCGATCTCCGCGCAAATTACCTGTCCCGGTACTGGGATGAGCTGGGTTGCTACCACCTCTCCCTTGTACTCGGGACGAGTTCGTGCACATTGACTACTGGCCTTCTTTCCTTTATTTAACTAGTTTTGGGGGGCTTTTGTAGGTCGCACGCTCTTGCGCCGAGTAGTGAAGCAGACCTCCCCCCCAACGCCGGAGCTTGCTTCCTACTTGTTGGCATTTTCCCTTTTTTATTGTTGTTCATTTTTGCATATTATTATTTTAAAGTAGCCTAGTGCTAGGCTGTTGTGAGTGCGGCGACTTCTGCTCAAGTGGGTTGTCGCCAGATAGGCTCCTAAAATTAAAAAGAAAAGAAACAAAGGAATGTTCCCACGCTTCTTGGGACGATCCATAGTTCCATGAGATACGAGATATTGTGTGTAATGTATAGGTGTGTGAGGTTTGGGTAGTCTATAACTAGGTGTTTTTTATCTGGGCTTTGGTTGAATCTGGTGCATGGTGGTGTCAGGGCAATGTTTATTGTATTTGTTAGTGGAGTGTGCATTGGAACATAATGGAGTGGTGGCCTTACCTGAGTTCAGATAGGATTACTCTCTGTTTGTGTAGTGATTTCTCTGTTTAGTTTATTTACTCTGCCTCAGTTTCCTTCCTCTTTATTTTTTGTCCGTTCTGGCAGTAATTTTTTAAGTTTATTCTTCTGGAGTCCAATTTTTTCTTTTTTACCATTCGTAACTACTGTCCACTATGCTCAAAACAATTCTTTTCGCACTTTGTCTGTTAATTGTTTTATTTCTATTTTTTATCTCTGTTTTTATTAGATTTTATCGAAAAAGATCTTGTTTGTTTGTAAATTTCTTTATCCATATTAGTTGACTCTTTGCGTGTCTAAACCGGTTTCTCTTTAATATATTTACTACCGGTATTAGCTCAGGTATATTACTACCGGTATTAGTTCAGGTATATTTCTTTTCCACTTTAAGAGGATTTTGATTAGCTTGTGGTCATGTAATGATTTTACTTGTTTTTTGCTCGGTGGTTTAAAGGTTGATATCGGTCGTCTTGTTCGGATTATTAGGTTATTTGTGGCCTTTTAGCTTCGAGGGATTTTGGCTTATGTGTACCTTTCTCTTATTTCTCAGTCCATGATCGTTAATTGCTTGGAAACATTCGGTCAGACCTCTAACCTTCAATGTGAGCTCTATGATTGGCAATCTTTTATCTTATTCTGTGCCATTTCTGGATCGTTTTTCTATTCTTTTGTTTAGGGTCTGCGATATTGGCTTCACTATATAGGTCTTGGTGGTTTCTCATTTCTACCCGTCTCGTATTTGTTGTCATATATATTGACTAATTTGACATATTTGGATCTTCTGCAGATTATTTCTGGATATAGAGCACATTTTGCGGTCAGATGTACTAGACACATAGGATTTTGGCCTAGGAATTTTTTTCTTCTTTCGCTGTGCCTCGAGATCTTGGACTGTAGAGTAGCGGCATTCCCACTTTTCGTTTGTCGGCCACGCTACATGTTTCTTGTAAACTCTTCTCAATATTGTTAAGCCCAATACCTAGCATTAAGTAGTATATATATGTCTCTTTTATAGTTTATTCCTTTTTATTATTACTTTTTATTTTATACCAGATGAGTCGCATCATCAGCGTATTGACTATTAAGATACTCATCGTTTTGGGGTGGTTGAAATCAACAGTATATATCAAAGAAAAGGATCCAAATATCAGCATTGCAGTAGTGTAGCTCCTAGTATAAATTTTCTTCCTCTGGTATTTACTTGACTACATATAAACTACTATATAATCCCGGAAGATCTGTTCTATTTTTTCTCAGTTCTCAATCTGAGTATTTTATATTGTATTCCTCTTTGCCATACTTTGTCGAAAGCTTTTGATAATTCCTCCTCTCAGACCAAGAAACCACACTATTAGCATATAACTTCAGCCTGAAATATCTATGCCTAAGTCACATAGAGGTAACTAACCAAGTAACTCACTCACTTTACTCATGCTTTGTATTTGGTCATTTCTGTATCGTTGTTTTTATATTTTCTCTATTTGATGATTTAATTCTTTACTGTTAGTTAGTTAGTCAGTCGACACCAATCCTTCCTTGATCCAGGAAGATCCCCGACCGAATAATGAAATCTACATAAAGGTCAGTATGACAATCGCTGGTCGGCCCGAGGGCAGCAGAAGCCGGTCCTCTTTGGGGAGATGTGCCAAGAAGTATTATATTTTTTTATACCAAACAGGGTTCAGGTGGAACCTTCGTTGCCCCGGGTCAAAGGGACCTGTTCCGCGTCAGAGGTAGTGGGATATATATCCCCATTGGCTGGATTCCTTTGAACAGAGAGTGTATGTGTGTGTGTGTGTGTTGTGCTGTAAAAACGGGAGAGGAAAGAAAGCAGTGTTTTAATTGGCTATGCGTGTGGTGAAAAGTGTAAGATTTACCCACCCGAATACAGGGGTGAGCCCAGCGCGTCCACCAGTCGGTAGCCAGATCTCTCCGTGCTGTGTCCGCTCATGCCAGTACTCGAGATCGAACCCGGTACCGCAACGTTGGGAAACACACTTCGTAAGTTATGTTTACTCTCTTAGATATATAAGTCCCTGTCAATTCCACTGCAGACAACCCCGAAGGCCGATTGATTTGACACTATGCTTTTGCTGAGAGACGCATCAGAATTCATTTTTCTGCTTAGAAACGGACTAAGAGCAACGCTGCCAACCCAAAACATCCAAACTGGAGTCTTGTCAATTTTTATTCACAATTAAAAAAGAGAGATATACATCATTTAATACGGAGATATTGTAAATAAATGAAAGCTTAAAAAAAATCATCTCGTTCATCGACCAGCGTGGGAAACAGCCTCGGATGTCTACCATTCATTAATTTCGTCTTAACTATGCCAGTCACTTTGAACTGGCCTAATTAAGGGCTCATGTGGAAGCTGGTTTGAAGACTCGCCCACAACGGAAGCATGAGTGAGAAATTTTCCCGAAACGGGACTTAACTGCAACCTTCGGATGTAGGAGTAATCTTCACATCCGAGGGACCGGCTGGAATCATAGAGGGAAGTGACCCCCGTCTCTATATATGCTGTAAGAGGTTAAGGTACAAGTATCCTGGTATTTAGCATGAGGATACCAAGAGAAAACATAGAACAAGAAAAGTTTCATAGCTTACATACTCGTATGTGCTTTGTATGCTACACATTGGAACAACACACAACTGAGACATGCCCCGAAAAGGAGAAATTGTGGGGCAGTGAATGCGCCACAACCGTATTTTGGTACGATTAATGCAAAATCACAAATAAAAGTGCTTAAATTGTAAAAGCGACCATAGAACTATAGCTTTGAACTGCCCTAAGAGAAAATGAATAATTAAGAAAAAGAAAGATGAGAAAAAAGCGAAACAGAACACAAAAGCAAGCGTCGCGAGAAAGAATGAGGAGATGCAACAAACAAGGGCATCCCCCTCAGACGTACGCATCACGAACGACCTCAGCGCACGCATTCTAATATCGATGCCAACGTAGCAAACGCTGCTACAATGAAGGGCTTAATTTGCTTCTAAAAGCTAACGGACTACCATCAATAATGATGCGGGCAAACCCAAATTGTTCCAAGGCTTTTAAGGACTCAATTATTTAAAATAACGAGTTCAGGAAAGCCTATCTTGAGATGAACGAGAAATATCCCTGTCCAGAATAATCCAAAGAGAGAGAAAAGAATAAGAAAATGAAGAAGAAGAGGAAGATGATAACACCACATTTTCGGAAAGCGACAAGGGCCTAAGCACTCGTAACAAGATAAAGAGCAAGTCAAAGACTCCAAGCGCCCCTCCAAAGAATACAAAGCCTGTACATGCCCAAGCTGTAACCCAGGCTAAAACGAAAAATAAAATAAAAAAGAACACCGGTAATTGACAATACATCATTCAAAGAAACGCACTGAAGATTTTAGAAATTAACACTAACGGATGACGACGAAAGGAACTCTCCACGGAAACGTATTTAGGAAAAATGATACAGATGTCAT
The DNA here is from genome assembly GCA_963969495.1 of Ceratothoa steindachneri. Taxonomy (NCBI): domain Eukaryota; kingdom Metazoa; phylum Arthropoda; class Malacostraca; order Isopoda; family Cymothoidae; genus Ceratothoa; species Ceratothoa steindachneri. The sequence goes on from OZ018333.1 coordinate 43,401,131, forward strand.
CTTAATTTCGGAACATGGGATCGACACACGTAATTCGAAAATGAAGATCTGGAATTACGATGTGTTGATCACAAATTACTCGCAAGAGCGCTACGATGTAGTCGCTATTGCAATTAAAAAAAAAAGAGGATTAACTACAAGCAGGTGAGAAATCTTGGTCACTACCACCGGATACCAGCCGCTAATGAGAAACTTTTTGCCTCTGCAGTCTCTCACTGACCTATTTGCCAGGAGAACCCCCATCCATAATACTTATGTGTGATCTGAATGCCAAATGTCAGAAGTCCGGCTACAGAAACTTTAATGGGATATGAAGGAGCCTGGATACTTTGCTGGACAGAAAAATCGTCCAGCGAATTGGCTCCGACTTCCCCACCTTTGTCAGAAGATGGAGTCCCACTAAACCAGACATATGTCTGGCCAATCGTCAGCTGCCGTTCAATTAATACATAAGGATCATAATTATCATCAATAGGAACCATATACAAGTCCCAGCCGTAGTTAGGAAAAAAACTACAATAAAGCAGTCTGGGCAAGGTATGCACATCACTTCGAGGCCTCTCATCCGCCAAACTTGGATGCGGCAGTTCTGAGGAGGTTGACGAGGCACCAGACGACCTTAACAACCATCTTAATAACGTGAAACGAGCTTCTATCCGTAAATCCGAATACATAAGGATTTACACCATGAACTTAAATTGCTGTATGAAATCAACATCATAGATGCATCAATTGACTAGATACAACGAAGATTTAAAACAAAAGCCCAACCAGTTGATCCTTGAACAACAGTGGAGACGTTGGAACGATACGATCGAACGACTCGATCATGCTGCATCTCCCAAAGATTTTTGGAATAAAATCAGACGACTCAAAAGATGGATTCGGTAAAGGAAGAATATACAGATATTAAAAGAAGATGGAAACATCAAGACAGAAAAAGAAACATCAAAGCAATGTTCATTGGGAAAAAATGTTAGGTATAACTTAAAAAGAGAATGAAGAATACGATATAGAGTTCGAAAGTGAAATCATAGATGAGTTTAATACCCAAATAAATATGACGCGCCCGCACCCTTAGGTGGATAGACAGCGCGATGGAGACGCCGAGATTCCCAAAGAAGAACTACTAGGGGCGCTTCGTTTATTCCGTCAAAAAGCCCCATTACGTGGACATTGTTTGTCGGGATGTATCAAAGGCGTTTGAAAAGGTGTGGCAGAGGGAAATGCAATACAAGATCCTAAGGGTGGGCCTATGTGAAAACTTAGAAAGAACTCCTTGTGACTACGTCATCGAGAGAGCAGCGTATGTCAGTTTAGGGTGCACGGATGAACCGAGGCTTTCGTTCAATACGGGCCACCCGGAGGAAGGTGTCTGTCCCTCACTCGCTACTTGATATATACCGCAGATATCCCAGGCCCTACGAACCCTACTTGCCTCAACATTCAATATGCCGATGATATCAGCCACATAATCCGGTGTCCTTGGCGGGACGCGCCTATGCAAGCTCGTATGACAGCGTCAGAAATCGAAAGATTAAATATCTACGAGGCAAGTGGAAAATAAAAGCAAATCAAGAGAAATTCAAAGTAGTCCATATTGGGAGAACACTACTTGCAGATGTCAGGATGGGAAATAGACGCGATCCCTACACCAGGAGTGCAATGCACTCAGAATGAAGATTCCTTCATCCGGGTGGAGGAAGCACCTCTCATATCGAATTTCTAAGGCCAAGCGCGTAATCACGACTCTATTCTTGTTCAGAAGTTTTGGAGAAAGAAACAAAAAGATCTACAATGTTATTGTAAGATCCCCGGTGGTATACCCCGCTCTCGCCCTCTCTTTTGCCTCAAAGACACAAAGAGGAAACTAAAAGTCGTGCAGAATAAATGTGTGTACCTAAATAACGTCTAAACGTAGGCATGAAAGAAAACGCCAAGAAGAGTAGCACAGGGAAGCGGGGTTGATTCCCATTAACAAAGTCATATAAAAACGCACAAGGACTATGCAAAAACTGGGTACTCAAGAAATGAATGATGAAATACTCAAGAAATGAATGATGAAATCGTTCAAATGATGCTTAGCTTCGTGGCTAGCGGAGACGAAGTGCCGTTCTACGCATGAATGAAATGTTAATTCACCAATGAATAAAAGAATAAACCAAATATGACTAAAAATACTCCGAATTATACAAAGAAAATCACCGAATATGACAAAAAATATACCGAACAAGACTCATTAAAACCGAAAAAGACGTGAAGAAAGAAGAAACAAAAAAACACATAAATGCACACATTACATAATAAATAATAACAAAGAAAAATTAAGCATCAAGTTTTAAAATAATATATTACAGAACAACATCAAATGCACATTGCACATACAAAATATATTGAGATTTGTTAAGACGAATGGCTTGAACGCCATAATAATAAAAACTAAAACTAAAAACAATCAAAATATAAACAAAACAAGAACATTATGAAAGTGATAGGCTTGATTACCAGGCGCCTTGCATCCCTCTACAGATCTCTCACACTACTTTCTCTTTTTACTTTTAGTTCCGTCTACCTATCACATACCCTTTTGTCCCCTACATACATATATACATACATATTTACACCAATATTTACACTATGGGCATGCCTTACCCTTAAAGGAAATAGGCAAAGAAACATGTCATACGCTACAGCAACCAAAAACAACCACACAGAAACTGAGAATAGAAACACAAGTAAATATTAACGAAAAATTAAGTGTAAAAATACTTTTCTACACTCACACATAATGAACTTATCGAACCAAGAAAGCTATGTTACGTCACTCAATGAGATGCTAAAAGAAAATGGACTCGAGCCAATGAAGTTCCCCGAAGAAGTTGCCTCTTGGGTGATCTTCAATATACACATAAGAGAGAACAAACACCACAAAATAAATAAGCGAAAAAACCAAAGAAAAGGGTGCAAAGAAAACAATGAGACAAACACAAATGAATCTGAATCAGAAACCAGCACTGAGGAATCGGCTGAGCAAACCAGAGTAGGACGAAGAAAAACCCAGAAAACAAGGAAATCTAAATAAAAAATGAGTACAACCCCAAGGGAATTAATCACCAGCCCCGTTTAACTCAACCTCCCGCAAGAAAAATATATGTGTAGACAAGAACAAAACGAAAAAGGAAGAAAAAATGCTAAATCTAACCACCCGAGACTACCACTACCAGGAACAGGAATTTAACTGAAACCTTCCTCATAGACAGACAGAAATTAGAAATTTTATTGATAAATACAAACGTAGGGAAAGATAAAGAATAAATTTACTTAAATATTTTTAGAAAATTAGACCCTGATATAATACTAACACCAGAACATGAAATTGACTTAGAATTAAAAAAAGATAAAGATTTAGAACAAAAATATAGTAGCAAATAACCCTTCAAGTGCGAGAACTGACGGAGTCGCCATTGCGGTCATAAAAGAAGTGGAATTTAGGACGAAAGAAGGACTACTAAGATCATACGTCCAAATAGAAATACAACTTGAATTCACCAGTCTTATCATAGCAACGGGATATCAACCACGCAAGGAGGGACAGTCTCCCGATGATCAACACTACTAAACTAGTCATCTTTAATAGACACTTAAACGCTCACTGCACAGAAAATGGATATACAAACATAAACGACGCGGGCAAGCATCTGAAGACGATACTAAATTGAAGAATGCTGCAGAGACTGGGAGCACAATTCACCAACATACATACATCAACAACAATATAGCATCAAAACCAGATATCTGCCTTTCGAAATTCAACCTGCTATTTATAAGTTATAACAGGTGGCATGGAGCTCTTTAACACTGAACTGAGCTCAGAATATTTGTGGATTGCATACAGGCCCCCAAGACCATTTTCAACATTAAAGGATGTTACTCAAAAACCAAGGGTAATCATTTTTTGGCTGTAGGTTTTGCAGTTTTCATATATAGATATTGAGTCGTGAAAATGTATAGACGAAATTTATTGGTGGTAATTGGTGAAATAATAAAAAAGTTTAGTGTATCAATTTATCAATCTCTTCCTTGGAGAACTTATTCCACAGTGAATCGATGGAGTCCACCTTTTCGGCGATAAACAGGGCCTTACTCTGTTCCTAGATAAGTAGGTTTGCAGCTTGACGTCTGGCTGATGAGAGTGTCATGATGTAGGTCGCTTAAAGGTCTGCTTAGGCTTGGCTGAGCGGAAAAGACAACAATATTGGTTAAGAAATTTACTTCCATTATTGACAAACTTTTCACATTTTTCACATCTCATTTTTATATATTTACTTTCCTCTCCTGTAACTCTTTACTCCAGTTCCTCTGCATCGGCTACTCAGGAAGGGAGGGAGGGAGAGAGAGTATAAATTTATTTTTAAGAATTTGATCTATATCAGACTGCTCTCATCGTTGGATACCTGCCCTTGCATAGGAAAAGGAGCGCAAGCTTTGGAACTCTTTCTTTTTTTCAACACAGCTGCACATCTCGAGTTCAGATAACTTTTCTGCCAATTAAGGTCTGTAGAAACCGCCTGTCTCTAACGTGTCTTAATCACGGAAAGAGGCCCTGCAGGGGGCGCGAAGAAGATGAACCCAGTCTGGGGTGGAGTGGTCGGGACAGGTAGGTAGACCCTGTAAGACAACATCATAGGTAGGGCAGATAAAGGAGAACTCTGGAATATTAATAGGTCAACGCTCCACGATAAGGGCTTGTTAGGTTCGCAATCGGAACCGCCGTCATGGACGACCCCAATGGCGATAAGCGCATTTCCCTCAGGGGGAAAAGAGCGCTGTCAGAAACCGGCTAGGGAGAAAGTATTCGATTCGCCTTCTCGAAAGTTAGGATTGCTCTTTGCCTAGTGAAGGAACAAGCATATGGCTACCTAGCCATAGGTGGCACCCGGGGCATAGAGAGTATTACAAGCACAGCACAAAATCGAGAAATGAATTTGAAAAGATCGGCCTCGTTCCTAAGGTGCCCCCTCAAATTGATGCACAGAGACGATCGTCTGTCGACGCATTGACCCTTACGTTGGCTCACACTCTGCCGAAGAATTACAACATGAAATAGAGCTTAAAAAGACCATAATAGCTGAAAAGGAGAAACAGATAATAGAGGCTAGGAAAAAAGGCTAACACGACCTATGCACAAATTTGTAACCATTTAAACAAGTGAGAACCCTTTTGTAGGTCTTCTAAAACGACATTAATTTTCTGACGACCTAATTGGACACTCGTCTCAATATTCACGTTGGGGCTCTCGACAGAACAGCAGATGCCGCGTTGGACTTCTAACTTTAGGGCAAGGGTTGGATCCCGGGAAGAGCTGACATAGAACCTTCCGTAGCATCACGATCTTCCCGCCCATTGGCGTATACGCTGAATTTACTCCTGCAGCGGTAAGGAGCTCCACAGGCATTATAACGCAAATAACTCATCACAACATCACTATCATTCCCTTCATGTCTTTTCAGCACGCAATATCCACCCTCTTCCCAGGTTCGGACCCATGCCATGTGTTACAATCCCCCATCCCTATGTGGGTTCTCATACGCACCCACATACACTTGGCGCGGAGCCACGAATGGTTGTTCGCGGTTAGTGTCCGAAATACGATAATACCTGCCCCCTCCCCCCCGGAGAAGAACGGTCGCTGGTGCCTCTTGGCTTGCTTATGATTGTCATTCTGATTTTTATGTGTATCTCATTATCAAGGTTGAGAAGCCTTGTATTTAGCTGTTCTCGGAGCACAAGTTCTTTTTTAATCTTTTTAACGCTCATTGAATGAGTCGGTTTTTTATTGCTCCATTTCAATTATTATTAATTATCCAATTCTTGCTTTGTTAAATCAAAAATGTTAAATAATAATTTAGGACAAATTTGTTTTGGTATTTTTTCGGAGCCAAAACTTTTTCTAGCGACATCTGGCAATTCATTTATCATAACAAGATTTAGAAAATTTGGTTAATTAAAAAACACCCCAAAATAATTATGTTGCAGTATTATTATGCTTGCACTAATTAAAAAACAAAGGAGAATAAATAATAATAGTTAATAAATAGAATTTCTACACTGGATGCAAAAGGGAAAGAGGGGAGAGTTGAGGGAGGCTCCGCCATTTGAGGGAGCGCTCCCCCGCTCCTTACTGCGACGACTGCGTTGTCCCACAGACTGTTCGGCACATTCCTGTTGAATGTCCCATTCTGGGTGATCTTCGCGCACGTTACCTGTCCCGGTACCGGGACGAGCTTGGTCGATACCGCTTGTTCCTTCTACTTGCGACGGGTTCGTGTACAAATACTTGCGGATCATCTGACTTTTTGGAAGAGATTGGCCTCATCCATTATATTCGACTCTCTGTGTTGTAGGCCGCAGGCTCCTGCGCCGGGAAGGAGGTAGGCCGCTTCCCCTCGACGCCGTAGCGCATTACCTTCTTGCTTTTATGCTGCATTTGTTGCTTGTTTCTTTGCTTTTGTTTTGTTATTTGTTTTTTTTGGTGTGTTAATTTAGATAGTATTAGGCTGTGGCGTGATTACGACGACTTATGCTCTAGTAGGCAGTCGCCAGATAGGCTCCTTAATAAAAGAGTAAGAGCAAGAGGAAGACTGGACACCAGTCGAAGAAGGCAGCCTATCATTGTAATTGCCATTATCTGGGCACCAAAAAATAGTGGGTGGGAACCAAAGACTTTCTGTTTTAGCGTTGAGAAATCCTCTGTAATAAATTTCGTTTGAAAACATGGTGTTTATAGTTATAATAATATTGTAACATCTAATTTAGGCCAGAATAGAAGATACTGAATATAAAAAACCTGACTTTGTGGCGTACCTACATACAAACCTGACCTTATTTTGCATACAGACATATGATAGTACATATTTTTTAAGCTAAATGTAGGAATCTAACTTTACTCTTCCCTAATAAAAACTTAGATCAACTCCTAAGCTGGTTGACATGACGAAAAGTTTATATTTTTAAAAAGCGCTTCGGTGAAATGGTAAACATAGATATAAACCAAAGCCACCTTCACAGAACACACAACATACACTCACTGGAAAGTTTGTGGGGTCACCCGGTGCCTACCGAGGCCTTCCTCAGGAGCTCGAGGCTGTTCGGTCAGACCAGTTAGGGGTAAGCAGCAACATCATAGCTGTAATGATAGTCATTTAAAGTCAGTGACTTAGAAGATTCCTCAACGGATGACTAAGAACTTACTCAGGCCATTTGGGAAAGTACTTTGGGAACAATTTCAAAATAAACTTGAAAATCACCTTATTTTGAGGTCAAATGATACCGTGTTATCTTTTTATTAAAGCCTTTTGCGTGTTAATAACTGTAAGAGGTCGATGTGTATCGATTGGAAGCCTCATTTAAGTAAGAGAAAAATAATGGAATAGATTTTGTTATCATTTAGAATAGAATTGCGCTGAAATCCTTTGTTATCGATAGGAACTTCGCAAATAGACTTTTCAAAGCGCTATTTCTGTTTATAAAAATGTGCAGTATTAAAGAATTGCTTTTCTGATCCATTTAACAAAATCAACTTTGAAAATAAAGCATTGGTCAATGAAGTTGACTTTGAAAATATTAAGGTATTTTTCTTTCAAATATAAATAACTAGTGTAACCCTTCCATTAAAAAAATAAAGCACTATTTGATAATAATTTGAATTTTTACACTAAAATACATGGATTATTTGAATTCCCGAAATTTACTTTTATATAAAACATTTTAAATAAAAAAAACAAAGTGAAATTGTAAATTGTTATATTCTATTGGTTGAAGTAAATTTTCATTATTTTTTGCATGCCCTATTAAATAGGAGGTAAATTCATTTGGGGCCCAAGTTTTTTAAAAAATAGGAATTAGTTTTTTCCTTTTGTCTTAATTAAAAGACCAATTATAAATTTGCCTTGATTGTCAAGCACGCACATTTAGCCTAAAAATAAAGTGATGCAATTATTCAAGTATTTTTGGCATTCAAATTCTTCTGTGAATTATTTCACATTGAAATTAATGAGTCGTGTTTTAGCCACGTTGTAAATAGGAATTACCTGTTTTAATGGCACGTTGTTTACAGCATTCAAACCTTCGATAGCTTTGCTTTAATTTGTTGCATGATTATTCGGGAATAAATGATTTTTAAGAATATTAGTAAGTTTAAAATAAGCTTTTGTAAAAATGAAGAGTTTAGGCCATATTGATAATCGTACCCAATGGCGTACGATGGATGATCTATGTGAGCTATCCTTTTTTTCACAAATTACCATAAAAAAACTTAGAATTTTTTAAATCTCTTTAAAACTTAATCAAATTTATTAAAAATGTCCTGATACAGTGAACTGATCAGTGGCGTCCAAGTGATTCGTGATTTTCTGTTTCGTATGCACAAAAAAGATTCAGTCACAGTTTGGAGGCTTCCGTGGACTCATTTGCGCTTCGATTCTGAGTACTCGTTAGCCCTTGGCTTCTGAGGACTCTTTAGCCCTTGAATTATCTGGACTGATGAGCAATTGGCGTCAGAGGTTCCATTAGCACTTGGCTTCTAAGGACTCTTTAGCGCTTGGCTTCAGATGACTCATTAAGGCTTGGCCTCTGTCAAGTCATAAGCTCTTGTGGTCCTTGTACTCATTAGCCTTTGGATTCTCAGGACTCATTAGCACTTGAATTTTATGAAGTCATGCACCCTGCTTTCAATGGACTCATTAACCTTGGCTTATATGGACTCATTAACCCTTGGTTTCTATGGAGTCATTAGCCCTTAGCATGTCCAGACTTATTAGCGCTTGGCTTCTCTTGACCTTATTAGCCCTTGGCTTTTAAGGACTCATTTTTCTTGGCTCCTTTGGAATCATTAGCCATTGGCTTACCTGGCATCATTAGCACTTGCTTCTATGGATTCATAAGCATTGGATTTTGTGGACTCATTAGCTCTTGGATTTTCGAAATCAAAACTTCTTTGTCTTTTCTCATCTCGTTCTGACCGCTTATTACATTGCGGCATTGACTGTACGCCAAAGTGCTTAGATAAAATCTTGTCTTTATTATTATTATTACTAATGAAAATGAAATAAATATTTACTATTACTATTCAACGTTGATATCTTTGAAAGTTCGGCTTCTAGTCGATAAAATGATTATATTTTTATTACTGTTTTCAGATCAATAAATAATCAGGCAAATCTGATATCAATATCAGGTCAATATCAGATCAATATTAGATCAATATTTGGGCAAAACTAGGTCAATGTCAGATCAATATCAAATCAATAGCGGGGCAATACCGATCCAAAATCAGAGCAGGATGGTCTCAAGCACCGTAATGTCCGAAATCTGCTAATGCTTACGAGGGACAGGAGGGAGGGGGGGGTTCCTGCGTTGATGGCTGCAATGAGTAAACTGTAGTCCTCATTAATAAAAATTGAATTGGATAAAATGTTTTTTATATAACTAAATATTTTGACTATTTCTATATTAGCTTAGAAATGAAAAAATAAGACCAATTCTAAAGTTAATTAACCTTTTAAGACCTTTTGAGAGTATTTTTTTAAGGAAAGCCTAAAAGTATTTAATCTGCAAAACTTGAATTCATTCAGAAGGCCACACTTAATGGCCAGGAAGGTCACATTCGGTCTAAAGGCCGCAGGCTTCCCCGACCCCTGCGATAGAACATCACCTGCGTATCTTTCCCTCGGCCGCAGCGAGACATCGTGCCCCAACACACGTCTCGTCCCCCGAGGCCCAACAATTGCATCAGGCGGCGCTTGGTTGCCAGTGGCGAGGGATAGAACGGTGGGAGAGGGAAGCATTGATGCGCACCGACCTTACGTTTTTGGGAAAGGTATTACAATTAAATAATTGGCCATTCATGGTTTGAATGATCTATTTTAACAAAAAAAAAGATAGAAGGGGATACTGACCCTCTACTAGACACATGGGGGAGGTGGGACGGGAGCTTCGTATGATTTTGGTGGAATTAAAGGAAGTGGTAACGTTGTGAATGGGAGTGATTAGGTTGCTAAGGACCCGGTTACTAGGAAGCTGCTTTCAGGCACCTGGCTCTTTGAGAGATGGTTGTAAGTGTGCTGGTTGTTAGAAGCGGAGATGCTAGAGACTTGGTTGACACCTCCCCACTTCCCTTTGGCCACTATATCTGCAGTTGCGTGCCCTCCAGCTCCGCAAGGAGAGATCTTTATAGAGCGGAGTGTAGTTGGAGGAAGTGAAAATGTGTGGGAAATTTGTATATACGAACATTTTCAGCTGCGTCATTGGGGCCGCAGAACACATAAGTTCAGACGTTGTGGTTTGCAGGGCACGAAATCTTTCGTATATTGGTAGCATGGTTGTCATCCCCACAAATCATAACTCCACCTCCTAATTCTTGATCTCATACATTCCTACCTTCTATTGCATCTTGCTTCTTCCTCACTTAGGAGTAGCGTCATACACTTCCCGCCACACGACACTTTCTTCCTCTTCATCTACGTCTTACAGAGCGTAAGCATCTTTATTCCCGTTAATGTTCGCCTCACACAGCCCAAGCAAATTTATTCCTCTTCATGTTCGTCTCACACAGCGCAAGCACCAGCAGACTCTGTTTACACTCATTTCCTACCTCTTCCCTCCAAAGATTTTCCCATGGACCTATGCAATGGGAAATCACAATAGCGGGAATTTAACAAAGTCCTTTAATTTTAGTATTGTCTTCTTTCCCATCCAATCTGAGGCTAAAGTTAATAATACAAACGCTTTAGTTAATTAAGTCGTTTCGTTTTCTCAAATGCAAGTTAAGAATAAAAACTATCGCCCCTATTTTACTCCTATTTTTCAATTAAACTATCTTTGAGAGCTGCCATTCCCTTATACATTATTATAACCATTTATTTGAAATCTGCCAATTATTTTCTGTCATTTGTAAAATATATTTTCATTTTCTCTAAATCCCAACACCTTTTTAACTGATCTAAGGAAGAATTTGGAAATAATTAAAATAACTTCAAAATGATTTCCCTTTGAGATTCTCTATACAGAAGTACCTAAATTTCTGACTTCAAAAAGAATGTAATTTTATAGTGAATTAACTTCCAATTAAAACATATTCCCCCCCCCCCCCTGTAATTTAAAGGAGCATCAAAAAGATCGTTCTCTCAGGATGCTTCCTATGATATTTTGATAATAAATCCTGCTATTTCGTGCTATCAAATGACGATTAAAATAATTCTGAAAAAATCAAGGATAAAATACCATTCGATTTCTGTAAAAAGGAAACTCTCATTTCACACAAATGTAAAAATTGTGTGGTTAAGAACCCGCCCCTTAAAAAGTACATCCCTAAGAACCAGACATCAAAACAACCATGTCCCACATAGCCAGATCCCTAAAAGCAAGGCCTTAACAATCAGGTATTTACCAACCAGTGCTCTTCCAATCAGTTCCTAACAACCAGATCCCCAAACAACCAGATCCCCAAACAACCAGATACCCAAACAACTAGATACCCAAACAACCAGATACCTAAACAACCAGATACCCAAATAACGAGGTCTCCAAACAGCTAGATACACAAACAACAAGATACTTAAACCACCAGAGACACAAACAACCATGTCGCTAATAAACAAGTCTTTAACAATCAGTTCTCTAATAATCAATACCATAACAACCAGGTCCCGAAAACAACCCTGTCCCTCATAGCTAGATCCATAACATCCAGGTCCTTATCAATCAGTTCTTTAAGAACCAAATTTCTAACAATCAGTTTTATAACAACCAGGTCCCCAAACAGCCAAATCCTCAACAACCAGATTCATAAAACCCTAACCATAAAAACCAGGTCCCCAAAACAACCAAGTCCCTCACAGCCAGCTCCATAACATCCTGGTCCTTATCAATCAGGTCCTTAACAACCAAGTCTCTAACAATTAGTTTTATAACAACCAAGTCCCCAAACAGCCACATCCCTAACAGCCAAATCCTTTACAACCAGATCCATAAAACCCGAGTCCCTAACCAAACAGGTACCTAACAACCAGTACATACAATAAGTAATGAAGAGGGTTGTCTAGGACCCCATCCAGTCAAGTCAGCAAATCCTCTTTACTCTGGAACTCGAATGTGTGTGTGGAAGAAAGAAAGGGAATGAGCGAACAAACGATGATGTGGCCAAACTCCGCTGCAATCGGAAGCGGTGGTTCCTCTCGTCTGGGACTACCATCAAGGAACCACAAGGACAACAGACCCAAGTCGCGTGCTCTCAATTATTCTGACTTTTGACCTTCAAAACTTTCAATAAAACTCGGACTAACCTTAGGAAGACCTTGGTAATTATACCATCAGAAAGACAATGAAAAACAACAAAAGGGTTTCAAATTTTGTTAGAATCGGCGGAATAGTTAGGATATTATTGCCATAAAACTAATCGGAGCAAACATTAATAAAATATTTAATAAAGTAGAAAAAGGTAAAGTTTTCTTAAGTGTTACTAAAGATTTTTGTAGAAATATTAAGGCCTCAAATTTTCCATAATTACCACCTAAACTCATAGATTTATGTGCATCTATGAGCTATCAACATGTCTCAATATCTCCATTACTTGATATGAAAAAGGAAGTCGGAGAAAAAGAACAGATCGTCCGAAACTCCCTTCCCTCTCTCCCTGGTTCTCTATTGAGTGACCGAGACGCTGGAGTGGGGGAGGGAGTTCAGCCTGATACTCCATTTTAATCATCCACAATCAGCTTGTACAGAAGCTCATTAAGTTTCAACTCCAGATCGAAAAATTTCTTCCAGGAAAATTTAGAGGTTGTCACCGACAGGCGATTTCATTAACATGCTCAATACAGCATATATATATATATATATATATATATATATATATATATATATATATATATATATATATATATATATATATATATATATATGTATATATATATATATATATATATATATATATATATATATATATATATATATATATATATATATATATATATATATATATGGAATTAAACCACATTCTCTGAAGACAATTTAATTCAGAACAGTTTTAGTGTATCTCACACCCTTTTTCAACTGACACTGCGTAGAAAATATAAGAGAAGTTCATATAAGCATAACACAACATCCCCTCTTTTTTTCACCAATCCCCTATGTGATAGAACGGGTTGAGGCCGCTTAATTTCAACCACTATCAAATGTTATTTAAAACCGCGATGCGACCCACGTGCATCTTTGCTTTGAAGCCCGGCGCCTTATCGCAGCCACCTGAGTCAATGTTTAAACAAGGAGGTTTATCTTCCCCCATCGCCCCATGCGCCGCTTTCGCCAGATTGAGTTAGGCTTATGGGCAGATAAGGTATTGTTCTCAGGCTCGGCTTTGCATTCCCTCGAAGCCCCCACTCCATTGTCCCCTACGCCAAGGGGATGTCCCGACTATTTATTTGGAAACTTTACCACTAAGATCAGATTTAGATCAAGATTTTCTTCGCGAGACATCACTACGGACCAGTCTCACCTTGTGCACGAAAGGGCCCTCGACCTCGAGATCCACCATCACTTGTCCAGAAAAAGGACAATATCCCTTGAGTGCCAAGGTTTGAGCCTTTGTGACGCCAGGTCCACTAGGCTTCCCCTGTTGTTTAGAAAGAGAACAACTTTAGAACAGCCATTGTTCTGTTTAACCCGTTGACGAGAAACGGTTCTCACCCCCCCCCCTTTTGTTTAAAAGAGAACAACGTAGAACAACCATTGTTCTTCCAGCTCGCTCGCCAAGAAACGGTTCTCACCCTTCCCCCTTGTTGTTCAGAAGAGAACAACATTAGAGCAGCCATTGTTCTTGAGCCCGTAGACAAGAGACGGCTCTCACCCCCACTGTTGTTCAGAAGAGAACAACGTAGAAGAGTCATTGTTCTTCAAGCCCGTTCGTCAAGAAACGGTTCTCATTCCCAAGACACCACGTAAGGATTATTTGATTCCCCCCTCTTCGGCTGGAACTCGCCAGCGATCAAAAATTCCTTCACATCGCCTTCCTCTGCACAAAAAGTGTAATTACGTAAGCCGAACGTTACCTTTGAGTATTTAACCCTTTTTTCAACTCTATCCTTTGCTTTAAATGGTTTAGCGTACCACCTCATCCATTTAATTTATATTTGTTTGACCTTTTTAAATCTCTTAATCCTCGGATTAGCTAGATTTCCCACGCTCCTTTTCAATTCTCTTGGTTTTGTCAATATTTTCCGTTTTGTGTGTTGTTGATAGTTTTTATTAATAAAACTCTATTTTATTAATGATAGCCATATTATTATCCTTGAGCTCAGTTCCAATTCTTAAGCATATCAAAGATACATAATATCGGTCAACCCAGACATCCTCGCACTCTAAAGATAATTAAATAAGTTCCCTCAACGAATAGTTATATATGGTATATCGTCGAGAGTCCATTCTTCGAAATATATATATATATATATATATATATATATATATATATATATATATATATACTATTTAAATTTGGTATCAAGTGTGTAAGGTTTAACGCTATATTTTTGCAAACACTGGTCTCAGTCGAGTAAAGCATAGTGTTTTTCGTTATAATAATAGAGTATAGTAGTTCCCTTTTGTTTTAACGATTGCTATCCCCTTTTTTAGAAACTTAAGAAGCTGGAGTAGCTCAAGGAACTGTTATAATAATTTGTTTGTGTTTTTTGGGGGGTTTTAGTCAGTGGTTATTTAGATCGAAAAACCAAGTACGAATAGGTTCGTGCCCATATTTAGGTAGGCTAATTTTCTAGAAGGCATAATTCTTGTTTCAAGGAATTTTTATTTGGTTGACTATTGCGCCCCCAAGTGCAAAGATGACTCAGTTCGAATATTGAAGCGCAAGGAGAATCCTTGGGACTTTCCGGAAAAGAACTAATTGAGTACGTCTAAGAGGAGCAAAGAAAAGAGCGAGAAGAAAAAGAAAAAGAAAGAGAAATCCAACGAACAGAAAGAGAAACAGAAATCCAACGAGAAGAAAAAGAAAGAGAAAGAGAAATCCAACGAGAAGAAAGAGAGGAACGGAAAACACAAGCTGAGCTTCACCATCAGATTGAATTAGCTCGTGTTGAAGCAGAAATACAGTCAGCCAGTTCACGTTCAGAAGCCCCCCCCTCAATCTCTAACTAAAGCTCCTCAATTTCAAGGACGGAGAGGATTTCGGAGCATTTTTAGCACACTTCGAAAAGATCCTCGAAATCAATAACATTGATCTGGAGGCTGAAGGTGTAGTCAGATTACTTTCCTTGTTAAATTGTAAATTGCGCGAAATTTTTATATCTTTACCATCTGAATCTACAATTAACTACAGCACCTTAAAAGCTGAGTTATTGGCCGCTCATAATATGACTCCCGATTTCTACCGCCAAGAATTTCTAGGGGGTCGTATTAAACCCGGACAGAAGTTCCGTCAATTCGGATACATTCTTCAGAGGAATTTTAAATTTTGGTTAGAATCCTCAAAGGTTGATCCTAACAACGAGTCCTTAACAGACTTCGTGTTACGGGATCAATTTTTGGCGTCTCTCCCGACGGAGATCCGCGCGTTCGTCAAGGATCGTCGGTACCAGACCTTTAAAGAATGTACCGAAGAAGCGGATGTCTATGCCGCAAGCCATAATTTATACCAAAAAGAGAATCGAACTTTTCACCAACCCCCCAACCAGGAAAGAAGGAAGGATTCGCGCCCCTTTCAGGAAAGCTGACAAGGTTTCTGGGCCCCGTATAACCCCAAAACCAACAACAGGGCTGCAAACCTCCCGTTAAGATTTCTCATCCATCTCTCTTCCCGAAGCGACCAATCATATGCTTCACCTGTGGTGTAGAAAACCACATGAGCTGGAATTGCCCCCAAAATTCTAGGCTTAAAAGCAGACTAGCCCACCAAGTTCACCGGATTAATGCCACCCCGGCTTCCCCGGGGGTGCAGACCCAAGCAACAACTTCTCCCCCTCCGTCAGGCCACCAGGTAAATTTTATTTTTGACAAAAGTTCACCGGGAACGTTGAAATTTGAGGAGGGCAGCGTGAACGGCTGCCGAGTATCGACTCTCGTCAGGGACACAGGATGCACGTGTTTCATCGTGTCTGACGAGCTCCTCCCCCCAGTGGACCCTAACCACGAAAAATTTGGGGTGGTACATGACTACCTTGGGCGGGCGAACCGATTCCCCGTCGTTAGATGTTACCTGCAGTGTCAATATTATGATGGCTGGGCTGAAGTAATTTCAGCACCCATAAAATTCTGTTCTGTACATATAGGACAGAGCCCTGTGTCTCAGGCCGCCCTTCCTCGAGGCCGAGCTAAGAAAGAAGCCCAGGAGCCTGTCCCCATCAGAACCCCGATACCGTCCGATTTCTCGGAGACCCTTTACCAGGACTTTAGGACGGCACAAAAGGAGTGTGAATTACTAACACCCTTAGGTGATGAGGCGCAAGACAAGGACACGGAGACTGTCCGTGGACCCAAAGAAAAAAAGTACCCACAACGCGCCCATGGAAATACGTTCGTAGCACTGGACGAAACATCGGCGCTTAAAGAAGATTACCCCGCGGAGTCCCTTAATGTAATACAGACAGTGTTCATCCAACCTGATGCCGATTACCCTCCTCCTTCCCTACCAGGCGAGTCTTTTGAACCCTCTGACCTGGATATTGACGCGCAGCTGACACCACATCAAAGGAGTCAGCTACAAGAACTATTTGAATGGAGTCACCATTTAACCACCCTATTAGCTCTTTTCGAGCGACTGCGCGAAAATAGCCTCACCATTTGCCCCAGCAAATGCCATTTTGCCCACGAAACTATAAAATACTTGGGTTTCAAAATAAGACAAAGCCATTTGGGTTCCCAAGAGAACAAGATTAAGGCAATCGCCGACATGTCCCTCCCAATTACAAAGAAGCAATTAAGATCATTCCTAGGATCAGCTTCTTACTATCGGCGATTTGTTCCGAATTTCGCTGCATTTTCGGCGCCCCTCAGCTCCCTTTTAAAAAAGAATTCACCCGATCTTCTACGCTGGAATGATGTCGCTGTTTCCCATTTTAATCAGCTCAAGAGTAAGCTCATTTCTGCCCCCATTTTAAAGTTGCCCAACCCGGAAAAATCCTTTGGGATTAAGACCGACGCGAGCAACGAGGGCATTGGAGGTGTACTCCTTCAATACGAGGATGACAGAACGAGTCATCCAGTTGCATATGCTAGTCGCCAATTATTACTACGCAAAAAGAGATATGCCACTATAGAGAAGGAAGCTCTATCAATTATCTGGGTTATAGACAAATTCAAAATGTACTTGATAGGAAAAGAATTTCAGATAGGAACCGACCACCGTCCGTTAGCCTATATTAGGAATGTGCGACACTCCAACGGCCGAATCATGCGCTGGAGTTTACTCTTGCAAGAGTATCAATTTAAAATTAATTATATAAAAGGTTCCGATAACCACGTCGCTGACTCACTCAGTAGGAATGCGTTACCGAATAGCGTAGAGTAATTGTATTCGTAGGATTAGGATCTCCATGTAGGTAAATACCATCTTGTACGACTTAAATTAGATTCTCTTGTAATATAATTAGTTAATGTATATGTCTGTATTTTTTAACGCTCAATGTCTAATTTTTTTGTATGCATATATATTTGTACCCATTAAATTACGTATAAATTATTTTGTCCCATATGTACTAATTTTATATCATTTCATTGTTCCATGCCCCTTTTTTTTATTAAGTTTGTATTAAAGTTATTTTCCCCTATAATCAAAAGATCAAAATAATCATATGTATTGAGGTAATACTAGTTAGGTGCATGAAGGTACGGTTGGTACAAAAAAACGAGTTCCCCACAACAGAGCTCTATCGTTGTCCCTTCTCTCTTTTTTTTCGAAGTGACATCTTCCCCCGGAATGAAGGTAGGTGATAGAACTGGTTGAGGCCACTTAATTTCAACCACTATCACATGTTATTTAAAACCACGATGCTACCCACGTGCATCTTCGCTTTGAAGCCCGGCGCCTTATCGCAGCCACCTGAGTCAATGTTTAAACAAGGAGGTTTATCTTCCCCCATCGCCCCATGCACCGACCTCGCCCGATTGAGTTAGGCTTATGGGCAGAGAAGGTATTGTTCTCAGGTTCGGCTGTGCATTCCCTCGAAGCCCCCACTCCATTTTCCCCCACGCCAAGGGAATGTCACGACTATTTATTTGGAAACTTTACCACTAAGATCAGATTAGAGATCCAGATTTTCTTCGCGAGACATCACTACGGTCCAGTCTCACCTTGTGCATTAAAGGGACCTCGACCTCGAGATCCTCATCACTTGTCCAGAAAAAGGACAATATCCCTTGAGTGCCAAGGTTCGAGCCCTTGTGACGCCAGGTCGTCTAGGCCTTCCCTGTTGTTCAGAAAGAGAACAACGTTAGAGCAGCCATTGTTCTTTTTAACCCATTGACAAGAAACGGTTCTCACCCCCCCCCTCCTGTTGTTCACAGGAGAACAACGTAGAACAACCATTGTTCTTCCCGCCCATTTGCCAAGAAATGGCTCTCACCCTTCCCCCTTGTTGTTCAGAAGAGAACAACATTAGAACAGCCATTGTTCTCGAGCCCGTAGACAAGAGACGGTTTTCACCCCCCCTGTTGTTCAGAAGGGGACAACGTGGAACACCCATTGTTCTTCAAGCCCGTTCGTCAAGAAACGGCTCTCATTTCCAAGATGCCACGTCATGATCATTTAATTCCCCCCTCCCTTTGGCTGGAACTCGCCAGCAACCTAAAATTCCTTCACGTCGCCTTCCTCTGCACAACAAGTGTAATTACGTAAGCCGAACGTTGCCTTTGAGTATTTAACCCTTTTGTCAACTCTATCCTTTGCTTTAAATGGTTTAGCGAACCATCTCATCCCTTTAATTTATATTTGTTTGACCTTTTAAATCTCTTAATCCTCGGATTAGCTAGATTTTCCATGCCCTTTTCCAATTCTCTTGTTTATGTCAATATTTTCCGTTTTGTGTGTTGTTGATAGTTTTTATTAATAAAACTCTATTTTATTAATGATGGCCATATAATTATCCTTGAGCTCAGTTCCACTTTTTAAGCATATCGAAGATACATAATATCGGTCAACCCAGACATCCACGCACTCTAAAGTTAATAAAACAAGTTCCCTCAACGAATAGTTATATATGGTATATCGTCGAGAGTCCATTCTACGACACCCTACTTGTGGCTTATCTGGGGGTGGGGGGTTAGGCCTAAACATATTTAAGGGCTGACATTTAACTATTTTGTTTATATGCTTTCTTATTACAGCATTAAAAGAAAATTGACCTTCAGATAGATTTAAATTAGGAACTGACGATATCAAGCTCGATTCTACGATTCTTCTCTTAACATAGTTAGCCGATTTAAATACCATTTTACTTCCATTGAAATCGATCGTATGATTCTTGTCTCTAACATGGCAAAATATTCCGCTGCTTTCGCTGCCCACTCTAATATCTCTTTTGTGTTCGTACAATCTCTTCTCTAGATTTCTCCCCGTTTCCCCTATATAAACTTTATGGCAATCGTTGCATGGTATTGCATATACTCCTATGTTATGATGTTCTTTGGGTTTCCTGGCCATCATCAATTGGTTTAAGGAATTATTATATTTAAAGGGTAGATTAATACCCGCTTTTCCAAATATGTCCTTTAAACTATTTAATTTATTATTAAATGGCAATGTTATACATTTGTTAGAGTCATTAGTGCGGGAAGGCTTATTATGATAGAATGTTTTCCTAGCTGCAAAATGGGCAGACGATATGAACCAATCGGGGTAATACAAATTAGAAAAAATGGTCCTGATAATGACAATTTCTTCATCTAAATAGGAAGGATGACATATTTTGTATGCTCTAAGGAAAAGGTTAGAAATTACCGATTTTTTAACAGTATTATCGGGAAATTAAAAATAATGTATATAGGTATTTGAATGGGTTGGTTTCCAATACACGTCAAGTTTTAATTCATGGTGATCTTTATTAATGAGGATATCTAAAAAGGGTAATCTATTTCATATTCCCATTCATATTTAAATTTGATGGAGACATGCAAATTATTCAAATTATTGAAAAAGGTATCAAAATCATGGCCATTAGGCCATACAGAAAATACATCGTCAATGTACCTTAACCATATAAAGTTAGGGGGAAGAAATTGTGGGAAGGAGTTCAGTCTCAAAGTATTCCATGAAGAGACATGCCAATATCGGAGATAAACTATTTCCCATGCTAAGGCCAAATACTTGTCTATAAAACTCATTATTTACTCGAAACACATTGTCAGAGAGACATAATTCAACTAAATCGATAACTTTACTCGTAGAAATGGGAAGATCCAAATTAAGTCTAGGCATGATTTCCCGCATAAGGCCCATGGTTTGGTCAACCGGAACTTTGGTAAACAAAGAGTTTACATCAAAGCTCACAAGTTTTCCATCCGGTAATTGCTAGTGGTTGAGGCGGTCAACGAAATCTTGAGTGTTCATAATGTGTGCAGATGAGATTCTTCCTACTGCTGGAGATAAATGCTTGGTGAGCCATTTGGAGAGCTTATAAGTGGGAGAATTAATATTGGAAATGATTGGGCGTAAGGGACATCCCTCTTTGTGGGTCTTTGGGAGCCCATACATATAGGGAAGTGAAGAGTTCGTACTCCTGAATATACATTATTTTTCGTTTCACGATAATACTGTTAAAAAATCAGTAATTTTTAACCTTTTCCTCAGAGGATACAAAATATGTTATCCTTCCTATTGAGATGAAGAAATTGTCATTATCAGAACCATTTTTTCTAATTTGTATTACCCCGATTGGTTCATATCGTCTGCCCATTTTGCAGCTAGGAAAACATTCTATGGTAATAAGCCTTCCCGCACTAACGACTTCAACAAATGTATAACATTGCCATTTAATAATACTTAAATAGTTTAAAGGACATATTTGGAAAAGCGGGTATTAATCTACCCTTTAAATATAATAATTCCTTAAACCAATTGATGATGGCCAGGAAACCCAAAGAACATCATAACATAGGAGTATATGCAATACCATGCAACGATTGCCATAAAGTTTATATAGGGGAAATGGGGAGAAATCTAGACAAGAGATTGTACGAACACAAAAGAGATTTTAGAGTGGGCAGCGAAAGCAGCGGAATATTTTGCCATGTTATAGACAAGAATCAGACGATCGATTTCAATGGAAGTAAAATGGTATTTAAATCGGCTAACTATGTTAAGAGAAGAATCGTAGAATCGAGCTTGATATCGTCAGTTCCTAATTTAAATCTATCTGAGGGTCAATTTTCTTTTAATCCTGTAATAAGAAAGCATATAAACAAAATAGTTAAATATCAGCCCATCAATATGTTTAGGCCTAACCCCCCACCCCCAGATTAGCCACAAGTAGGGGATTGGGGGAAAAAAGAGGGGATCTTGTGTTATGCTTATATGCACTTCTCTTATATTTTCTACGCAGTGTCAGTTGAAAAAGGGTGTGAGATACACCGAAACTGTTCTGAATTAAATTGTCTTCGGAGAATGTGGTTTAATTCCTCATCTTTTCTTGCGATATTGCATTAATTTTCATCATATATATATATATATATATATATATATATATATATATATATATATATATATATATATATATATATATAAGGAACTCTCGCTTTAATGCCAATCTGAGTGTTGAATTATAAAATATTGCCTGAATTCGATTGGAGGAAAAGAGGAAAAAGCACTTTCAAATACAGGGTGTCTCGGCCATAGAAAAGCGATACCAGGGGAGATGTGGCCGTCGTATTCAGGCGAGGTACAACGAAATACAGAGGAAGTCTTTATTTGACTATTTGGTCACCCGATAATTAAGGCGTCAATGCTTTTAAAGTTTATCCTTATTTTGTGGCTATAAAAAATCCCACATTTGAGGTTATTTAGGTTTAATACTAATTTATTAATTTAATAATATAGTTTCATTCAGATTCTACCATAAATCTTCATCTTACTAACAAATTTTTAATAGAATGGTCATAAAAATCGTTTTAATTTGATTTTAAAAAGTTTTTCAAGGTTGTTTCCACCTCGTTTGTTGTTGATATATAATACCTTCTTCATATTAGTTTACTCTGTTGTTGGGCGCATGCTCCGGTGTCGGGAGCGAGGCGAGCTTCCTTCCGACGCCGGAGTTTGCCTCATCCTTTTTACTTTTGTTTTGCTCGTTTTTGGTTTACTTTTGTTTTGTTTTCGTTTGTTTAGTGCGTTTATCTTCTTGTTTTTGTTTCACCTTTATTTGTAATTTTAATGTTACCTTTTAATAGGCTAAACACGAATTACGGCAACTTGCGCTGTGCTGTTGTTGATATTTTCTTTCCCTTTTCTCGACTTAAAAGTGAACCATTTGGACTAGAATTGTTACTTGAGACGAAAATTAGGTTATGTACAATACTATTAAACGTTCAGGACCAGAGGTGGTCAAACTGCGGGTACATGCGGCCCAAGAAGGCTTTTCATGTGGCCATGTTTCATTTCAAAATTAAACAAAATATTAAAAATTATTTTTTTAACATTTTTCCTCAAATCTGACCAAAAACGCGAATTCTGTCACATTTGAGGTCCCTGGCATTTTGGCCCCTGGCTTCGATGGACTCGTTAACGCCCCAAAACGTACCGATCCTTCGCATTATTTTATTTGTAAGTGATTTGATTCTTAATTGAGTCATTTTCAAATATATAAAATACCCCAAATGAAACAGGGGCCTCATCCACGGATGATTCTCTCGGTGGGATCTAAATTGCATAATCCAATGGGAACTTCTTAACTAAAACCAGAAGACACCAAAGTGGTTTGTTGCGCTGCTTCGTTCCATCTACATAGAGCACTTGAACGAGAAAAGGACAACATTAATCAAGAGAAGAAGAGTCCTCTCTTATCAAGACAATGCATGTAAACCTAGGGATACCATACAAAATATTAACTAGTTAGATTGAGAACTAATGAGTACTCTATCCCCAACCGAATTAGCCCCATCAGATCACAATCTTTCTAGGAGTTTAGCGAATCACCTGAAGAGAATGAAGATGTCAACAACAGAAGTGGTTGATACAACCTTAAAAAACTTTTAAAATCAAAGTCAAAGGAATTTTACCACGATAGTATTTAAAAGCTACCAGAAAGATTGTGGTTAGTACTAGAAACTTTGAAAATTATATTACCTATTAAATTAATTGATAAATATTGAAATAAAAATAACTTTGGAGACTCATTTGATTTATATCTCTAAAATAAAGATAAACCTGATAAAGAAATACACCAACGAAGGGAGGCTTTTGCTTGGCCTTCAGGTCCCTCCCTCATGGAAGCTGGAAGACTCGCACTCCTTCGATTACCCGACCTGAACAGATGAAATCTCCAATATCCGGAGGGCGAACACTTCGTGTACGACTCTCAAGAAACTTTTGATTCCCGTTGGAAAAGTGGATGAATGTCCTTATCTGGCAAAGATTCGGGCGCGGTACGCGTCTAGGTACTAGGAGAGCTGCGCACCAGGTTGTGGTTTGGAGGAGGCTGTCCTGCTGTAGGACATCTGAGCTTGGAACCAAAGAGCTTTAATTAGGTGATGAGGTACCCAAATCCCAATGGCAGGTGGCACCCATTCCACTGACTTTGCTACGAGAGGATTGGTCTTGCTGTTACTATAGCAACAGAAAACCACTTTGACACTACATGGGGTGCGAGCCTCCCCCCTCCCCCATCTACGCTAAGAAAGTGGCTGTAAACAAATGATTAAACTAAAAGCTCTAAAAAGAACGTTTCAATTGGTTATTTTAACATTAGAAAAATTTATCTTTTTAATTTGTGATTTTTTATCTCTTTTTCCTGTTTTTTTTTTATTTCTCTTCGATCTTTTATTAATATGATGGATTTATGTTTGTTTACTTTTCTAGACGAAGATTAATGGAATAATGGAGAAATAAGTGTCTCTGCTGGTCGCAAAATGATGCTATTCTAAAATGTAAACAAAACATGTTCCACATAGACCTTGTTAACAATACAGCTCACTCATGTGCATGTGTTTATTTTCTAATTGTGCAATTTAACTTCAATTATAAATTAAGAGTTTAATTATATATTATTAAATGAAAGTCTGTTTCCTTTCGGTACCTGATTCCACACTGAGCCAGACAACATCCGCTGCTCTCTTCAGCCGTGGTTAGAATCCCTGATCGAGGAAGATCATTAGATTACTTTAATTGCCCTAAACGATAAGAAGATTTGGAACCTTTACTTATTATAGGGTCAAATATCTTCCATAGCACTACAATTTACGTCATCCATTATAATAATCGTAATAAATTTCGATTATAATTGAACAAAGAATTTAAGACATGATTAAGCGATGAGAAGTGAACGCAATCAAGATCTCAACTGCTAGCGATGTTTTATATAATGATCCAGTTTTGCCTCATATATTCGCATTTATTAAAAAATAAATCAGTAATGCTCTATTATAGTTTACCCATAACCTTAAATGAATCAACCAAATTTCTGTTGCCGAGAGTAAAATGAATCAACCGAATTTTCGTAGCCATAAAACCACAGAGCTAAAGCCAAGCTTTAAATGAATCAGCCAAATTTGCGTAGCCAGAAAGACTTCATAATTACATGAGGACCTGCATTTATTCACCAGACCAAAGTTTATGTCTAATTCTGTATGTAAATATGTAGTACAGACGCTGCCCCGAATCCATAATAAAGTCATATTTGCATCATATTATGAATGGCAAAGAAGCAGGAGAAGGGTTGGTTTGCCTGCTCGTGTAAATTGTATTTTGAGAGGCTACACCATAAAGGATGGCATAAAAATGTGAAATATTCGCCAATTCTGAGTTCATCCATCTTCTTCCAACGCGGCTGAGTGGAAAACCTGCCGGTGGTAATCACTTTAGGTGCAATAATTGAGCTCTCGTAGCCTTGCAGGCAAGCGATTGGATTTCGCCGCTCGGATACCGGGTCAAATCCTAGGAGAGAGGGCAGAAAGGTTTCGGGAGGCGCAGGCCAGAACCGCCAACAGCCACTGCGTCTGGTCTGAGACATACACACAGGGTTCTCCCACCTCGTAGAGCAACACACACATAGGCAAGTACATCCTAAATGTCTCTCCCCCCCCATCTTTCTCTAGCTGTTTGTGGGTGGAAACCACAAACATATGATGACCTCATCAGTTTCATGTGCAAAGAATGTACTTGAAAAATGACGTCATCGAGAGAGAAACAAATGATAAAGCCAATAATAACAAAACCAATGATATAAGTAGTGATGATATTTTTTATTTCTTTTCTTCTTTTCACTTTTATTCTGTTAGTTTGTTGCTTTCCTCCCTTTATTCATAAGAGCCCAAAGGCGATGTGTTTTCCGGGCCCCGTTCTGCCGCGGCTCCAGCCAAGCTTCTCGTTGGTCAGGTCCTTAAACCTTTGGCTAGGTTTAAGGACCTGACCAACTACCACTCGCCTTCTCAGGTTTTGGAACCTGGATAAACAACACCCTTGAACCCCGCAGGACCTAGTGTGTCCTTAGTGTTGGGGAACCATTAATGGGAAGATCGGTCTGCCCCAATAAACCCATTCCCTGCGTCTAATGTGTTGAGAGCCTCCGGGCCGCCATTCGCGGGTGCCTGAGGCTGTAGAGAGGCAGGACACCCAGCAGGCACGGCTGTGCCCTGTCAACTAGGGCCATACGGTGGGCTAAGAGGAAGGAGTGCTCAGTCATTTCCGAGTGGTAATGACACGACCATTTAACCTGGATGGATTCCACAAGAGGATAAGTGGCAATCCAACTCCCATGGCATGGACTCCGAGAACAGGGGGAGTCTGCAATCTCCCCGCAACATGCAACAGCCTCACAGGAGTCGTGGCTTCACTGAATTGTAGTAGAGTGGTTCAGGGCAAGAGAGGTCACGTGTCCCTGGGTAGCAATTACCAAAAGCATTAATTTGTGGTAATTGTGGATTACAACACAGTGGTAATAATAAAACCTTGTTTTAGATTACTTTAGGCACACTCACCACCAAAAGACTATCACAATGTGCCTTACCTGCCTCGATGCATCCCTTGGTTATTACCTGACCGTCTCAATATCTACAGTTACGAACCTGTGCCTGCATATATGCCATTTATTGCGTGCCCCTTATACACAAATTCCAACCTCTATCATCTCCCTTCAGTGGATACTGCCCTGCGTAGCTCCCCGTCCCCCAAAGCCAACTTTTCCTCCCCAAGAGCGCTCCCTACTGACCCAAATTTTAGTTCTTCACTCTCTCTTCTTTCTTTCCTCTTGGTTACTCTGTTTCATCTGTCCTCATTTTGTTCAGGGATTCCTTTTCGACGCCTACCATCTGCCCCCTAGAACGGTCTTCCCCTAACCTGGTGTCTCCATTGACTACTATTATACTGCCCTACCATCGAGACCTCCTGCCCCACATCCGCCGATAATGGCCTACCACAAATAACAACAAGAACCGCTTACCATCTCCACTTAATGCAGGCCTCTCATGCCACAACTCCGCACTCACCACTGCGTACCACTCTACATCTCCAGCGAACCTTTCTAACTCAACAGCTCTTACCACTAACCACAATGTCTACCATTACTCCCCCCCGCCCACCTTGCCCAATTATTCGCCGTTTAGCGCCTAATCTCAGAGCGTACCATCCCCTGCCTCAACTCACCATCTGTGCCGACAGGCATCAACACCTACCAGATTGGATGCCCTAAAGACTTCAACCATACCAAATTCGTGCCCTTCCTAACCAGCCATTACTGTTCACTGCCTTCCGTTGACCTTGATCTATTTTGCCACAACAATATGCCCTACTGAGTCAACCATCGATCCCCTGACTCTCCTCCCCTCAGTTTACCACACGATCCCCATCATTTCACCTCAAGGCACCCATTCCCCTATGCCCCGCCCTTACTTTCCTGTCTTCGTCCGACCTTTTCCTTACCCCTTGACCCTGTTAAGTACCTTAACAATAACGTAACTCTGGCATAGTTAAATAGAACGGGAAACGCGCCTCTCACTTACATATATAGGGCACATACATTTACTTATGATTAGATAGATAGATCGATAGATAATAGATAGAAAAATAGATCCGAATTAGACGATCAGCAGTTCGCAGAAATTTACATTTTATTTCATTGCTCAACTTTGCTTTGCATTCAACTCTTTCATCTGCAGAACAAATTCTATATTTCATTTATTCCGAATCTCAATAATATCACAGCCCCCCAAAACAGGCTCCTTGTAAGCAGCAAAACCAAGACAATGCTAAAAAATTCCCTTTTACTTAAATATTTTTTTAAAAAGAATGATTAGGAATTTGTTATAAGATGAAAACCCTTTGCTGTTTTACGTTATTCGTTACCGGTGCCAACTACTACCCATGAGGGGCTACAAAGAACAAGTCCCTCCCACTGGTCGTCGAAGTTGCCCATTAAAATTAAGTATTTCTAATAGTTTCATTTATCGTGTTAAATTAATGGCTGAAAAAGCGATAGCTCCACTTTCCTCAAAACTAATTGGATAGAGATGAGTAATATCTCCTCCTTCAGAGGACAGGAAATCAAAAAGAAGTACTCCTTCAGAAGACAGGAAATCAAAAGAACTCCTCCCTCTAAAATTTATATAAAACTGCCGACATTTAGTGTTCGAGGAGATAAGAGAGAGCCATAAGACACAACCAGTACTATAAGCTCTTAATAAAGCTTCCAGCCACCAGCCCTTTGTTCTTTGCCATCGCTTCCTAGTCTTCATCAGAGAAGAGCAAGCAAACACTCCAGGTGCTGTTGCCACTTAAGGCCACACAAACCCTTCCTACGAGATATCACTTTTCTGCAAGAAGCTGTCAAGGTTCAAGGCAGATTGCATCGTGCATCTTAACATCGGGCAGTCCTCAGGCTAACACGAGGACGGCTAAGGATGCCTACTTATCCACCTTCGTTATTTGCCCAGTACAACCATTACTGATCAGAGAGTGGGCACGTCAACACCCGATTTTCAAATCTCTTGCCCAAAGACCTACCGATTACTGTATCTCATGATTGCATGCCCCACAGTCCCAACATAAATATCTATCGTGTACTGCTCAGGGAATTTACACCACTCTATTATGGTTAAATGCATCTGGTAGAGACCTGAAAAGTAGAGGACAGACGTATGCAGGGAAATAATACATATTAGAACGAGAGACAGACATATAAAGATAATCTAATCGAGAGAGATGAGATATAGATGGATATAAAAAATAAAAAAGAAGAAGAATATGAAGATGCTCTTCCTGTTCGGCTATCAAACTCCTTTCGCTCGCCTTTGTCCGTGAAATGACTCGAAAAATTAAGTCGTATCCTCCTTTTGGGGGCGCTCGGATAGCGTGGCACGATGACCTATTGGCATTGACCAGTAGTGCCTTTGCTCTTTAGTACTACTCGAAATAACACGAAACATGACCTCATAGTCTTGCATTTGCACTACGTGTGGATGATGACGCAACGACATTGTCATTAACTGGTACTGTTGTACGTCATTAGCAGTAGTCTGCAACCATTTTACGGATATATTGGTATTCGCGAGAATTAGAGTGCCATATATTAGAGTGTCATAGGGTTCGAGGGGGTGTAAGTATTGCAATCCTGTTGTGAGAGGGGAGGGGATTGCACGCGGATCGACAATGATTGACGGTTCAAAGATCATCCCTTTCAGGTTATCGCTCTACTTCCTGCCGTTTGCTGAAGTGGACGGGAGTACGTCTTCATCGCAAGAGCCGAGTCACTCATTTCGGGTCATCTAAAGCCCCATAAGGACACTTTTCGGGAGGTTGTAGTTAGGTGTTGAGCAGTTCTTTCTGGTATCCATTGTCAATCGGTTCAGTTTTTTACTATAACATACAACTTGGACTTCTACTCTTACTGGCCGTATTGTAGTGCATATTTGAGTATTTGAAGCCTACCATTTTATACAAACTCCTATTCATCTCAATAAATATTAGCTGCTACATCTCTCCAAAGCACATAAAATGCAATATTATTTGGAAAGTTTTATGAATTAATGAATATCTATTCAAAGCATGTATGGAAGTTCCTGTATAGTTCCAATTTGGTTCCAGGGGTGAGACACTCAATAGAGGAGGGATCGTATACTCCCCTAAATGGTAGGAGGAATCAGATACTCCACTCAATGGTAAGAGGAATCGGATACTTGACTCAATGGTAGAAGGGATCGGATATTCCACCTAATGGTAGGAGGGATCGAATACTCCACTTAATGGTAGCAAGGATCGGATATTCCGCTCATTGGTAGAACTAATTGGATACTTCACTCAATGGTAGGGGGATCGGATAATCCATTTAATGGTATGAGGGATCGGATACTCCACTCAATGGTAGAAGGGATCGGATACTCCACTCAATGGTAGGAGGGATCGGATACTCCACTCAATGGTAGGAGGGAACGGATACTTCACTCAATGGTAGGAGGTATCGGATACTCCACTCAATGGTAGCAGGGATCGGATACTCCACTCAATGGTAGGAGGGATCAGATGCTTCACTCAATGGTAGCAGGGATCGGATACTCCACTCAATGGTAGGAGGGATCAGATACTCCACTCAGTGGTAGGAGGGTTGTCAACCGTCCTTTTTTCAGCTCTCCTCTTGTGTCCTTTTCCTCTAGTCTGGAAAGGACGCCAAATGTCCTTTACTTTGAAAAGCATCTCCCTCATAAGACGTTAATCGTATCATTTATTTATATGGATATAAATCTAGACTGTTTCTCTTTGAAATTAGATATTTAGTATCTATATATATATATATATATATATATATATATATATATATATATATATATATATATATATATACGTATATGTTTCTGCTTCTTGCAAGCCAGATCTTCAGCACGAAAAGTATATTTTCATTATAGCATGTTTATTTAAAGCGACCGCTAGTTTCTATTTAATAGTTCTTCTTTCAATCTTCTCTATTTGTCTTATATTCACTTTTTCTTCATTGTGGATAAGCGTACCGAAGTTCATGGGGGACTGATGCTTGTTATTTTGCCAAAGGTAGAAGTAAATTAATGTGATTTAGCACTTTCTTTAATTTAACTGACTGGTTTCGATACATCGAGTATCATTTTCAGAGTTACAATGGGAAACTATTACAAAGTATTCAGTTTATTTATGTTACAAAATGTGTTAACAAAATTACGAACGAAGCTATACACGTATAGGCAGGTTGGATCCAAGTGATAAAAAGGCTGAGAAGTAGATAGCCAGAGGGGGGAGGGAATTAAGCTGCTTTCCAGAGGGGATTAGTTGCTAGGGACATCTCTGAGTACACCTGTCCCTCTGTTTGCTTTTCTTGCGCTGGGCAGGAGTTCATGAGAGTTAGACTGTATGTTTAAATTCGGTTGCTTCTCTTGGATATATATAGCTTCAATGAAGAGCAGTTGGCGTCTGTTGGGAGAATAGTCTAAATTCATCGGATATATCCTTTGTTTTGGTTAGAGCGGGGGTTTGGGGTTATTTTTCATGAAGAGCGTTGAAGTACGTCTATTTTGATAGTAGATGATTAGTGCAATCTTTTTCTCGGCGTTTATGCGTTTTATTCCTCAGTCTATACTGTCCTTGATGGCTCTTTCATCTGCTTAGTGTTCTGTGCTCATAGTATTCTTGTAAAACAGTTTTACAATATCCTCATTATCCGTATTCCTGTTCTTCTGGGGTTCTGAGAGGTACCATATGCCCATTTTAAAAGTTTTTATAGTTTTAAACCTCGCGCGCCTTTTACTAACAAGAATACTCTTGTACTTATTTTTAATTCATCCTTTGCTTCTCTCCCTCACATTTTAAATTCTCTAGGCATTTGTGTAGTATTTAACTATAATAATACTATCTCTAAACTATTAGTCAAGAACGCCCCTTTCCTTATTGGTAATCTATATTACGTAAAATGTATCGATTGCTCTAAATATTACTTTGACCAATTAAGTAAATGTTTAAAAAAAACGAAGATAATGTCCATCTTGGCGAAGAAAGCAACTCATTTTATGTTCATATTTCATATCTTAATCACAATATTGATTGAAATTCTGCTAAAATCATCTGTCATAATAATGATACAATTTCCCGAACTATCATTGAATCAACCTTTATTAGTAAATTCCCAAATTTTAATTTAAGTCCTGGCTTATATAAACTTGATGTTTATTTTTGAAATTATATTCGCAATGCACTGTCGAAACTTTTAATTTGAGATTAAATATTTATATTAATCATAATAAACAATTTAATTTAATTTTGTGTGCATCTATGTAGACTTATGTTTTTATTTGTATTTTTTTCCATTTGAGTCAAGACTTTCCAACATTTGTACTTATTCTACCTTGGTTTTAAGATCCTGACCTCTGAGGTTAATCTCTCGTTAAGATTTTCTCCTTCCTTAATTGCCTAGGCGGTATTTTAATCCTCTCGTCAACCTTTAGTCTTTTGAATGTACCTGATTTAATGATCTTATTTTGTATTTATCTTCGCTCATCCTAAGGTTTCCATTTCATATTAATTCATTTTATTGATTGGTATTTTGCTTTTTGTGCGCGTTTCCTCACGTCTGTATCATCCTTATAAATATTACAATTTTCAATACTTCTGTTATTCTTTGATATAGAACTCGAAATAAAGTTCGAAAGTAATTGGAATTCTCGTATTAATTTTCCCTGTGGGCTTTGGTGCATATATATATATATATATATATATATATATATATATATATATATATATATATATATATATATATATATATATATATATATATATATATATATATATATATATATATATATATATATATATATATATATATATATATATATATATATATATAATATTATATGATGATGCCTGAGAGCATGAAAAGAGCCGAAGAAAACGGAACTAAACGTTATAGTTCGCTGTTCGTTTGGTTTTATTATGAGTTGCTTTTTGGGTGCCGAGAGATGATGAAGCACGTGGTAACGTGTGGTGACTTGTAGATTGTCCCTTACTTGAAATAACGGTGTCAGTGGTAACATGATTTTGTGATCTGTAATTTTTAAGTCTTTTGTGTCCTTATTTGTAGGCTTAACTGTTCGTTGATTTCCTTTTTAGAAAGAGTGGGCAGTGCAGATGCAAACTGTTACAAGCTAGTTAACTGATCACTCAACTAGTCTTCCTAATGTAAAAATAGGCGCAGTGTAAACAAAACAAAGGATTAGGCCTAGTTACTCGCTTGTAACTTATATATTGGTAACTTAGGTGATTACCAGGATTATTGTTTAATTGTAACCAATTAATATAAGCCCTTATATTATTTTATTAAATCTATATTTTGACAAAGTATAGAGGGTGGCTGAAGCTATGGAACGGTCGATTGTGGTAGTGTTGGGTGTATATAGTGTTAGAGCGACCTGAATAAACTGATTGCAAGTGCAGATGGAGTTCATTTTTAAGAAATGTAAGACAATGTATATTGGTAAGAATAATAAAGGTTTGGCTTCATTGTGTGAGTCAAGAGAAAGATTTAGAAGAAATTATTAGTAATGATTAAAAAAGTTCCACACGATGCTTAGAATCGCGGGGCGGGGCATATAGAATGCTGCTGGGCACAATTAAGAGAAATGTCAGCTGTAAAAGCAAGGAAGTGATTACAAAGCTGCATAATGCCTATGTTTGGCCACATATTGAGTACTGTATACAAGCATGGGCACCTTATCATCAGCAACATGTTGGAGATGGTAGAGCAAAGAGCTACCAAGCTTATATGTGGCTTCCAAAAATTTTGCTATGAGACCAGACTACCAAAACTGGATATGTTTTCGGTTAAGAAGAGAATGCTTAGGTCGGATCTGATTCAGGTATTTGAAATCTTTTCAGGTTTCGACCATATTAATATGGAGATTTCTTGCCTACCACTAGTGGGGGAGGGGGTAACTCGAGGACACCAGTTTAAAATTAAAAGGAAAATTTGTTAGGACAGATGGAGGCAAATTCTTGTTTAGCAATTGGTTGGTTGATGCTTAAAATGATTAGGCTCCAGAAGTGGTTAATTGTTCTACTCTTTCTGTTTCTGGATTCAAGAAAAAATGGACAAGGGATTGATGGATAAGGGCATATCGGTATATTTGCTAGAGTTGCATCCAAATGACAAGTCCTTCCTCATGAATGCATATATACAAATTAAAGGTTGCATGATAAAAAATCCCTTTTGTATTGCGAGAATATATGGATGCGTAAAATTTGTGATTGGGGAAGATTTTTTAGGGGTCCTTTGTGGCTGATCTAATTAATTCACTGTATATATGTATTAATTTGTATGGGGTGGTTGGGTTGTGGCTTGTTGGTGATTGTTGCCTTGTGGTCTTTTCTTGCTGCATAAATTTCTTACTTATGTTCCTCTGTACTCGTAAGTAGGCCCCGCCTAGGCTCGATTATTTACATGAGCAAATACATGAGTGAAACTCTTATTACCTCGATCAGTTCGTTAAATGTTAATATCTAATCCTAAAACTATTAATGGTTAATATTTTAATGATGAAATCCTTAATGAAAAACAAGAAACGATTGTGGTCATATAACAAAAATTGGGAAAATGTCTATGAATGGTTGGCGGCAACTAATAATCCCCAAGAAGTAAAGTGTATTATTTGCCAAAGTGTTTTTAAAATTAGATAAATGTGTGTTTTAACAATAACACAGCATAAAAGGTCAGAGGGTCATAAAAATAAATCAGTTTCTTCTTCTAGTTTTTAAATTGATAAATTTATCGTAAAAGCAAATTATAAAGAAGATATTTGAGTTGGTTCGGAAATAGCTCAAATATATCTTGCAGTTAAACACAATTATTCCTACCACTCAATTCATTGTAGTTTGAAATTAAATTCAAAACTTTACCGGGATTCAAAATTAGCAGCAAAAATATCTTGTCAAAGAACGAAATCAGGGGCGATCGTTACAAATGTGATCGGTAAAAAGGCATTACAAGTAGTTTTGAACGATTTGAAACAAATGATCCGCCTCTTTTTTTTTGTCTTCAAATTGATGCTTCAAATCACAAAAATATGAAAAGGTTCCTCGTATATTTTTTATATTTTAATATGGAATTTGGCACAGTCATTTATATAATTGATTTTTACGAGAATTCTGATGAAAGTGCAGATTGAATGTTCAAATGCTTGAGAAATTCTTTGGACAATTTGTACATTGATTGGAAAAGAGTTTCTTGTTTTATTCCAGAGAACGCAAATTGCAATTTCGGAATAAAGCATTCTTTATTTACTAATATCCTCACACTGAATAACGGTGTTGTTAAAGCGAATTGTAATGCGATAATTTTACAAAATGCAGTAAAATGTGGACGTAGAAATATTGTCCTAAAGATTCAAGTCCCCTTTTCAACGCCAGCAAAAGGACACGAAACTCCTCCAGATTTTCATTCATTGTAGAGACAGAACTTCGTGAAATCCTTCGCCATTTACCTACTAGGTGGCTCTCTCTGAAGCCATGCATTGAAAGACTTTGACTTTCTTGGAAATCCTTAAGTTCTGATTTCTTAAACAGACCAACTGATTGCTCTAAACAATTACTCAAACTTCTTTCAATTAATGAGGATTCAACAGAAATCACACAGTTATTGAAATTTATTTGTTATTATCGAAACATGCAATCGAGATATTTAAACTATCTGTTGAAGAAATTGAGAAAAATAAAACTTCAGCATAAGATGTTTTCGATATGCTGAGGAATCTTTTGGCTATCATGTTAACCAACTTTTCATAAACTTCAACTTCAGACAAAATTGTCTAGAATTTGCTGAAAAAACAAAGGATGACACCCAATTGCTCAAGTCAAAAAGCCAGAACAAGTATAATTAAAATTTTTTTTTTACCAAGTCAAGAAAAAAAAGAATTTTTTAGTTTGATGTGTTTTATATGGGTATATTTAGGAATGAAATGAAAAATTATGTATATGCATATTTTTTTTATTTGTCCTTTATGAAAACTTGCCAGAGTTGACAACCCTACTAATGGGATCAACTGCTCGAATATGTAAAAGGTACAAGCGTCAATATGTTTAAAAATAGGTTAGACAAAATTATACGTACCCCATCGCTTTAGAACATTGCTATAAAGTTAGTGAGATACCTTCTATGTATGGAAATCTCCTTGAGAGGGCTGTAAGGTCTTTGAGGTTTCCCTACTAATTTGTAATGAGATAATTATATTAACAAGATACAAGGTTTAATATCATAATATTAATAAAATACAAAATCGAAGACATTACTGAAGTCTAAGAAGAAACTCTTGGCTCTAAAAAACGGAATCTCGCATTGCATTGCGATTGTTCAAGGATAAAAACCCAACTAATTTCCTGAAACTACTGAAAGTCCAAAATAACAAATTACATCCTTACTCCGGGTCATAGACGAATGGCGCTTTTGACCAGTTAATATTAAAGGCTTTTGGAATACTAAACAGTCAATTTTATCCATTCTAGATCCGATAATTTGTTCCCGTCCATCCATTTCCCGATGGATGTTCTTTAAATGCCCTTTAACGAATCATAAGAAACCGTTGGATGCGAGGGGGTCATCCATTTGCGATGCTTCGTCCAATTAATGGCTTTTTACTGCTTTATGACATATCCCCCGATATTTGTTGCCAAGATCCTCCTTATTCCGACTATCGCCGGATCAAACACACCGTAAGATAAAGAAATAAGTGGCGTTCCATTATCAGATAGTGATCCAATTATATTTCTCCATCTCATCTTTTAGTATTTTTTCTTCCTTTTTCTGATCACGCAGCATTCATTCATTTATTCATTCATTCATTCTCCAAACGAAGGTATGTTTAATTTAGCCACCAGAAAAGAGATGCTGTTTTATATAATCAGTGTATGTGTATAAGTTCTGAAAGAAGAGAAGAGTGTTTATTTATGTACAAAGAGGTGGAATAAAGTGAGCTGTAAAGAAAGAAAAGTATTAATGATCAACTGTCAGGGGTAGTTTGTCTGATTTTGTTAACAGTTCAAACAATTGAATTTATTCACCCATCCTTATCAGATATCTCTCCCCCCCCTAAATAAAAGTTTATCTATCCCTACTAAATATAATATTGTGGCTATGAAGCACAAAAAGTGAGGGAGCCTTTAGCCCCCTAGCCCCAACTTGGATCCGCGCCTGTTTGATTATAATGTTTACGCAAGTTATAAAAAAAATTCAACTTACGCAAAATGGTCCCTAAGATTTGATCCCCGTAATTGACCTACCATAACCAACCCACACAAAAAGATCCGTATATAGCTGGTCACCAAAGCTTCGGTCCCACATGGCATTCCCTCCATACCCAATCACAACACCACTTTGCGGACAGATTCGTGGTGATTACCAGATGGGAACGAACTTCTCGTAGCCAAGGAGCTTATAAATAGCCATTTTCCCCTCTAAAATAATAATAAGGAGAACCAACAAGGGCATCTCCAGTTGAATTGGATACTGAAAGAGAGAGAGAGAAGTCCTTAAAGAAAGTTAAGAAGATGGAATAAGTGGAAATGTGGGGCAGATATATTTTCGCACTTCCTCCTGCGAACATTGATTGGGAAGGAAATCATCTCCGGACATTGGGGCAGGAAGGGCATACACGCGCCCCTCCAAATTTCAGCTGCAGCATGATTTCTATGATACGCCAGACACCCACTTTGGGGATTGACTCAGCAGTGGTGCGGCGCATTTTCAAAGGAAGAAAAAGAAGGAGACAATTTCCAAAATTCTTTTCCGAGGGAAATTGGATTTGGAATCCAGAGCAAACTATTCTAAGTACAATTCAGACATTTCTTCCCTATTTGAACACATTTCCCATAAGTCCTTTCTATTTGAACACTCTTTCAACAAATCCTCCTTATTTGAGCACGTTTCCGACAAATCCTCCTATATTAACACGTTCCCAACAAATCCTCCTTATTTAAACTTTTTTTCGACAAATCCTCCCAATTTATACGTTTCCAGTCTTTATTCGAATTTCTTCCTCCCACCTAATTGAAGTCATCTTCTTGGCCTCTTTATTTCCCTTTTCCTTTGCTAATGTGTTCTGTCTATTTTTAACTCACTTTTCCCTTATATCTCTTTCCAGTTTGTGTTCTTAGTCTTGTATTTCTTTCAATGTCCCTGTGGGTTATTCTTACCATGTATGGTTCCATGTTTCGCAAAGTTATCCTGAGTTTCTGCGTCCTTTTTAAGTTCATTGTCCAAGTAAAACTTACGTTTGGGTCGGGTGAGGGTGGCTAGATAAGAAAAACACACCGCGATATTTCGCCTTTATTACAGGAGGTTCCTAATAAATCGTTCCTGCTCTCGAGCTAAGCCGAGAAGGAAAGAGACTCGGGGATTTCAGGGAGGCTATGACTCAGATCTCGTTTCAAGAATAGATGGATGTCGCTTCTGAAGATGCAACTACCATTTTTTTCTTATACTCACTTCATTTTGCCACCGTTTGGAAATGAGTCCCAACTTATCCTAAATATTCTTGTATCTTCTCTGAAATTTGGGGGTCAATCCCAATTGCTCAATCTTTGACATCTCCAATTTTACTCCAATTCTGACACTGGTTATTATCTACTGCGATTCTTCGGGATTTAGAGCAAATAATACTAAGTAATCAGCAAAGAGAAGGTAGTTTAGACTCCGATTAATCCCGATTGCCTTTTGTTTTCACTCTAAAATCCTAAAAATCCCCACTGCCATGAAATGTTTGGGAAAAATCAGCTCCTCTTCTCTCGCTCCCCCCAGTGGGTGGCGACAGGTCGTCGTCCGAACTAAATTGGCTTAATTACATGTTGATAAGAAGTGGCAGCACAGTTTCGAACCCTTAACTCCTTTCTAGATTTCCTCGATTGTCTTTCTTCGCAATAAAATACATCCCGTTTCTTAATCCCCCGACGAAGGCGCCATTTCCTGCCCCGTGCTAAGAACCCGCCGCGCATCCGGCCACATAATTGGCGTAATTACGGTCGTGTTTTTCTTAGAGATACATTAATGCCATGATGTCGGGTTGGATGTCAGGCTGGATGTCGGGCTGGATGTCAAGCTGGATGTCGGGTTGGATGTCAGGCCGCAGGGACATCCTGATACGTAAGCGAGGCTCTCCCATCCTCTTACCCGAGGGGAGGGAAATGGGAAAAACAAAGAAAATCCTCGTCCCTTTTTTTGTTTCCTTTTGCTTCTGCGCATTGCGTAGATGTTTATTAAAGAGCTTCGATTTCCGGCTGTGGGAAAGAGTGTCTGTCTGGAGATTTGACTCTCTGGTAGCATTTTAATGCTCTATTATTACTTACTTCTGCGCATTTCCGATCGAAGACTCAAACTTTTGGCTTAAATAGTGGATTATTATTATTATTATTATTATCATTAGTAGTATCAGTAGCAGTAGTAACTTATCAAATTCCCTGTTTTCTACGGATGAATTAAAGCATAAACTGAGACGACGACTAAAAACGAGTCTAACAAACATTCCGCCATAAAATCGGATAACACGACCATATCTCGTCCTCAGTTGAACAAAGCGCTATGCAACATTCCGAGGCAAAGCATTGCAAGACTCAATGACTCTTTTAGTCAAATAATCTTCCTCTTTCCAGAAACTGTGTCATCCTTCTTATTTAACCCTTTCTATTTCTTCTTCCCCTTATCTGAATATCCTTCCCAAATAGCAATTTCCCCCATTAATTAGCGACCACTCTTTATTCCCATTCCTTATGAGGAGTCGGTCGTGATCCCTCGGAATTAGAGCCGATATTGACTTTAAATTTCAATTCATTTCTCACTTCCTCAGATAATTAGAGTAATTTTAAAAGGAACTGAAAAGACAATAGTCAATCAGAGCCTCGCGCGCGATCTTATAAGACTTTTGCGCGCCAAACAGCCTCAAAACACTGACTAGTGTCGTCGGAGTAATATTTGGAGGGCGGAGAGGCTGTAGTCAACCCTTAGAAAGTGACCAAAGGTCAATTTGTCAGCCCGATTCTGCAACGCAAGAATTCTTCAAGTTTCGATTGTTTACCTTCGCTTTTATTGTTATCAATGAGCTATTTTAACGCGGTCGGTTTTGTTAGATTCATAAAAAGATAATTAGAAGTTGTTTTCATTTTCTTAATTACGCAGAAATTTGATAAAAAATTAATATTTTTTGTTGCTTGACGCCATCTTTAAATGCCATGATCAAAAAGCCCTAACTAATGTCGGGCCTTTGATCAGTCTTAGTCAGCCGAAGGAGCCTCATTACTTCCTCGAATGTTCGTCATAGATTTTCAACATGCCCTTCCGACCCTAGCACTCCTTACATGCCCCCCCCCTCTCACCCCCACCCACACAAGGTGGGTAGCTATATGTATATCGTTCACACATTCTCAATTCCTCTTTATTAACCTCTTTCTTGACAAACCTCTCGTTTCAAGACGTTATAATGGCGCTGCCCTCCTTGGTTTTCGCTTTAAAAAACAAAACCTCGTCTCGTGAATGGGGCCCAAACACCAAAGGAAGAAGAGGGGTCCCGCTTTACTCGCTGCACTTCCTGGTGCTTTCTGGTAATTGTTTTTCAACCTTTGGTCCCTGGTTGAACAACGAACGCCTTCATAACGATGCAGATGACTCATGGAGGATTGCGTACCCTCCCTGCCCCAATGTTCAAAGCTGCGTGTCCTCCCGGTCTCAATGCTCAAAGCTGCCTTCCCTCCATGCCCCAATGCTCAAATCTACCTGCCTTACAGGCCCTAATGCTGAAAGCTACCTGCCTCAATGCTCAAAGCTGCGTGCCCTCCCACCCAACGACCACATGAGCATCCACGTCTATATATCTTTTTTACGCATTTTCATTTCTCTCAACTTCAACGCTTTCTCTACCGATGTCGTCTGACAAACGTTCTCCTCGAGATGCTCTCGTTGGTTGTTTTCACTTTAAATTTAAACAGGGTGTCACCAAAGTTCTCATTCCCCAAAAACTGCATAGTAACTTTAGGGACACCCTGTACTTAGATTAATACATTTATTGCCACGTTTATTTATGCTTTTTCTATGTACGTATTGCGATGACTCAACTTTACATGTGTGTGTATGTGTGTATAATGCATTAATAGTGTATTGGCATGCAGAGTATTTGCATGAGTGAAGTTGTCATGTTTGATATGATTTTCTGAGCTAAAGACTAATGCCACATAAGTATTGGAGTGGAAAATCTACAGTCTTTATTGAGGGAAAATACCTGTGTATTAATTCTAGTGTTTAGACCAATTTCTTCTGTATATCGCCTATATGTGTAGGGGTATGAATGCCCCAAGCGTGGTCGGGCGGGAGTAAGCCCTGATATGGGGCGCTGCTCTGAGATGCCGTGTATTCTATTACTTTGTCGGATGAAAGCAATAGGCAATGGGAGTCGCTCTCACCGACCCCCACTGCCAAGAAACGCGTTGATGCGCGTTAACCTCTTCGAAAAGGGGTTGATGATGATGATCGACGCATACGTTTCTTCGTGAAGGAATTGTCAGAATTATCTATCTTTGGGCGGCGCGCCACACTCTCACATTTATTTCAAATTATTGTTTGGATGCGAACCCAAAGCCAAAAGCACTGCTCT
This sequence comes from Ceratothoa steindachneri, assembly GCA_963969495.1. Classification (NCBI taxonomy): domain Eukaryota; kingdom Metazoa; phylum Arthropoda; class Malacostraca; order Isopoda; family Cymothoidae; genus Ceratothoa; species Ceratothoa steindachneri. The sequence goes on from OZ018333.1 coordinate 43,441,967, forward strand.
TCCACTGTTTGGATCAAGCATCATGAAAAATGGCTCTATTATATAAAGATTTATAGAACTTAAAACTGCGACCATATTTGGCGATGTACTTTTTCATAGCCGCTTTATTGACTCCTAAATGGATACTCTGTCTAAAGGGCGTAAATCCACATTGGCTTCTGGAAGATTGCGACCTTCACCAAATCGAGGCCCAAACTCGGACTCTTGTTTACCGAATGCCATCAATAATCATTTGCGATAAGTTATACATTGTAGAAGTACGCAGAAGGATACTAATACAAAAGCTTCTCGAGAAAGATAGAGAAAACTCCTATATTATTATTGCTAAATATCCAAATTAAACCAATAAAAAAGCATCCCGAGAAATATAGAGGAAATCTTACATTAGTATTGATAAAATTCTAAATGAAACTAATGCAAAAGCTTCTTTAGAAAAAGAGACAAAACATTATTATCTCAGATTATCTTCATTATCTAACTTTTCCAACTCTTCAGATTTATGTCGGCAATGGGAATTATGGGTATGGAAAATGAATGGATGGGAATTATGGGTATGGAAAATGAATGGATGGGAATTATGGGTATGGAAATGAATGGACTTTTGGGGAGAAAAGGCGGGAATCAGTATCCGAGTTTGCGAAGAGAAGAGTCGCAAGATGACGGATGATTATTTATGAAAATTTGTGTGTGACTGACGAGAAATGGAAGATAATGTGCATGATAGGTTTTAATTGAAGAGGAGTAAGTGTGGTGGGGCGATTCGGGCTTTCTGTCCATTCGGCATGGAGAAAAGGATAAGTAACCTTCCCATTGGAAGGGTAGAAAATGAGGGAGTGATTAATATCTCAGGGGCAGAGATGCCCCAAAATCCCACTAAGAGAGAATGTGGTTCGAGCTGTGCACAGCGGGAAAAGATTCTCTGAAGTTGATTAACAATTTTAGCCCCTGTCAATCCAACACTCCAGTTCAATTGGATTATTTTGTGTGTTTACCTCTCACATGTTTAGCCTCATGTTCAGAGACGAGTACCCATTAGTCTATCCACCTCAGTACTCATCCTACCTCTATTTCTGACGTGTTCAAACATGAGTACTATGAAGTCTAACTACCAAAATTTCTAAAGTGTTCATACACCACTACCAAGTGCTACTACACCCATATCAAGCAGGGCTTGTGATTTCTGATGGGAAAATGGAGAAAAACACTTTGTGCTTCCTGAACCGAGCATGAAGAAGTACAGCTTGTGACTTGTAATGGAAGCATGGGAAAGGACCGCTTGGGACTTCTTATGGAAGCAGGTGAAAGGACAGCTTGTGACCCCGGATGGAAGCATGGGAAAGGACAACATGTTACTCCTGAAGGAAGCATGGAAAAGGACTGATCTGGATGGGAACATGGAAAAGGACATCTTGTCTTCCTGATGGAGCAATTGAGAGAGAAAATTATCCGGGAAACAAAAGTATGGTTGAGAGCGGTAGGAAACCTTAGCTACCTATAGCTCTTCAGAAGCTACTAATCATCAATGCTTAAAACATAAAATATCTAATCATTGCACCTTTACAAGTCTCAATTAACTGATGCAAGTGAAACTTGGACATTTAACACAAAAACACATACCTAAAACAAAGAAAACTCAAAGAAGCGTTGAAAGATACTTCTTTGGAATAACCCGCAGGCACAATGAACTAATTACTTTGATAACAGACAAACATGGGCTTTAGATAGAATAAAAATAAAAGAGTTTCAAGTAGAGATGTGAAGGCACAGTGACAAAGAAACAAAGCGAAATGGGCAAAAGAAAGCCTAGACCAATCACGTGTTCACATAAAGATACCCAGAGATGCCCAAGCAGAATGTGGAAGGAGAAAATCCACTCTTTGGCAAGGGTAACCTGGCAAACTCGTACCCTTGACCTTGATAAGTGTAAGCTTCTTGGAGAATCCTTTTCCCTACAGTGGTTTATACACATAAATTTCACCCACCCCCATAAGCCTAATCCCTCTCTCAAACTAACGAATTACCCTAATCCCAGAGATAATTTTTACCCCATAATTACCAACTGGTCGCATTTAAAGGGGGGAAATCATGATGCAAATTCATATTAGAAAATCTCTGTGCGCCCATCATTATACCCACATGTGCACCGTCCGTAGGGTATACGCACAGAGTCGGAGTCGTAAGAACTCGGATTTGGAATCTTGTAAATGCTGGGAGTCGGAGTCGGAGTCGGAAAAACTATGTCAAACTCCGAATCCCCAATTACATAAAAAACTCTAAACAAGATCATCAAGAAAGGTCAAAGCAACGTAAGCGAGAGGGAACAGCTAAAACTTCAGCTTCAATGGATGAAGACCTAACAAATTTCAAGCTTCGCTTTCATGAAGCATTAGAGAAAGTGAAAAAAATAGATCGAAAATCAAATTCAGATGTGCATGACGCCATACAGCAATACCCTGCTATTGTGAAGCAGCTTGCTCTCTTGCTAACAGCACCTCCACCATTACAAGTGAGCGTGGAGCGCTTATTTTCAGCACTACAGTTAATCAGAACTGACCAAAGGACAGCAATGGCAGAGAAATCGACAGAAGTTATCTAGTTTTTGCGATCAAATTACTAATTTTTTAATTGTGTAGTCTATGTATTGAAATGCAAATTTGCTTCCTCAAATGAAACACGATGTTAAATAAGAAGCAATTCTTTTGTTTTAATTGTTAAGAGTGGAAGTCATTTATGTTTTGGTAAATTAATGCTGTTTTTCTTTTATTGGATAAAGGTCTTGTTTTTTTATGGTTTTATTTCCTTAATACCATTCTATGATTTAGGTACTGAAATATAGGTAGGTAATAGTATCAAAGAACATTCATTAACTAACTATTAAATTTGCCTGACTCATTAATCAAATGAAAGCAAAAATATATTTAATAAAACAATTCAATATATCTACACCAATTTCTAGCATCATTAATGGGATTTTCTGATTAAGTAATACTAATATTTTATGGTGCAAATTATTTTAATATTGAGAGAAATGAGTACTGTATTTAAAGGTATTTATACTTAATCGCCTCCTGTATTTAATTTGTAATACCCAGGAGATGTTTGTCAGCAACAAGCATCAAATGGGAGTGATGTCCCTTGGCTCCCTAAGTTTCCCCTTGTTGACAGTATAGCTAAATGCAAAGCTCCCCCAAGGGGGCATAATGGCGTTCTCTCCCACTCCTGTGCCTATTATGTGAAATTCTGTAGTAACTTCTAGCAGGTCTCCAGTTCTCATACAGAAAGGATAGTATCACATATATTCATCTACTTTTTGGCGCACGGCTGGCTGCTATGAGTGCTGTCCACCTGTATCTTTAATACTTTAAGCTTAGTTTTTGTGTAGGTAGAGTTAGCCCTTCATTCACTTCAACCTTCTTCCCACCTCTTTTGATTTTGCCTTTATCACTTTCACTTTAAGAGGAGTGAAGGCTGCATCCACTGGTTGAACCAATTTTCCACTTTTCTGCTCTCACGCGGAGGGTACATCGAAGGTAGTTACTGGTAGATGACCCTCTATATATAGCATACATTCCATACTTTCTTGTACCTATTTCATTTATGTGTTGAAACACCTTGATCGTAGCTATGGACCTCTAAGTAAATGCCTTATGTAATAATAAATTAATAATAGTCGGCTAAATACAGATAATGTTATGGAGTTGGAGTCAGAGGCTGAATCCTGCAAATGCTTGGAGTCGGAGTTGGAGTCGGATAGTCAGTGGTTCTAGGAGTCGGAGTCGGAGTCAGTCCTTATACCTTTCGACTCTGCAGCTCAACATAGTCTCCTAAATTGAGTCTAAGACCCGACCCAAAGATGTGTAGGGCGGCATGGCGTCGCCCTCATTATGAGACACGCCCACATAACATGAATGTTTGGGGAAACATGATCTCCATGATATGTGAAACATCAGATGGTTTGTAGGCAACCCATCTATTGTTTCAGCTTGTTCAGGACCCTCTTTGTCTTCGCCAAGCGGTTCTCTTTGGTCCTCAGAATGTGTCCCTTGGACATCTTTTAGGAGTGACAGCGAAGGTCCTCGTTCAGTGCCAGATTTATGGTGGGGACAACAACCCTTTTTTCTCTCACAAAAGCCCGAATTCCTTTGCTCGGGTCTTCCATCACCTTGTCTCGCAGTTGTGTGAATTCTGGTGTGAAATATTAACTGATGGATACTGTTGACAAAAAGGAATGATTCAAGGAAGGTGACGTCACTCCATGTTACGTCACGTATCTAACAAGCCTTTATATAAAAGTACTTTTGGATCTGTACTATACCATCTCGCCAAATCAGGTTTATCCATGGGCAGAAAGCTCCTAGAATTTCCTTCCTACAAACCTCCCCCATGCTCACCAATCATACCTGATATTATCCACTTCCTCCTCCGTAAACTCTTTTTGTTTACTCAAAATTAATTCCTAAAAATGGACAACATTGTTAAAAATATCAATGAAACAATTGAAATCAGCTTCCCCGAATTCATTCAAATTAGTCCTGAATTTAAAAAGAAAAGTGTTTCATCGACGACCATTGAGAAGTATCGAATTTTAATGTCTTTGTGGATCCTGTACGGATTCCAATATTGGGTACTTCACGAATCAAAGATGACCACGGATCTTAAAGTTTAATGTCAAGATCGTTATAAAAAGATTTTAACGATGTCATAAGTGTATGACGAAAGTTAGAGTAAACACAAGGTACAATATTGCCCTTTGCTTATGACCTATTAAATCCTAAATATTTAATAAGAAAAGTGGAAGTTCAACAAAAAAGAATAATAATTGAAATTGTTATTACTAATGTCATTGTATGTCACTGATTTTGTTTCCTGGTGAGATATTTTCAGCCGCAAAACTTTCAGACAGAATCAGTAGAAATAAATACTTCATTCTGCTGAATAAAATGGAACACCTAATTTTGAACCATTAAAAAGACATAAAAGTTGTTGGAAACAAATTTACATACGTGCACTACATGCTAACTTTTCACCAGAGAACTTAGCAATGGAAAACACGTAACTGCAAGAATATCTGCGTTTTTCCGCGGACAAACCATTCGCTACAAGAATCTACAAAAAAAAAAGATTATACACAGTTTTGCATTTAACTCCACTCAATCTTAGCGACACATAGAATGGAACAGGATTCCAAACCTTAGTCGTAAAAAGGACTGTATCCATTGGATATTTTCACTCCCCAATGGGGGCTGCTTGAATGGTCTATTAAATGCAGTGACTTCCTTGGTGTAGATGAATAGCTGGCTACTCAGTGCTAGGGTAACAGCTTTAATAAATATCCTTTCATGAGCTAGAAAGTATAGAAGTTAATTCGTTAAATATTCGTAGCAATTACTCGTTGTGAGAAAAAGAATGACCAGCGAAGCGCAACGTTATAAATGCAATTTTAGCGAATTGATGCTGCAAAGGTTGGGGCCCGACGCCGTTTCTTTGAGAAAGGAAATCCAAGATGCCACCATAGGAAAAATATGTGAGGGAGGGAAGCTATTATAGCCTCATAAGGAAATTGTGTGAGAGGGAAAGCCACTATGTCACCGTAGGAAGAAATATTTGAGAGAGAAATGCCAGTATGGCACCATAGGGAGAAAGTTAACACCATTACTGTTTGAGAAACAAAAACAGTGGGCTAAAAACCATGTTAATTGAACTGAAAATCATTAATAAAATGTACAATATTATTAATTACACTAATACTAATACCTGACAAAAAGGTAAGGGTTGAAATGAATGGTATTGATTAAAAAACAAATGTAATAGATCATTTTATATTAATTATGGCATTTTCACTGATGAATTCATCATTCTCTGCAGTGCCGAACTGTCCCACTTTGCTCGCAACAAGGCTTTTCACACAAATCAAGTCTATCAATCATCCCACACAATACATTGTATGGCATGACTGTTTATGGCAAAGAGACGTTGCCATACTCGATGGCACGATGCGACATGATCAATGTAGCGGAATCGTCAATATCCCGTTCTCTCCCAGTTGAGACACGGGACGTTGACCGCAAAAACATCCAGGCCAGCCACCTTGAGACTCAAGCTCGTAACCACAGCCCCTCGCCACTCGTCTTTGTGAAAAGCAGAACGGTTTAAACGGCAAGATCTCCCCTACGAGTGTATATTCAATTTCACCTCAAGTACGAAATTGGAGACGCGTTTCTCTCAAGCTTGAAGGTCAGCGGGACCAGAGGTAAGACTTTTTAAGAAAAACCGTTGGGGGGCCCCCTCCTACCCTTACCCCCAGTGGGGTGACGAGGTATAAGTACCAAGCACTCGAGAAAAACGTGGTAGAATACGTGAGTCGCCAGGCTACAAAGTCCCCGGCAATAGAGGCCATCCTACCAAGACTGGAACTAAGAAGAAGCTCATCCTAGAGCTAGTTCCTGGTTACCAAACCGAACTAAATTCGTTCAAGTTCAACTTACTCTCGTCAGAGAGACTCATCCTATCCGGGTGCATCCTAAATCCCAGGGATAGTCCTCGCCCTTGAGGAATTACGAAAAGAAGAAGAAAAAGGCTCCCCCTCAAGCCCGTTACCCGGTGGTCCCCTAAACTATACGTTAACTTGGTTTAGGAACCAAGTTCAACTGATTCTCGTCAGAGAACCCCCAACCCCCATCCTGGTATAGCAGCACAAAGCACCCTGATAGTCTTTGACCTTGCGGACTTCCGAAACGAAAAAGAAAAAGCTCCTCATCGAGACAGTTACTCGGTGGTCACACGGAACTCTAAGTTAACTTGGTTTAAGAACCAAGTTCAACTTACTCTCGCCAGAGAGACCCCACCTATCCTGGTGCCTCCTAAAGCACCGTGATAGTTATCGCCCTTGAAGAAGACCCTTCCCCCTGAATACCGTGTGGACCGCCATCTGCTACACTCACCAAAGTACCTTGTGACTACCAAGTCATTCAGTCCACCTCCAACAATCTGGTCGAAGCACGCGTCAAAGGACCCACCAGATTCCTGCGGTGTCTGGGCTCATTGAGTTCAAGGTCAAACTCAAACACGCTGCCAGAGCAACCAAGGTATTTTAACTCCAGTTGTGACAATTAGCCTATTTCTCTTATATTGAAGTGAGCATCGAGTTAGCCAATATTAGAGGGCCAATTTAATTGAAGTCATTATTGGGTATTTTAAATTCGTAGTATTTCTGTGGTTCATGTTTTTCTGTGTAGTAAATTGTTAAATTTAAAATATATGCTTATTTTGGGATAATTCCTGTGCGTTTCTCTATATCCTTACGTGTTGAAGCGGCTCTTCCTTAAAACAACAAAATTCGGAATCTTAGATCAAAGCATACTTTAACAAAGAAGTATATTACTCGACAAAAGGTATTCTACGACAATCAATATAAATCAATACTGGAGTCACGACTGATGCCTTAATCATGTAAACGGACACTTAAACAATCTACGAAAGGTCGAAGAAACCCCATCTTTATGCAGGATGGGGCTTTTTGCCAGACCTACCCCAACACTTAGATGGCCTGGCAAAAGTCCAGAGATGAGCCTCATACTAAATCTATGGGTAATTTTATAGCAAGAAATAAAAAAGGAAAATACAACATAAAATTCAGCTAATGGGAGCATTAAATCGCGTGGGGCGCACAAATACAGACAGACAAATCCAATGAGCAACTCCTATCCAATCCAGACAAAATTCCATTTCTTTACTAAAAAGGCTAAAGTATGGTGGCAATTTCTATTTCTTTGTAAATTATAATATGGATAATGGAGCCTTAATGATTATATAACATATAAAACGGTAAAATATTATATAGTATCTTTATTTCAGCCTTAGAGTATAAAAATTATCGCAGCAAAGCTTATGTTTTCTATATGTTTGGCTGCGTCTGTAGTTTTTAGAAACCCATAATTATTTTGAGAGGGGAGTAAAAATTATTATCTTATTTCCTCATATTTTCAGCTGCTTCTGTCCAATTTATTGATAATACTTTGCCCTTTTTATTGTTCCTTAGACTGGTTAATCTTAGATTGTATCTCTTTTCGAAGCCCGATAACATCAGACGAGTAATTATTTTAATTGCTAAGAAATTAAAAGAAGTTCTATAAATAATAGGAATATTTTTGCTCATCGGGGACGAAATCGAGGATTGGAAAGATAGATTAAGATTTAATGTAGATAATTAATAAGACTTCTAACTGAAAATCATGTTTTAATACAGGCCAACATAGCATTCAAACAATTATATCTAAATATTCCAGTTTAACAAACCACTTTTTAATAAGACTTTTTTAGAAATGATCGTTAATTCAAGTTAAAATAGGATTAAAATAATTGGGGAATTTTCAAAAAACGAATGATATGAAAAATCCCGTGTCCTCTAAAAAGGACAATGGGTCTAGGATTCAACTGTACTTTTTATAGGACACTAAGCGTTAATAGGTGAAACTTTCTCCCTAAAGGCAGAATGGCTAACTCGCACACGATATTCACATATCAAATATTGTGTTTTATTCCATCCAAATAGTTGGCATAAATTTGAACTTTGATTACCTCTCAATGAAGACTCTAATGAGGAATATATATTAATGGTTGAATAAAGGAACATCGGAGTCTTTTAAATCGCTTACACGCGACTATATAAGTTACTATGTCGGTCCGTAGGTCGGTCGGTCGGTCGGAGGGTATTCATTTTACTTCTCAATGAGTTTTTGGCAATAACATCGTAACTATTTGACCGATTCTAACGAAATTTGAAACCCTTATGTTGTTTTACATTCTCTTTCAAATGCTATAATTGTCAAAGTCCTCCCAAAGTTGATCAAGGGATTATTGAACGTTTTGAACGTAATAAGGTCATAAGATCATAAGTTAGAATAATTGAAAGCACGCGACAGGTCTGTTGACCTTGTGGAACCTTAAAAGAAAGTTTCTACCTGAACCTAAATTATGATTGGGGCGTTAGAAGAATAATTGAGTGATGGATGATAGCTAAAATATATGGGTTTTTAGTGTGTAGGAGGTGTGTGTGAGGTTGCATTGTGATACTTCGATGAGAACACAAAAGGAGTAAGTGGTATAAAGTGAAGGATGGGATGTGAGAAAGCGTATGAATAAAGATTGGGAAGAAATCGTTGGAGGGCCTAAGAATGTATGGTGTGAATGTTCAAATGTATTTATGTTGGAAGGCGCCCTTTTGGCTGAAATGGGGCCAGATGGGGTAGTTTGAAATACGAGGCAATTTAAAAAATTCTCCAAAAATGCGAATAACAAAAAAACCAAGAATCGAAATTTCAATTCCTGTCCAAGGAGAAAAATTCCTCCGCCAGTGAGGTTACCATGGCAATGAGTTGCCACTTTCACACTGTATTGGACACCCACTTACGTACCCTGTTGATCCACACTAAGCAAATAACTGTATCCCATAAACCTATTTAACAGCCCTAAGAATAAAGGGTATCAATTGGGTATTTCAGCCTCCTCCTCCTTCTCCTCCTCCCCCTCCTCCTCCTCCTCCTCCTCCTCCTCCTCCTCCTCTTCCTTTGCCTTTGCAGTTCCGAAGATCGTTTTGATCCGTCGGTCGCGGCACAGGATCGGTTCCACCGACTCGTGGCCACACGCTTCATGGCCCCATTGGAAGTTAATCTGCAACTTAGCCACTGGTGGTGTGCGTTTACTATAGCTATAAATAGCCACCATCACACTGCATCTGCACAAGTAGTGGAATACCCTCGTGTACTGAGAGCACAAAAGTGAAGGTAAAAATAGCCAATTGATGCTTTCTTTTTAGGGTTGTGAGATTGGTCAATGGGAGGAAGAGCGTACCCCAGGCTTCCTCGATGGAGTGTGAAGGTGAGTACTCATTGCTACACTAACAGCGCACCATCACTGCTTACACTGAAGTTTAACTTCCTACGACAATGTTATGGCGTGTATAAACGGGAAGAGGTGTAATGGAATATGTATGAAGGAAGAGCAGTTAAAATAAAGCCTTCAAATGAGTCGTCTCACTCATGCTAAGATGGAAACGAGGACATACATCTTCTTAGTGGAGTTATGGTGGAAGAGGAGTGGAATCAATTATGCTTTCTGGAAGGTCTATAGGACCAATGCACCCAAACATCAATGCATAACTTCTCTTTCCACCACACGAATTTGATGATTGCCTTGTTTTAATTTTGGATGCCAAAATGTGCGAGCGGTTGGCTCTAATCGACCTTCTTTCTTATTCCTTATTTATTAAGTCATCCACTCTTTACATCTTTCACAATTTGCTATCATTCCATCGGTTATTCTTCTTACACAACCAATCCTATTTTGTTCTGCCAACTTACCTACAACATTCGGCAGACTTATTACCACTTACTTCTCGCAGTCACGTTCACACTTTTACTTTGATTTATGGAATTCACTAAAGTATGTCGCAATCTATTTTGAGGTACATCTTGTTCACAACAATTTTCCTTCTTCCACTTCTCAACTATTCCTCTCTTTGTTTCTCCTTTCTTTCCGGAATAACTTCCTGGTCTCTTACGAATCCTCACTTATCTTCCTCTTATTCCTTCATTTGCTACTTCCTCACTCGTTTCTATTTTCGCCTCCTTGCAGACATTCATCCAAATCTTCAAGACATTCTCATCTGCACTGTTAAAGATATACAATTCCTTTTTTTTTTAATTCTCCACTGCACACTTCATATCATTCCACTAATCAATTTTTGCTTTGCTTTCCAGTATTGTCACACCTATACACACTCTTTTCATTACCTCTTAACATTTTCTTAAATTATTCCACATTTGCTCTCTCCGACCCTGATCGTTCTCCCATTCTGGTACTTCTGGACTTCTCGGCTACATTTGACAATATTGTCCACAGTTTTCTTCTTCACCGCCTCCGTGAATACCTGAGTGCCTTATGTACTACTATCAACTGGTTCCGCTCATATCTTTCATCTCGTACTCTTCATAATGGTAATGACGTACCTCAGCCGACGGAGGTGCTTTTTGGTGTTCCGTAGGAGTAGTTTCTTACCCTTTTTGCGGTTCGCCTCTCTCTTCTTCTCTCTTTCTTTTCATATGCAGCGTTTTTATCTGTCATTTCACTTCTACGTTGATGATACTCAAATCTGTCTCACATTTCCCCAGCCTCGTTTGCTGAGAGTCTTAGAAACCTACTATCTACTCATCTCAACATCACTCAATGTCGTTCATGCAACTTTCTTAAAGTCAACCATGACAAAATACAAGTACAACTGGTCGTCATGCCTGCGTCCGTGGCCCACTGCTATACTATTTCCCCCAAACCTAACATTAACCCCAACCTACTTTTATTTCTGATTAGTTAATATGGGGGAACATTTGATACTCACTGATCTCTCCGGACTCATATTGTCCACGTTCGTAATTGCTCGCTTTGCTTTTTCCGTAATCTCAGCCGCATCCGCTCCCAATTGTGACCAAAACAGATTCGAGATTACTGTACATCCTTCGTCATCTCCCGCCATGACACTGCAACTTTCTTCTCGCTTTCTCTCTTCCACGTCTCTTCACGGCCCAAGCTGCTCTTCCTCACCGCGATCGTTTCTATCTCGCAACTCTCCTGTTTAGTGATCTGCACTGGGTCCTCATTGAGTACAACATCACCTGTAAGTTCCTTCTTCTTCAATACAATCATTAAATACGGCAACTCTTTCCTACATATCTTTTTTTCACTGACCATATTACTACTCCCACCCGAACTTTGCACTCTGGCTCTCCTCTTCTCCTGATCCTTCGTAATCGCCTCTGTCTTAATCTTGTAATGGTTTTCTGGATTTGCCTCGAGAATGTGGAATGTGCTGCTTTTTGCTGATATACTCAGGCCGTTTCCTTGGTGTTTCCGAGCTTGCCGCCATTTGAAGCCTCACCTCTTCGCTTTATTTTCCCCTTTTCCGATAGACGAACGCTCAGTGAAGGCCCATGTCCTTGAATAGCGCTATGAAATAATATTATTATTTTTATTACTCTCGATCACTCTTTCCACCTTTTTATAGCCTTTGATTATCGATTTTCCCTCTCTTTTCACCTTCATCGCGTCTTCTCATCCACACGCATAAATTTATCCTTGTACACTTCAATTATATAATCCCATAACGCCATAATCTCATCACCTACATCAAAAACATCCCGTTTTACTCTCACATTAACCCTTTAATCTTTGCCAAACTCGCGTGTATGGATTCATTTTTTTGTAATGAAAGCTCTTTCAGTGCACAAATTTACCACTCACTCTTCATTGTCATTCTCTCCAGGTTTAGCCAAAGCTCCAGTTCTCCCTTATATCACCCTTTCACCCTTTTACCCTTCTATTGCCCTGTCACCGTATTACCCTTCTATCACCCTCACCTGAGTCATTCCAGAACCTCTTTTCCTCATCCTCACTTTTACCATTACACAATCCATGCACGCCAACCACACATACCTTCTTAACATAACCTAAATAATCACTTGAATTTACACATTCATATCCAAGAATGGCTTCATTACGTTCATCATTCAAAGGCACTGCCACTCACTCTCTACACCCTTATCCTTGATTCACACCTAATTGCATTCCATTCGCTCCACCACACTTTAATTCTTCCTTCCCTTTCATGCTTGTCTAACACAGAGCAAGCATCTGAAATATCCCTCTTTTAAGCTATTTCTCTCAACACATACACCCCTCAATTTATACACACCATTCTCTCGCTTCACACACTGGCGTGGAGCTCTTGCTAGCCAAGTGGATGCGGGGTTAATCTGCCAACGTCGCGGTGCTGTGTTCGATCCCGACGAGAGCGGACACAAACGTCAGCGCTGTGCTCAACCCTGTATTGGGCTGTGTAAATTTTACACTTCTCATCACACAATTACAAGGCTGATTTCTTTCCTCTCCCGTCTTCGCAGCACAACACACACACACACATACTCTGTTCCAAGGAATCCTTCTGATGGGTATCTATATCCACATACCTTTGATGTAAAACAGGTCCCTCTTCCCAGGAGCGACGAAGGTTTTCCCTGAACGCTGTTTGGTGTCAAAACATAATACTTCTTGACACCTCTACCTAAAAAGGACCGGCCCCCGGTGCCTTTGCCCTCACCAGCGATTGTCATACTGACCTTTATGTATATTTAATTATCCGGTCGGGATCTGCCTGGATAAAGGCAGGATTGTGAAACACCACACACAGGTGTTTGCCGGTAGCGGACAGCATCCGAACCAAGTCTCTGTGTGTATATGTGTGTGTATAGTTTTGGAATTTTTGTGTAGACATTTTTAGATCTATATTTTGGAAAGTGGGTCACATTTCGAAAGGGGGGGCATGGAAAGGGGTCCTTTGCCTAGGGAAGAGGATCGAGTAGGACCGTCGTTGCCTAGAGAGAGTAGTGATGACTCGCATTAAATCTAAATTTCAGACAATAATAATAAAAATGCCGCAAAGGTCACAAGGAAAATGAAACAGAGATTCAAAGTACTTTCAAAGTCAATTTCAAAGTCATTCTCAAAGAATGACGGGAAACAACAGAACCCTGCAATAAGGAGGTAACAGAGAGAGGGGAGAGAAGGCGTCCATATTACAGTTGTCCTTTGTTACCCGTCATTCCTTTATAATGAACTGGGAATAGCGTTCAAAAGTACTTGGAATTTTCGTTTCATTTCTTTTCGGCTTTGCTGCATTTATTGCTTACTCACACGATTCTCTGTGTTTTTGCCACACAATAAAAAATGTATAAACAATTAAAAGAAATAAAGAAATTTCTCTATAATCTTTGGAGCCGTTTACTGACCTAACGGAACACCGTATTCGGATCAATTGCCTTCCTAAGGACGCTGTTGTTTGGTTAAAAATAACAACACCAAACTCGCTGTTGTTTCAAAACAAAAGAAATTTGTAGTAATTCACAAATTATGATGAATATCTGGCGTAAGGCAAAAAACGACTTACTTAGCAAATAAAATATGTGCAGCAGACTTCAATACAATAGATTTATTTGAAAAAAGAGAGGAGATTGGGGCCATAACTATAGTACAATTCATAGATTCAATGCAGATGTAGTTTCCAAGATGTCCATATGAGAGAGAGAGACATAAGAAACAAATATCCATTAAACTATTAATAAGCAGTTAAATTTAATATCTCCGGATGATTTAACCCAAACAAAAAATCAGCACGAAGTGAAATATAAATAATAAAAGGTAAAACATTATAATAAAAAAATACAATGAAATATCTGAACCGCAAGTGTCAATCCTAAAGAGCTATCGGGTAATTAAAAAATACCGTTTTTCGTAAAATGCGAATTATAAATTAATCAAATATTGAAAACTCGCCGTTATGTATATATATATATATATATATATATAGGTAGCTTCAAAGTTTATCACTAACTTGTAAAGAGGTATTCAAAAAGTGCCTTTAATTCGTCAATGAGTTAATTTCATTTAAATGTTACTTGAATATATTTTACTAAATGGTAATTAACATGATAAATTTTGAGTAAAAAATAACTGAACTTCACATTTTTTTTTTAGATTTAGTGAAAGCTTTCACCATGTTCATCGCTCACCTCTCTGCTTTACATTCTCCGGAAAGAAAGACATTGCGAAACAAGGAAATACAATTTGGGGCACAAATTGTGATGGAATTTCTGATAGGAACTGATCTTTTATTTTTTTTAGACTGGAGTTTCATACTTGTCAGCACTGTGATTTCTGAGCAGCCCATTACACACCCACACACCCACACACACACATAAAAGAATTAACAATTCCCAATTCTAAATCATTCATAGTTACCAATATTTATTTTCAAAGGACCAGGACGATTGGAGCTAACTCTTTTGTTTTTTTTCCGACTGAAGTTAAGAACCATATCATTTAGCTCAGGTTAAGTCAAGTCTTTTGGAGAGGGGGCCTATATAAGTCATCATCTGCATGTCTATTTGCATAATCTTCCAAATCCTAAATTAATATTTTGGCAGATGGTTTTGGTATTGGTATTTCTGATGAGTGAGTTACTGGGCAGAGCGAGAATTAGGATAGACCATATATGAGATGCACATGGTAGTGTTGCTTGGAATTAAAAACATATACACAGACGTGTGAATTTTTTATTGCTTATTTTGAATACCTATTATTTTCTAAAGCTAATTAATATATATCTAGGTTATTCAGGTTAATTACAACATCAACAAACTCACACTGTTTCTACTAAACAAAAATAACAGCCAGTCATATGATCCTGTGGTTCACCACAAATCATCGCTAATTCACATTTTAAATTCTTCAATTTTACTTTGAGATATTAGAACAATGCATTATAACATGTTCTGAAACGTGTACACTCTGCTCATTCCTTATCTTTATCGCCAATTTGCAGCCAAAATATAAACTATAAAGTTTATTGATCAAAGGCTTGACGTTTCTCATATTTTCCTTAAATGTTAAAGAAAGAATGTAACAAAGAGAATATGAAGTATTTTTAGAGTTATCTCAGTATATTTAAGTATAATTCTAATTAAATTTAGAATTTTAAGGAAAAATAGTTAAGAAATCTGAAATAAAAACATGAAATAACCATTTAAATTATTTAGTGTAAAGTTATTTGCCTATTTACACAACAAACTAGCAATTTAGTGGAAAATGAATGTTATTTTCATGATCTACGCTCAAAAGTACCCTTGCGAATGATGACTATCACCTTGAGGGCAAACTTTGACAATTAAATTTTTTTGTACAGTGCAAATTTGATTTGCACTGTACAAAACTTTTTTGAAGGGGTTTTAGTATCTCTTTGTTCAAACTAGTCGTAAAAAATACGATAAAACATCCCCTGAGCATGTTTTTCTTAACCTAGATTGGTTTAAAAAATATTTATTTATGTGTTTGTTACGTTTATGCCATTGTCTATTTTCGTGGTTTAAGGGTAAAATATTTTTTTTTCGAATTTCTTGAAATACGGGAGCCGGCTCGATTTGCCTGTCTTTTCCAACCTACAAATGCTCTAATAATTTGGTTTTGGTCTATGGTCAGACTAAAAACTTTTTTTAAAAACCAAAAACCTTAAGAAAAATCCCGTACTTAAATTACAGTGTTAGATATGATATCTGTCACAAGCAAAGAAGCATCTTAAAAGATATCACATAAAAAAATCATTACAATAAAGTACACTACTGTTTCTAAGGCTAAAGACATAAATTAAAAGAGCAAATTATATATTAAAACGTGAATAAAGATAAGAAATTACTTTAGCTAAAATCAGTAAACTAGTCTCTTAATCATTACATCACTACTTACCTTGCAGATGAGACTCAAAGAAAACAATAGAATCTCTTAGAAATGGAAATATTCAAGACTCGAAATCTCACCCTTACAGCGAAATTACTTGTTTCATACAAATATGAGAAAACGTTTGGACGAATACAAAAACTTGTGACACCTGATCTGAATAATCGTCAGTGTTGTATCGAGCTATACTAGAAGGCAAACCAAAATTCTATATATGTTTTTGCCCAGGTGCCCAAATCCATGATAAGCCCACCGAAGCAACAATAACTAAATGCACAAGGATTTCTCAGCCAAGGGTGGAGGAGTGCGAGGTAGAGAGAGAGTTTATTTAATTTTCCTTATCCATTCTTGCAGCCGAGAGTCAGAGATAAATGGGGCGAGAGTGGACCCAGAGAAAGTTAGGTTTAGATGATATTGGGTAACACTAGACAAATGTCTCTTCAACGTGACGTGAACTTGACATTGTTCGGACAATTGAATTGCTGGTTCGTGATTTAGTTGTTAATTGTTGATTTTCTCTTTGAATTGAATGGAAACCGATTTAGTAGCGACAGCATTTACTTTTCAGGCCACATTTAGACCACATATTGAAATGCCTGAATGGATGCGACGTAGAACAATCACGATGATTTACTCATAGTTTCCGTAAATGAATTCCACTTGGAGGTGAAAAGGGTAGAATTAGAATCTGAGAAGGCAGAAGCTGCGTGGTAAATAGTATATATATATATATATATATATATATATATATATATATATATATATATATATATATATATATATATATATATATATATATATATATATATGTATATATATATATATATTAGCAATGTCAATAGAGTTTATTGAAAATTGTTTCAAGTTTATTGTTTAGATTTAAAAGTGGACTATAACTAGAGAAGAAAGATTGAATTAAAATTAAGGTATTCTGCGCGAATGTGGCGAAGATAATGTACACACAAGATAATCGGAACCAAAGAAGGCAATCCACCTCTTGGCGAGGACGGACTCCGCTGACCTGGACATGAATACTGGACGAGATGAACTTACAAATCGAACTTGTGGTATTCTTCCTAACAGGAGGACCTTGCGGTTCGCAGTCAGATCAACTGGTGACTCCGAGCCTTCCATGAACTGGATCACATTTATGGGGTTATGTATTGTGAAGCATTTGCGTTTTTAACACCAATCAGCGACCATGCAGAACTTCTGCCCCACGAGGTAAAGAGGGACTCGTTCCGTGCCATGATAGATGGCTAAAAGTACTCCCGCGGGGGTAAGCACAACGCGCCCACTAATTGGGGCCAGACCCATCGTACGCTGTTTCTATCCGGCTCGCTTGGGAATGAACCCCACACTTTGACGATAAAGAACCAACACGGTAACCAATAGGCCACCGCGAGCTCCTGCTTATTTTTTTGAGTGGTTCTGCACAATTAATTCCTGAAAGAGAACAATATAATGGGAGAGGAGTTTAAATTCTCGGGATAAAAAAAATAATTTAGAATATTGAACCACCAAAGACAATAAACCCCATTGTTTGTTTTTATGACAAACCCAAATCTTTTATACCATTTTGGTCACTCCATTTCCTTAAAAAAAGATTCTTCAGGAACCCTCCCCCCCAAAAAAAAAAAAATTTATGCAAATTTTTTTACGGTGAATAAACTCAGATATTCTGGTAATTATAATAAGGTTTCTATGGCAACCCAAATTTGGTTGATTCATTTAAGGCTATGCGTAAAGTAGGCAATGCCTATATATACTTTCTACCAGTGAAATTTATTTATGTTAACTATTGGTAATCGACAATATTTTATATACTAACTTGTATATTCGGCGACTAAGATTAAAAATGGAGCTAAAACTCATTCAATAAAAGAGGAGTGTTCAACTATCGAGTCTGCTTCGAAGAAACTGTAGTTTATAGTTACTTAATTCAATGCAGTTGTGGTAGACAAAAACCATCGAGAGGACAAGTGTAAATTTTTAGTCTTGAAGGGAATCAAAACCCTTCAAATTAGTGGAGGATTTTCTCAACCCAATCGCTAGAATCAGACAAATTATAAAACGAAAGTTACGAATATTTTATATTTTTGTTTTCACGAGTATAAAGTGTAATTTATTGGAATGTTCTAGTTTGGATGAACAAATCTTCAATTCTTAATCGCGTGACCACATAGGTTACTATGTCAGTTCGTAGGTCGGTAGATCAGATGGTAATCATTTTATTTTTCAATGAGTTTTTGAAAGTTTTGAAGGTCGTAAGGTCACAAGTGACATAATTGAGAGTACGCAATTTAGGTGCGTTGATCTTGTCTTAATTTCTAATGACCTATGTAAATCTTATACCCATGTACCATCCTTAAAGTATTAATTGTTCTTCTTCTTCTTTCCAGATGAGACCATCGAAGAAGTCTGAGAGGCGATCCATAAAGAACTGCCTTCAGTGGCGTTACAAACCGCATCAGAATATTTGTTATGAGACCAAAATGTGAAGCTTCCATGGCTCACTTTATTCGGGGGAAGGATTGCAGATGGATATCTTAAATTAACTGAACCTCCAAATCTTATTTAATAGAAGCGTTCATCTTGTGTATTAACCCTCCATTGTGGTATTGCAAAAAGTGTTGAGCGGGAAAACGTTGAGTCTCGAGTATTTCTAAGACATATTTATGACCTTATGAGCTCGAGGTCAGCCACTACGAGTGGCTATGCTAGGGTGTGTTCTGATAGAGGGTTGTGGCCTTACCGGATCATCATTTCCCTACTTATTTTGCCAAACGGGAGAGCAATTGAGGTCCAGAAATCACCGAGTGGTCTTTGCGCATCGTCCGATCTTGCAACTTTGCAACGCGATGAAGGTAAGTGTCTTAATAAGGTGAACTGCATCGATGAAGAAGGTCGGATTTTCAGGTTAGCCACCCCAGTGGAAGATAAACACAGCGCCTCCACTAATTGGTAGCCAGATCTCTACAGGCGCTAAGTAAAAATTCCCCTCCTTTGAGGAAAATCCCATTTTCAAATAAAAACGAGATTAAATTTTAGACTAAAAAATTTTCCAAGCAAGAATCGATCCAGACATTTGCTTTTCTGGTTTACATTTTTCAAATAAATAATTTGTATTATTTATATTTCCTTTATCGTTTATTATGTCAAAGAGAATTTATTCATACTAATGTATATTACACTTTCATAAAGTTGTGTACGATGTCAAGTGAAACAAGATCTTATTACACTTTTTCTTATAAACATTTGCTTATTTAAAAAAAAAAAGATTTTTCCTTATTTTTCTCAGAAATTTGAGGGGGAGGAGGGGAAGGATTCGACGCAGCTTAATATTTCTTCTGACTTGTAAAGAATTACATGTATTCCGGAAAATAGGCCATGTCTTTACCATCATAAGAGCCTTGTTTGTCCCATGACGTTGTGGTGATAGGTTCAAATTGTTCTAAGTCATTCTCCGGCGCTTCCAACCCGACCGGGTCATTTATACTTGGATTTGCTCAAATGATGTTCATCGCTTTAACTCGCGGAAAAGCGAAGGAATACGCGGCTACATAAATCCGGTAAGTTAATCATCGCAAAATATCGACAAGGAGATTAATTTCCTCAACTGCGACACTTAGACTGTCAGCCATGAATAATTTTCCTAGACGATCGTATTCTTCCGCTACGCGAAGACGGGTGAATTTTATAAATTATTACAATGAGTTTTTGATAATAAATATTTTTTACAAGACTTATTTATCTGCCTTTGTTTATAAATATTATTAGTCTCATTTAGCGTATCAATAGCAGCACCTCATAAGGCCGGCTGCTTGTTTTGAGATGGGTGCGCAGATTGCAATTAACACAACCTTATCACAATTCAAAATGGTATTAATGGTAATCTGAAGAATTTTTTATTATAAATAAACGATATATTTAGAGAGAAAAAATAATAATCTGTTATTTGATGCTTCCTTGAATGAACCTTGAGGCAAAACTCTACTGAGCAGCAAAGAATTTCATTCCTGTGTCCCCTAAAACATTTCCTGACCCCATTAATGAATCTGAATCTTCGAATGTCTTTCTTCCCATTCATTTTGACCGGGTCAAAACAAGTAAACTTAATAATAAAGAAAACTGCACTGTACGCTGTGGTAAAGAGCGTTCCCCAGTCGTCCACTATGCACTGTGAATGAAGAGTACTACTATTCATTGCTATTCCAACCACATAAACCTAATTTACCACTCCTTTCGATCATTAGTTCGGTTTTTGTGCTTTCTGTTATTTATCCAAATGGCCCGAATGTCCCCCTGAAACCTTTGGTTAGGACAATTTCGGATTCACATATCATTAATAGCTCGCATTGCAAGATTCAATTCTCTCCCTTCCCCACCATAATAACTTTAGCTTGGTTAGTTTTGCTCTATCTCCCCCTTTACACTAATGACCTTGTAAATGATCTACTGACCTTTCTTGCTGGGCACATTAAGCCTCTTTCCTTGCCTTACCCACCCAATAATTTTTAATAATTTAATTTATTTAGGTATTTTTCTCTGATCGAAAATTTACCTCAGCAAAATTTTATCGACACAAGTTTGGCGATCGGGAATTGTTTATCTCCTGTTCTTGCTAACATGTTTGTATATGGTGTTTTTTAAAACGTTTCCCCCACCTCAGTTACCATCTAGAAGATGTTTGGGGTACATGGATGGTAATATTTTATCTTGGACTAATAAATTTAATTATAATTCATTTGGGTAAAGAAATATCAGTTTTCTTCATTAATGATCTTATATTTTCATCAGAAATGGACATACAAAGAACTTAAGGTTTCAAATTATATTAAATACCATTTTGTTAATCAATAAGTATAAAAAGTATTGTTGTTTTTTCCTTCGTTCTCTACGTAATTGATTCTACAAATAATATTGACCTTAAATTATGTCAACCTCTACATTTTAGGGATAATTGTAAACAAAATCAGTCGAAAAGTCATTTTATAATTTACTCTTGGTCAATCTTTTCACTTCGATGCTTACTTTCGAGACCTAAAGGCCAGATTCTTTTAATTGGAATTCTTTTGAAACTACGGAAAAAAAACACCCACACATTTCATTTTGCTATACTCGTTTTTAGGGACCACTAACTATTTCCGCGTGAAAATCTATTTTATAAATAACTTTGCTAAAACTTTCGAATATAAGAAAGAATAAAATCAAAAACCATCCTTGTCTAAATTTTAATAAATATTCTAAACTTCAACAATTGTAATTCATTTTGTTTTGAAAAATTTCAAAACATTCGATAATCATATTTATTTTTAGTCGCGTGCTACTCTATATTTCACAATGTCGGTCGTTCGATCGGTCCTTCAGTCGGTCCCCGTTTTGCCCTTATTTGGCCGATTCTAACGAATTTTGAAACCCTTATATTGATTTAAATTCTATTTCGAATGATATAATTGCCAAATTCCTCCCAAGTTTAGTCTGGGAATTATCGAAGATTTTGTAGCTCGTAAGGCCATGAATCCGAATAAGTGAGACCACTCGACTTTGGTCAGCAGACCTTGTTTCTAAACTTCACCATTTTGTTTTTTCCAACTTTAACGGAACTGTTCAAATAAACTTGAATGAAAACTTAAAAATACCTCTGTCATAACCGAACTAATAGGAAAAAAAATGATCTATTATAATTCAAACCCTCTAAAAATTTCCGTTCTTAAAATCCAGTTTTATGGTGATTCTAACTTGTACTGGCTCCTTGTAAAGAAACCTCCTCCCCTTGAATTTCGGTACTATCAAATACAATGCCTCGATTGTCGTGATGGTTATATCAAAGAGCCAATCAGAAAAATTAGTGGACGAATAAAACGCCATCAATCCATCGAGAAAAGTGTTTTATTAAGGCATAAACCCCTTTATAATCATGTTATTAATTGGGACAGTGCCCAAAACAACCTGCATTCAGGTAATTATGTGTCCAGACGCATTTTTAAATGTTTCTATAAAAAATCCATCCACAATTTCAATATGGATCTGGTGTTTTGCCCTTCGGCCTTTTATTATTAGCCTTATCAAATCGCCAGAGGGTAAAACCATCGTGTAATGGGGTCTGTTACCACCTCTTTGTCCCTCCTATATAAGATGTATCCTTCTCTACATTAGACCAACCAGTCACCTGGCTACTTAACTTAACTCTCTCCACATTCTCTCCCCTTTCTTCTATTTTTCTTTTTAGCTTCCTTTCATTTAGCTAGCTCTATTCTCCTTCTACCAATTCTAACTTTTCATAAATGAAATGAAAAGTTCTTCATTCCTAATGAGGCTTATTGGATAAAGACTCAAACGCTAGGAATCCTAATATCTTTTTGCCTTTAGATAATTTCCACGAGAATATTAATGTAGTTATGAGCAATGCAGAGGGAAATATAAAAAGAGACATAATTGAAGCAGTATTTGCTAATATTGATCTAACGGTGCACCTGCCTGTAATGGCAAGACAATGCGCACTGCGGGAGACGTCTGCCAATTATTCAATTTCTCAATGCGGATGAGAGCTATTGATTTATGGTGAATTACTAAGCTTTCTTCTTGTTTATCCGACTGAACGATTAAGGATGATACACGTTTATTAGACTTTAACGATAATATGCTTGCAGAATCTCTAATCCACCCTACTTGTTTCAAAAAATTCTTCACCTCATCAATAATCAGGAGTGGACCCCTCGTCAAAGATTTCTCGGTACAGAAGAATATTGGCAATGCCGATCATTAAGCAATTCAGTTTAAACTAATTGGCGACTCACGCACAGGTAGGCAAAGTCTATTATCCGTCTTTATTGGCTTTAAAAATGAGAATTTCAATACCTTACATGCGATAATTAGATTAACGAATTAACCGGTAGCTCCGCGGTAGAACTTGCCAGTTAATGAGTCCTCGGAACTTGAACGTAAATCCATTTAAATTGGTAATCTTTGTGTACCCGTTTGCGTGTTTCGCCGACCAGCGAAGGGATGGCGAAATCGATCAGCAATCGACTCGGTGATTGCAGGTACGGGTCAGAGAATACATAAAAAGGGAAGAAAACCGGAGATCGAAGTTAATAGGTTCAGTCCAGAAGCTCCGTAAAATTTAAATTGGTATCAAGTGTCAATTGGAGAAAAGAAATTCAAAGAACATCAAAAAAGCCGTTAAATGATTTCCGTAATTAGTAGCAGCAGAAAGAGACACTCAAAGAATGATGATGGAATTAGGAATGAGAAAATTCTAATAATTGTAGACCAAAATTAGGAAGAATTTTTACTGGTCATTTATGAAGCCTTTAAAAATGAAGGGTTAGAAAATACTCTTGGTTTAGAAAGTTACTTAATACTACTTTTGGTTTCGAGGATTATTTGATGATTCTTTTCATTTCAAGAGTTACTTAATACTGCTTTTGATTTTGAGGGTTACTTTATTCTGCTTTTCGTTTCGAGGGTAACTTGATACTGCTTTTCGTTCAAGGGTTACTTAATACTGCTTTTAGTTTCGAGGGATACTTGATACTGCTTCGTGGTGAAGAGATTCTTCTCAAATCGGTTCCCTCTGGAAACTCTCCATCCATGTCAACTCAAAGACCCTTACTGGGCCAGAGGGACGCCGCCCCCTCTCCAATGTTTGAACATGTTATTATCTTTCGTTCCTTCTTATTTGCTGTTTTCTTTCATGTTACTTTCTCATTTTTAATAAAGCCTAATAAGGCAAATTTTAATTCGAGCTTCTTATGCCCATGGAGGCCTTCGCCAAGGGAGAACCTTTGGATTAAAATAATCAGTTGTTCCATTAATCCTTTATTTAATATTTCAATTAAATTGTTTGCGATGACTTCAAAATAAGCAACGTCACATCCTATATTTAAAAGGTGGCAAAGTAAAAACAGGGTTAGACAAAAGCCCTTGAAACCGATTCAAGATAAATTTAAGCGGGAGAAAACAAGAAGCAGGAACAGGACATCGAGAAATCTGAAAGGCTTGAAAAGACCGAATGGGAGGAGTACACGGCAGCAGGCAGATAATTCCACATTCTAGCAGCAAATATTAAGAAGGCTCGGACACCCAGCACAAATTCCTTTAATAGGGATTTCAGGTGGTGGGTTAGGGTCAGTAGTCAAGTAGTACTGTTCTACTGTGTTTAAGTTCTTAAAAGAAATAAAGAGGACAGTGAAGGGCAAACAGCCTCATTAGCTCTGACCCTCATCATTCATCCTTCCCCTATATTCTCTACAACCACAATTACCACAATTTGGTGATGGAAGTCAGTATGGGCTTTGTCCAAGCCTGTGTACATACAGGACACATACAGGTCATAACGGCGTCAATGCTTCCACAGAGAACTGTAGCCGCAAAACAACTGAGCTCATCTGAGACAACGCCGCCTAAAACAGGCATTTAAGTTTGCTGTTTAAGATCTTTCTCTCGGCTGCGATGGTACTCAACGTCGGTGCCATTCACTCCCCACAGGACAATACTAGTGTCCTAGAGGATTTCAAGCTCTCTCCCCCAAAGGATGTCCGGGAGTCATTATGCCTTAATGGCTGGTTGTAAAGGAATCTCATACACTTTGGGCACCGCCCCTCGCGATGAGATCCCCCTGGATTTGTTCCAGAATCTTAAAAGTGTCATGTCCCTCTTTTCGCACAGGAGACGAAGACCTTCTTTTAGTGTCGTGCCAGAAATAATTTCACACATCTTTAAATAGGTTTATTTATTCCTTCTTCATGCAATCTATACTAAAACTATATCCATTTATTTATAGAAGTATTCCTGCTATTGTTCACATGTTTGTTGTTGTAGTAGTAGTAATTCCTACCGGATAATGTGACATAAAAGTCAGTATGACAATCGCTGGTCTACACGAGAAAACCAGGAGAGGGTCTTCTTTGGGGATAGGGGCCAGAGAGTATTAATTTTTGACACCAAACAGGGTTCAGGTTGAACCTTCGTCGCCTCGAGGCAAAGGGGCCTGTTCCACGTCAGAGGTATGTAGATATAAATACTCGTCGTAGGATTCCTTTGAATAGAGATTGTGTGTGTGTCGTGAATACGGGAGAGGAAAGAAAGCAGGGTTGTAATTGGCTATATGTGTTATGAGAAGTGAAAAATCTACCTAACCCAGTGGGAAGCTAAACACAGCGCGTCCACCAATTGGTAGCCAGATCTTTACGAGCGCTAAGTAAAATTTTCTCTCCTTTGAGGAAAATCACATTTTCAAATAGAAAAAGCGATTAAAATTTCGAAAATCTCTTCCAAGCAAGAATCCATCCAGACATCTGCTTTTCTTGTTTCTATTTTTCAAATTTATAATTTGTATTGTTTATAATATTTCCTTTATTGCTTACTATGTATGTCAAGGAGAATTTATTCATACTGATGTATGTTACACCTTCATAAAATTGTATGCGATTTCAAATGCAAGAAGATCTTATTACACTTTTCGTTATAAACATTTGCTTTAAAAAATATATATTTTTCTCATAATTATGAGTGGAGGGATTCGATGCGGGTAATTTTTTCTTGCAACTTGCAAAGAATCACGTATTCCGGAAAATACGCCAACCGATAGAATTCTATTCTGGGTTATTTTTTCTACATTTCTTAAATGCGCCTCCGGTGATTTAGCCAAGAGGTCGTCAGTCCCAGAGATATACAAACCTAACCCTTATTTGAATTAACCATGAACGAACCTGACACTTCAGAGGGGATGGGCTATATTCGTTTTGCGACAGCAAATATGTGGTCGTTGTAACCTCCCGGAAAAGATGGAATTTTTCATTTGTTTCTCTGAACTCAAAATCTTCTTGATTTCTGGAAATGTCGCATATTGGGTATTGATTAGCCGTTTTCAGACTCTTTTTCTTCTTATGTTATGTTCTTATGTAGAAAGTTTCTAACTGCTATCGTTTCGCCTTCGTTTTCGATGGCTTCTCACAACATGAACGATGTTATATTATGACTTACAGATGGGACGTTTTACGACTTTATCAGAACGTTCCTCAACCTTTTAGGGGTAAAAATATGGCAGGGAAGATAACATTTTATTTCTCATACTTAAAGAAAAATAATTAGAGGGAGCAAAATGGCATCTTTATCAGACGAGATCAGCAGACGGAATGAGATGGAAGGCGAGAGCAGATTGCCCATTAAGGTCCCTGTATCTTACCCCACTAAATGTAGATGATAGTTACATACACTTATCCTTGTCGCCTTTTTTAATGTTTTACTATTTTTATGTAATCCTTTATTTTGGAATTTCCTTAAAACTCCTAAAAGGAGTTTAACCATCGTATTGAGGGTCTATTTTTTAAATGGTTGGAGAACAATCTTTCTCAACAAACTCACATTAGCCAACAAGCTACAGCAAAGTTGGTACTAACCTAACCTAACCTAACAACCTAATATATATAAAAGAAAAGATAGTTAGCATATGTGGCCATGACATCCATTTTTTCCCACGCCTTGTTTATATTAATTTGTACCAGGAGGGTTTGGAATCACTTTCACACCACCAGCATTCGATGAAGTTTGCTACCTTCACCAATGTCAACCTTGACTAGGTCCACCCTCCTTCCCCAATGTGTGGTCATGTATAGCAAATGCAATAATGCTGCAGCTATATAGATAGATTGCGTGCGCTCCCGCCCTCAATGTCGTATCCTTACCTTCCCGGCCTTAATATCCGCAGATGCCCCCCTCCCCGGCCCCGCAGCCCATACTGGAAGAAGGATCTGCGACTGATCTTCCGCATTTTTCACTTCCTTCTTCACCTCTTTCCTTATAAATCTCCTCAAAAATTATCATCTCCACCCCCTGCCCCTAAGTATTGTCTTCCACCTCCATTCACTCGAACTTCTCATCTCCACACTTTATGGCTGGAATTATACCACTTTTTCGCCTGTATAACATTAACTGCGCGGGTTGTAATAAGCCAATCACGTTAATCACTCGGTAATTTCACGCTGCTTGATTTCACTGCAGTAGGGGTTATGGGAAGGATAGGGGCCGTGGGTCTAAGAAATAGTCCAGGATGGAGTGAGGAACGACTATTTGAAACATGTTTATGGTGAGGGAGTGAACGCGGTTAAACTGCGTTCTAAAGATGGTATGGACATGTAAGAAGAAAGGTTGGAAGTAAAAATGTGTGAAGAGAATATACGATGGTGTTATGGTGTGAGAAAACCCCGTACACGGTGAGTTGTTTATGCGAATGAATGTCTGAGAGAGAAAAAGACTGACTGTGAAGGAGTGGATGATATCGTGTATGATAGGTGAGCATGAAGGGAGGGTGGTACTTAACGTCTTGTGCCCAGGGATGAACCAAGGTTTAACGAGATCTTGCAGCACCTACAACTCCATCGTTATGAAGCGATATTTGCGTTATTATTCTTTCTAGCGACCATCGAATGCACTTTGGATTCACTCTGAGTTAATCTATCGCTCAATGCAACTTGATTGACCAGCTTCATCGCACCTATTATCTTTCATAGTCTTCTTTCAAACTCTCAATCAATATCGGTATTTCTTAATCATTTCTCTTTTTTCCAAAGGCCAATCAGCGGTTGGTAATGCAAACACGATCGCGATTATTATTATTTATTGTTCAAAAAGTCAGGTTGAGATTCTTTAGTTGCCACTTGCGTGGATGAAGAGCTTCTTGGAGGTTAAGTGAAAGCTGGCACTTGGCGTGGAACGATAAGAGTCGCGTGAATGGCAATAATGTGCGTCCCCCGTGCGTGCCAGAATACTTTGTAGGCCTCGAACGGCGCAAGGGTGCCACCGGTCGCTGGCTGTGCCACTAACATGTCCTTCTAATCTCTTACCGAAATCATTCAAAACAAGGCAGTAAAACTATACTTATTATTTGAATATTAGTGTATACTTCTCTGTTACCACAATGAGAGGGAAATTGGAGTAATATTTATTTTTATTATTGGTTTCCTAATAAAAAAGGCCCTGATTAATTCAATTCCAGATATTTTCTCCTTAAAAAGATATTTACCTTCTCTTTAAATTTAAATTAAAAAAAAACAAAGACACAAAAGAACGTTGTAGTGGTATAGTAAGAGTTTAGTATGTATATATATATATATATATATATATATATATATATATCGAGGCCAAAGAAATAATAACAAAAGACATCTAGGTTTAGCTTTGCCCCTCCGATGTTCTCCGGTAACATAGGAGAACGGGCAAAAAGGTAAATGTTACGAGACGGACTCCTGACCTCAGCTCAAAAGGCAGGCCCTTCGAGGGTGTACTTATAAACAATCCATTCAAAAGTGCAAACTGCCGATCTTGTATTACCCTTTCTTAGAGCTCCAAGACGCCAAGCACGGGAGACCAACCTTAGGTCTCACCTTGCGAGTCCCCCCTCCACCTCCCCATTACCCCGCGGGTGTAATTTTGGTATATAACAGATTGACCCGAGGAAACAAGGCTTTTTGGTCATTCTAACGGAAGAGACAAGAAAGTCACCAGTTGAGAGATTTTTCGAGTTCGAGAAGAAAACAGAAAAATCACCGGTAGGAAGTTTTCTGCAAGTTAAGGAGAACTGTCAGTCCTTGTACAAAATCAGATTGTACCAAGGAAGCTCGCCGCCGTTCGAGCCCCAAGAATATTGAGTATCAAACTGCCTAGTTTGATGACTCTAAACCTTATTCTATCTGAGTTGGACAAACCCCAACTAGATAAAAAAAAGAAGACAACGATTTCATCTCGTTCGGAAGAAAACGAGGACAAGGTCGCCCCTACCACCTAAAAAGATAGAAGGAATTTTCGCTTGAAATTGCCTCCACCCAATCCAGCTCCCTAGTGACGTCACCCGTTAACTCGAGAGGCAGGTCGAGGAACGCCATCTATTTAGCAAACAACCAACTACTCGAGCTACGCCTCTCCGGAACAAAATTCTCGAGGATAGTCTAACTGGTCGCGGGTATTTAATATCTATTACCTTATGTAAGTAGAGAATAATCCGGTTGTTTATGTCCCTGTGCATAATAATTTGTTTATTGGATGTCTGGCCAAGGACAAAGATATAAACTTAAAAATTGTTCACCCCGTAAAATTCTATCTCTTATCGAGCCTTGAGAGCTCACCGAGTAATCCCATTTTCTTTTTTTAAGTGTATTAGATCGGTATTTGTTTTATGTTATTTAGTGAGAGGGTTTATGTTGATTAAAGTCTATTTTTTTAGTAAAAGTACTGTTTTAATTAACATCGAACGAGTTGAAGTGGCAATATTTGATAAAGTCAAGAAAGAACCCCCTTTTATTCATTTCCGAGAATAAAAATAGAGTTTAGCACTCTTAGAGAATGATCCTCAAGCAATCACTGAGGCACGAACCTACTCCTTAGGTCAAAGTTTATTTGGTTTATTAAAAATTAATAAAACAAATAAATATATATTTACAGGGTGTCCACAAAGTCTGGGTACATAGGAATGAATAGAGGCATCATTCTGTGCCATTTGTTCTATTTAATTAAAAATTAACTCCCTTCTTTTAAAAAGGGTATATTTTGAATAACAGAAGCTTTGAATGAATCTTTTTAATTATTTGAATTAATTAACTTCCCCCATCACTGATGAATTTTAGGATATTACAAAAGTTGAAATGAAGGAATAATATAAATGAGATATTAATCATTTATGGACAAAGTACAGAGTTAATTATGCGCACTGATTCTTAATAATATTATTACGACTTCCTCTTTTATTTTTTAACATTATTATTACTTTGATCTTGAATTTTATTTTGTGAAAATTTTCCTACTGTTTATTAAGTAAAATTGTGGAAGGAGAAAAAATCAGGAGAGAAATAACAGAAGAGAGAAAGAGAGAGTAAAGAGATAAAATAGAAAAAAGAGGAGATAGAAATGCAGTAGAGTTAAAATAGGAAAGTGGATAAAACAGGAGAGAGAAGAAAGCAGCATAAAATAAAGTATAAGAGAAAGTGCAGAAAAAATCACGGGAATAAAATGGAAACGAGAAAAAAAGAGAAAGAAAAACAGGGGAAAAAAGAGGATATAAAAACAAGAGAGAACCAAAGAGAAAGAAAAACGGAAAGGAAAAATAGAAGAGAGCCAAACAGGATAAAATAAAACTGATAAAGAAAAGTAGAGAGAGAAAAACAGGAGAGAAAAAAGAGTAAAACAGAATATAAAAAAGCGAGAAAAAAGGAGAGTAAAGACAAAAAAGAAAAAACGAGGAAAAATAGTAGGACAGAAAAGCGAGTGAAAATCTGGAGAAAGAAAAAACAGGAAAAAAGAGGGAAAAAAAAGAGAAAGGAGAATAGAAAAAGAGAAAGAAAACAGGAGAGAGAGAGCAAGACAAAACATGATAAAATACAAAATTAAAAACAGGATATATAACATAGGATAAAAAAATAGGAGAAATATTAACAGTAAATAAAAAAGAGGAAAGAAAATTAGCAGAACGAAAAACATGAAATAGAAAAACAAGAAGAGGAAAAGAGGAGCTGTAAATAATATAACTTTGAGAAAATAGCAGGAGAGAAAAACGAGAGGAAAATGGGAAGAGAAAAACAGGGGAAAAACAGGAGAGAGTAAAACAGAAAAAAAGAGAATAAACAGGTGAGGAATCAAATAGGTAACATAAAACACAATAGAAAAACATACAATTAATCAAAAACAGAAGAACAGAATAAAACAAGATAAAGAAATGACAGGAAAGAGAAAAGTAGGAGAGAAAAACACGAGAGATTTCATGTTAGAAACCGGAGAGAAAAAAAGAGAGAACAAAACAGACAAAACAAGAGAAAAAAAGAAAAAACTGGAGAGAAAGAAAGCTGGAGAATAAAAAACCACTAAATCACGTGGGATAGAAAAGCAAATGAAAAAACAAGAGAAAAACAGTAGAGATAAAAAGGCAGGAAAATAAACAGGAGATAAAGAAATAATAGTAGAGAGAAAATACAGGAAACAGCAAAATTGGAGAAAAAGTGGAGATATAAAAACAGCAGAAATATAAAAAGATAGGAGAATATAAGAGTAGAGCAAAAAAGCGAGGAGAGAGAAAAACAGATGAGAAAACAGGAAAGCGAAAATTCAAGATAGACCAAAAACCTATTTAAAAACATTATAAAAGCAGAAAACAGCAGAAAAAGAAAGATAAAATAGGAGAGAAAAACAGAAGTAAGAAAAATCAGGAGGAATAAAAGGAATGCGAAAATATAATAGGAAAAATAAGAGAAAACAGGAGAGAGCAAAACATGAATGTAAAGATAGTTTGGAAAACAGAGAAGATAAAACAGAGATGAGGAAAAACAGCAAAAAACATGAGAGAAAAAAGATTAAAATCAGGATGCGGAAAAACAAAAGAGAAAAAATCAGAATGGAGAAAAGGCAAGATAGCGAAGATCAAAAGAAACACAAGATAAGAAAAACAAGAGTGAAACAAGTGAAAGAAAAACATAATAGGAAAAAATTATAAACAGGAGAAAGAAACGGTTGAGAGAAAGAATAGGAAAGAAAAAAGGAATAGGAAAGATAAAACAGGAAACATAGAAAAACAGGAATCAACAAACAAGAGAGAGACAAAAAACGGAAGGATAAGAGGAGAGACAAAAAAGCAGAGAAAAATAAAACAGCGAAAAAATGTGAGAAATACAGGAGAAAGAAAAAAAGGAGAGAGGGAGAAACAAAGTCTTCAGTTTGGATTTATTTTCAATTAATTTAAGCTTTCGTCATCTCTGGCTGCAGAAAACGGGCCCTCTGGGAGAGAGAGAGAGACGCCTTCATTTCACGGAGG
Source organism: Ceratothoa steindachneri (assembly GCA_963969495.1). Taxonomy (NCBI): domain Eukaryota; kingdom Metazoa; phylum Arthropoda; class Malacostraca; order Isopoda; family Cymothoidae; genus Ceratothoa; species Ceratothoa steindachneri. The sequence goes on from OZ018333.1 coordinate 43,474,101, forward strand.
CTTTTCCGCTCCAGTTAATGGTGAAGTTGGGTGAAGGAGAAAAAAGAGTATTTAACTGAAAAGTCAGTTAACCTAAATCTTATCATCACCAACAACCCATAACCACAAAATAAATCCAAGACCCCCAAACATGGCCTAACCATCAACCATCAACTTGCTCCAAATCATTAATTAATAAAATCAATAAACCTTATCAAGGTCACCTAACGTTACCTGAGTAATATAACCAGCAAATAAAACCACCGAATAAGATCAACACACAAATAAAACCAAACAAAACCTTGAACAAACGTCGAAACCCTCACAAGACCTAAATAACCACAGCAAACCTAAATAAATTAACATTCGAAAAACAAACTAAGAACCCATTTAATAGGAACAAAGCCTCTTATCTTTCTAGTCTTATCTATCTATCGATCTCGCTACCTTCCTACCTTCTTACTACTTAAGAAGTAGTTTGTTTATTGTTTTTATTATTCGCTCTATTTGGTCACATTTCTGGAGGAATTGAGCTGAAAAGTGGCGCCAAAATCCACCTCTGTGTGAGGAGAAGGTTTTAAGTTCGGTCCTAAATTGTTTGCTGATCGAGCTAGAATACGCCTCATCCCTTTTAGGAGAAGGTTCTGGGTTAGGTTAGGTTAATTTAGGCTGCGCAAAATCACATTTCTTCTTCCACAAGGGGCTGAAAACAAGTAATGGGTATGACAACTAAGGAATTCAAGTAAGTTTCAAATAAAATGTGTCACCACACCAGGTCAAATTTGATTTCTAAGGTCACTAGATCGTAACCAATGATAGAACGTAAGAGCGAATTCATGTGGGCTGAATGATGCTGACCTTTGCATTTCAAATATGAATTTTCAACCGGAAAATTGACGCAAAGTTTCTTGCAATTAACCTTATAAAGTGCCTCTCGAGGCCATAAGCACATGACCCGAACGATGGGGGTAGAAAGGACGGCAAAATAGATGGCAGGGGGGTATGCTATCGAGGTTGGTCAAGAATTTGAACGACTTTTGCGCACTCACCAAAGAATTTTGACTTTAATTATATATTTCGATAAATATATATATATATATATATATATATATATATATATATATATATATATATATATATATATATGTATATATATATATATATATATATATATATATATATATATATATATATATATATATATATATATATATATATATATATGAGGAATTAAACCACATTCTCCGAAGAAAATTTAATTCAGAATAGTTTCGGTATATCTCATACCCTTTTTCAACTGACACTGGGCAGAAAATATAAGAGAAATGCATATAAGCATAACACAAGATCCCCTCTTTTTTTCCCCCAATCCCCTACTTGTGGCTAATTTGAGCATACAAAATAAGTCATCCTTCCTATTTAGATGAAGAAATTGTCATCATTAGGACCATTTTTTCGAATTTGTATTACCCCGATTGGTTCATATCGTCTGACCATTTTGCTGCTAGGAAAACAATCTATGGTAATAAGACTTCCCGCACTAATGACTTCAACAAATGTATAACATTGCCATTTAATAATAAATTAAATAGTTTAAAGGACATATTTGGAAAAGTGGGTATTAATCTAGCCTTTAAATATAATAATTCCTTAAACCAATTGATGATGGCCAGGAAACCCAAAGAACATCATAACATAGGAGTATATGCAATACTATGCAACGATTGCTATAAAGTTTATATAGGGGAAACGGGGAGAAATCTAGACAAGTGATTGTACGAACACAAAAGAGATATTAGAGTGGGCAGCCAAAGCAGTGGAATATTTGGCCCTGTTAGAGACGAGAATCATACGATCGATTTCAATGGAAGTAAAATGGTATTTAAATCGGCTAACTATGTCAAGAGAAGAATCGTAGAATCGAGCTTGATATCTTCAGTTTCTAATTTAAATATATCTAAGGGGCAATTTTCTTTTAATCCTGTAATAAGATCGCAAAGAAACAAAATAGTAAAATGCCAGCCCTTCAATATGTTTAGGCCTACCCCCCCACCCCCCAAAATTAGCCACAAGAAGGGGATTGAAGGAAATAAAGAGGGGATCTTGTATTATGCTTATATGCATTTCTCTTATATTTTCTGCCCAGTGTCAGTTTGAAAAGGGTGTGAGATACACTGAAACTGTTCTGAATTAAATTGTCTTCGGAGAATGTGGTTTAATTCCTCATCTTTTCTTGCGATATTGCATTAATTTTCATCATATATATATATATATATATATATATATATATATATATATATATATATATATATATATATATATATATATATATATATATATATTCACTGCCAAAATATACATGTCTGAGAGAGTGTGTGTGAAATGTAGAAATATAAGTCACATAACTATGAATACATAAATATAAATACATTGTTCAATAAACAAAAGAAATATAACATTAAATAAATCAAAGGGATAAGAATTAAAATGGATAATTCAATTTAAAATAAACTTTTTAATATTAGGGGTCAATTAGATAGGCTTGGGGGATAAAATAATGTTAGAAGAGGAATTAATTACACTGGATTTGTTCTTTACCTTTGTTGACCCTTCGTTTGACCTTGCTACCTACTCCTGATAAATCTTTTTTACCCTCGTCCCCTACTTTTTCATTGGTGATCTCATGTCTAAGAGGCGGTGCTTTATTTATTTATTTCTTATATACAACTTTGTTATATCATTTTTTCCTGAAGTTATCTTGTTTAAGGTAATGAATAAAGTTCGAAAGATGGCAGACCTCCAGGACTGAAAGCTCTCCTCGCAGTTGCGCTCCGAGGAAAATATCTCACCAACCTCTTTAACCGATGCTGCAATCGGTATCGAAGAAGCCATTGATAAACTGGCGGAACTGCAAGACGATCTGCGTACGCCTGAAACATCAGTTACAAAGAGATCTATTAGTGATGAGCTCAATAGACAGGATCTTAGATCACAATCACCATGCAAGATTCCTTTCCTGAAGAAGGCTTACTAATAGAAAGACGGGTCTGCTTAGCAGCACATGGCGAAACCATATAAATTCTGAATAAATGAGCCTAAGTCTGATAAGACCAAATTTGAACTCTGGTCGGAATTCAGCTTGCCATGTTTGGCCTTGTGATGGAACTGGTTGCCTATCATGATCGGAACATTACCATCCTTACACTCAAGCATAGAGATAATATGGTGTGGGGCTGATTTTATTTTCATCGTACTGTTTTCATTATATAATTGATCGAACAATGAATGGTGCAGGGGATCAGCAAATATTGATCGATGACCTAACGTCAACTGGAAAGAAGTTGAGTGGGAATGATGATTTAATGCTCAGCAAGAAAATGATCCGAAATAGACTGCGAAAACAACAGTGGCTAGTTCTTGCAGCACAATATTAATGTTCTTGCGGGGCGCAGTCATTCTGCTGACTTGAATCTCATCAAATATTTGTGACGAATATTGAAGAAAAAAGTCTCAAGAGAAAAGCTTAAAACCCTCACATTTTTCAAAGAGAACTGGGCTTCTCTTGATCTTACAAGAAACGTCTGACTGCAGTTATAACAAACAATGGCAGTGCAATGAAATATTGGTCTCTCTCTATCTAGTATTAAAACACTTATTTCCATCTTTATATACATTTGAAAACTATCTCTTTTTGTCTCTCAATAAAAAAGGCTTAATTAGTAATTAAAGTTTCTTGTAAACAAAATGTATAGTTAGAAATAATTTAAAAAAAACTTTTTAAAGAGCTTCAAAATATTTGCGACACCTCTCTGTAAATACTTCTTAACAAACCCTCTATTTTAGGCTCCACCACAGATTCCCAATCGGGTTAAGGTTAAGCGATTTTCAGGCTATAGGTCCATATATGTTCGAGTGGTGACTAAAACTACTTGTTACTGGCGTCTGAAACCCCTGGCTCTCTATTGCTCTGGAAATCGCAAAGAACACTAACAAAATGTTCTGGTAACGTTCGTTAAATATTCGTAGGAATTACTGGTTGGGAACATTTTGCTACAATACTTCCCATATACTGGTATTTAGGAGAGGAAATTTGCTTCACGCAAATTCTGCACTATTTCTGTAACCAGTTGGGTTTCTTGCTTTATCAACGGTGTGTCGAATAGTTCTTTATTGGGAAACGAAACAAGACAGAGCCTCGCACATTGTTTTGAAGTCAATCGACTATTCGCTTTTCCAAACACACAAACGTTAAATTTTCTCTTGTTTCTTATGTCCGTAAATCTGACGCAGGTAATACTGATACATGTGTGAATAAGGTCGCAGAGTTCCTTCCCAAATTCTCCCCCCTACTTCCATGTGTTTCGTATCTATCTCCCCTTTTCTCTTAAGCCATCCCAAGTAAGTACACTCCATGTTACGCGCGCCTAAAATATTGTGGTCTCTGTCATGTCGAGAGGAGGAATAAACTATTCCTGATAACTTTGTAATAAAATAGAAATAGTCAGATCGTTTTTTACTCTCCTTGGTCATCCGTCGTCACATCTTTAGATTTTAACTCTTCTGCCTCTTCTAAGTGAGGGCCAAATTCTGACTTCGGGTAAACAAGAGAAAGCGCCATTCGTGGGGCAGGTATTCAAAATTCGGAATCTTTATTCAAACACTTCTTACAGAGTTGTACTGACTGCTTCTCGTTTAATGACCATTAAGAACAAACGGTTGGAAATTCAGCTACCTAACCACTGGGTCCGGAGAAATTGGAAGGACTTAATTAACCGGAATGTTTAGTTTCTGTCGCAAGCTCCATTGAATGGTAACTACATTAGGGCAATATTATTAACCACGAAAATATAATGGTTTGATCCCAACCAAAACCCATTCCAACTCCAATAATTAACAGATAATTACTTAAATATATTTTCAAAAATTGAAAGTTAAAATGAAGAACCTGAACAAAAACGTCCCTCATGGGTCATCCGAAAGGGAATCCTTTTCTTCCTCCTCCTTCATAACATACCCTCTCCCCATGTGCCCCATTTTGACCCAAGAAAGATTGATTGCGTTAGGTTGGAGAGTGATTCATTCTCCATAGATTAGCGGACCTTGAACCATGTGATTGTCCTTTATTTAAGGTGGAAAAGGAAATCAAGACAAATATTTGAACAAAATTGAATGACTTCTTCAAGAAAGGAATCCATTGGTGAGTTGAAGGGTCAGAGTCACCACGACGGAGACCATTGGCAATAATGGGGCGACACAGAGGTCTGGAGACCAAGTGGCTCACCCTGTACACTTCTCATCACACACATCACTGCTTTCTCACCCCTCATGCCTTCGCAGCACAGCACACAATCGGTTCTAAGGAATCCTGCCGATGGGTATCTATATCCACATACCTCTTACGCGGAACAGTTCCCTCTGCCCCGGGTCAACGAAGGTTCCACCTGAACCCTTTTTGGTGTCGAATACTTGCTGGCACCTGTCCCCAAAGAGGACCGGCCCCTGGTGCTCTCTGGCTCACTAGCAATGACATACTGACCTTTATGTCTATTTCATTATCCGGTACTACTACTGCTACCAACCTGAGAGCCTTGTCAACACTGAAGGAAACTACGCTTTGAATATATGTTTATATTTTTGCTATTAAAAATGAATTTAGTTACCTTTTAAAAAAGACTATTAATTTCTTGGCGACCGAATCCATCGCTCGTCTTTTTTAATCTTTACCTCGGATGTTAGTTATCTGCCGGTAATTAAAAGGAGGCTGATGGTAATCAACGTATCGTCTTTCTTAAAAGTGCCATAAATTTACCCTTTTCTAAATTCACAGGAAAAAATGATAAGGGTTAATAATTCCCATATGTCGAGGAGAGAGATGGAGGGGGTGGAGGAAGAGATGTGTGTGGATGGAGAAATGATGCTTGAAGTCAGGCGGTGATTAGGTATTGTATGTGAGGTCAATTATGAGGACTTCGCAAATTACCCCCGACCATAAAAGCATTTGGAAATTCTTTTGGAATTCCATTATTTTGAGTATGTGATCCAATTTAGCGGTAAAAAACAACATGGGTAAACATATATGAAACGATATTACCATCAGTCAAATGCTAGATGATATATATATATATATATATATATATATATATATATATATATATATATATATATATATATATATATATATATATATATATTGTATCGGGACAACAATGTCGAATCTTATTCGCGAAATTAATTATATTACCTTTTTACTTTTTCCTCTTTTTTCCTGTTTGGTTTTATTATTGTTTCTCTCTCTCAATTTATCCATCTTTTTCTCTCCTTTTGACTCCTTAATCGACTCCGTAATCTAAATGCCGCTAATTAATTTTATAATTTGCTATATATCATTTGCTTGGAGTTTTCTTCTCTTTACCCTATTATTTAATTATTACGTTTTTCTTTCGTATGCTGTCATTCTTTGATAATACCCTTGGCTAAAAAAAGAAAGCCTACCTCTTCTTCATAAACATGTATGATGATGATGTTATTTTGCTATTATGTTTGAATTACTTAATGGTGTGTAATTAATAAAATGTTATTTTTCATAAATTCAGAATTTAACCAATATTTCTTAACTTTTAGCATAAATCTTTAACTATTCTTTAATCACTATCGTTCTAGATAAGGAATATGACTAAAAGTCAAGAACTTATAGAGGTAGAGAGAGCATACCTCTAACTTCTCCATAGCCAAGAGTTTTGACAAGTAGAAATGGCTTAGAAATAATATGTTGATGATATGTTGTTCAAACCACTACAAAACGTGTCAAGAGACCAAGAGCTTTGTTGCAAGGAGGAGAATTGGGGGAAAATGTCGTACCACACCTAGGAGAAGTCATTTGAGCTTCACTACACAAACCATCTTCTGAACTTGCTGAAGAGTTAGTTCAATGAAGTTTCAAGTCACAAAATAGCATCCGGAAGAGTTCGAAGGAGACTTAGAGATCCTGGAGGGCTCAAGGCGAGAAAAAAGCAATAAATCCCTCAGACCAACACCAAAAACCGTCTTCAGTGCGCCAAAGATCACCGAAATTGGACATAAACAATGGTCTGGTCAAATGATTGTAATTAACTGGTAAAATATTATTTAAAAATTGAACTCTTTTGACGCTTTGCAGACGTTCACGAGTTCTGGCGCTGCCTTTGTTAGACCAAGCATTTGACTCTTCTTGTTAGTGCCAAATATGAATCATGGATGTAGTTCTATGATGAAATTTATACTTTTGCTTCTCTAGAGAAAAGTAGATTGGTAGAACTCTTGTTATTGATTTGAACCAACGAGGGCAACAGACCTAAGTCACGTGCCCACAATTCTTCTAACTTATGACCTTACGACTTTCAAAGCCTTCAATAATTCCCGGACTAAGATTGTCAGGACATTATAAATTATATAATTCGAAAGGGAATATAAAACAACATAAGGATTTCAAATTTCGTTTGAACTGGCTGAATAGTTACGATTTTATTGCTTAAAAACTCATTGAAAAGTAAAATGGGTACCATCCGACCGATCGACCGACCGACGGAGAGATATAGTAACTTATAGAGTCGCTTGCATACGACTAAAAAATAATGCTTGGTTTATCTGAGGTTTGAAGGATGAGGGGGGGGGGGTGCTAGGTTATGTTTATGAGTTTCTTTGGTTCTTTTTTAGGGAGGATTTGCAAGTTTTGTGGTTTTTTGAGGCCCAGAAAGAAGCCAACAAGAAGCCTAGTCTAGTGAACTTGCTTTAACCTTCAGTTCAAAATGCCTGATCTTTGTGTGGTTAATGATACAACGGTGGTTACCTCTTCGCCTGAATAGTAGTCGTTAATCTGTATAATTATCAAAACTAAACGACTTACCTACTGCCCCTAACCTTCAACATCGTAGTCAAATCAGTGGCTTACCTAAAGGTGATGCTAATCATCATCGTGGAGATTGCAAATTCCTTGAATCAGTGCGATCAATCTCTCCCCGCCGTTTATGACGTTATACCCACAAGGTATAATAGCTCCAAATTAGCTCCAAATGGCTTGAAAATATCTATATTTAACTGGGAATATCTCAGTAAATATTGCTATCGCGTTGAAAACATAGCAAAGGGACAAATTAAAGAATAGATTGAAAGTAATCTTCTGCAAAAACGGTGGAGTCGGTAATCTGTATAATTACCCAAATTACAACTAAATAGGGAAAGATGGAGTTAGAAATTTGTGAAAATTGGGTGAAATTTAAAACACGAAAAGTGATAGCTGTAATTGGAGCAAAATAATTTGAATAAAAATTCCTTACGACTTATTTAATACTCAGAGGTCTTGGTTGTGGTCGTACCTTTTATTTATAATGTCCTGAAGAAATTGCACAGGTACTTGAAACATCTTTTCATCTTTCTGTGGGATATTGCATTTATATAGACTCCCCCCCCCCCAAGAAAGATAATATTATACTCGTTAAAATTTCATATTTTATCATTTAAAACAACAAAAACTAAATTATCTTCTTGCAATCGCCGATGAAAGATCAAATGCCCTTTTGTATACCTCGACTAACTGATGTTGGGTAATGTGGATGTATTGATTTTCCTGTACTTTCCTGTCATTGTATCAGGTGTTCGAGCCTTGTATGCCTTGTACCATAAAGCACATCACCCAGGTAGCCCCACAAGTAAAGATCAAGTGGACTCAAGTCCACTCAACGTGTACGATACTCAGTTTCCTCTTCGTCTTATCCAATGGTTAGGAAACTCTTCATTAAGAAACCTTCTGACATCACAATGATAAATTGGGTGTGGAACTCTCCATTGTGTTGAAAGCGAAAATTGTTACTTCCAAACAGCAACCGAACTGCAGGTATAATTATACCTGCAGTTCGGATGCATTCGACGAGGCTGCAGGACTCGGCATACGCGTGACCGGCAACTGTCCCATTAAAATATATTTTTCGAAACAAAGCCATGGATGATAAACACCATTCTGTTGATCCTAGTAAATTAACATGTTCATCGCCATAAAAGTGTGGATTATCAAGTGACTAATCCCTCAGGGGCGTCGGTTTACTGTGCCGTTCAGCTTGAAAGTATGTAACTTAATCAGATCGAAAGATATTTCTTAGCAAACTATGTATTCCTCAACCAGTAACTGAAACCATTCTTAAGATTCTAGTCTTTTATCACGGTTCTTTTCAGTCATAGAATGTAGCTTTTGCAGTGTGAAGACTTTAAAATCCGCTGAACACCTAATTAGGGTATTCTTTGTCTCACGGGCACATTGCCTACCTGATTTATCTGGTGATCGAGAATATCTGTGCAACATTAAATTAGAGTTTTCGTCGTTTGCACTCGAGTTGCGGCGTCCAGATCTTTGGTTATGCATAGATTGAGTGCTAATTACCCTCTGTCCAAAACTTGTCACGGATGCGTGTAATGTCGAGACTTGTCGGTGGCTTTGTGCCAAATTTCAGGATCCAATAGCATGACAGAACACATTTTCGTCGCTACAGTGACAAATATATGTTTTCGCTGAACTAAATGAAAATTGACTTTTGTAGAGTTTGTATCTTGGAATTGTCGAAGGAAGCTAGTGGGTGACTGACTATGTTCAGTCCATAGGCAAAGAAGTCATTACCTGTCTTTGATAAAACAAAGCCAGTCTCAGCTGACGCATAGGGAAGTGTAATCATACGCTAGATGACATTTTGAACGCTTCGCATAAGTAATTCAATTTTATATAAAAACAACTCCATATAACATTTTAATACATTAAATCACTAACTTAACTTCCATTGGCGAATGCTATAACAATATATCCTTTTTGGTTTTTCAAATGTTAAATATATGATGCTATAAATAATATATAGTCTTTTGGAGACAACCTGTATATGTGGTATAAAAAATTCTTTGGAAGTTCCTAGCTTAGGGTGATACTGGGTTTGATGAGGTAACGCTTTGGGCGAAATATAGTTACTGTGCCTAGGAGCTTAGTGGTAAAGCATCTGACCGGCAATCAGCAGACCCGAGTTCGAGTCCCGGCCAGAAATTCAAAACTTTTTGTCCCTTGCGTTATTTCTGTCTTCTCGGTAAAGGATCACCTTCATTGTACCGCCCTCTGCTCCCTTTGATTCTGGATTCTTCTAATGTCTTGCCTTTAAAAAACTCCGGTTTCTTGTCTCATTTGTTCATTGGCGTCCAATTCTTATTCCTCTTTTACTATATGTATTTATAGTCAGCTACATCAGGTTTCTGCATCTTTCTTTCTGTCTTCAAGTTTTATTTTCCTTTATTAAAATATTTTCAAAAATATCATGAGTAGGTAAATTAAATTTACACGGTCCATAAATGCATAGACATAATATATTTTATGAAGATTTCCTATTAAAAATAAGAAAATCGATTGATATAACTCATTTTGGTTAGGTTAGGTTAGGTTAGCTTAGATCCATCGAAAATCACCTCCCTCGCAAGGCACGATGCCCGCTTCCTAGAACCTGATGCAGTGTCGGGTGTCAATTTTTGGTTTAATTAAACACAGCTCCATATATATATATATATATATATATATATATATATATATATATATATATATATATATATATATATATATATATCATTAATAACCAAATTCCTATAAATAACATTTATTCAAGAAACTAAGCAATTAATCTTGGGTAGTGGAAAGCTGGCGTTCCATGGTTGCCGAAGTCCAAGTGGATGTAGCACGTCTGTGAGGTAATTAGAAAGCTCTTAGTGTCACGGATTGCTTCAAATCAATCAACAGAATTTCCATTGCCATGGAAACCATATAATTACAAGAATATCTCCGTTTATTCATTAAAACAAACAACTTTGTATACAATCCTAGGTTTATGCATATATAAAATAGGGAAACGTTTCAGTATTTTATCATCTTAAACCTTCCAAATGATAATTGTTTGTGATTCCTTAACCAATTAATAAAGAATAAATCGCTTTTTAAATGCAGAAGCTGTTACATGTATTTTGTGTTGTTATTTAGTGGTGCGAAGAAGTATTGCTTCGCTCAACTTCCCCTTCACCTGGCAACTGAGAGTGAAAAAGGTTAATCTACTAGATGCTGTGACTTCGAGTATGGTACCTCTCCAATCAACTACCATTGATTTTTAAGATGTTATATACGGATGGCCACCTACATCTTGACTCTTTGATGTTGGTGGACGTTGTGTTCAGCCACATCTGTTTGTTTGTGAAGGTGGGTATTTTGAGCCTAGGAAGAGTCCAGTAGGTGTGGGGGCGGATATAGATTCTGATGCAGATTGTGGATCATTTATTCTCTATATTTGTCAATGTTGGACATTCTTTACCATTGACGGATTCCTGTGTTTTCCGAGTGCTTTCTAGTTCATGATGTGAACATTGAATCGATTGGTTTTATCGGTTTATAGAATTTTTCTAAATGCCTTAATGGCTATAACATTGATTTGATATGTTTATTGACTACTGGCATTTCTAAACTGCTGCTGCCTCTTATCTCATCCAAGATTACCCCAGATACAGGAAGATCTTATTCCATTGCTGACCCTTTCCCTTCATTTAGGGTACATACTGAAGAAGGTTGGATTGATTAGCTTAGTTTTCGAACTGTGTTAGGAAAGGTTGACAAAGTTTGTCCGATAAATAATTTTTTTCGCCAAACAAAAATTAGTCAATCATAAGCAGAAGAAAGAGCCATTAGGAATGTTCTTGCTTACGCATAGACATACAGAAATATATCAATACAAATTTCCTTACCAATCAACACCGGCCAGCCGACGCATAGCGTTAAATAAATTCAACCAAATTTCCATAGCCTAATCAGTGCGCTATATTTAAATAAATCAACTGAATTTCCGTACACATAGAAAACATATAGCCTACGCCTAACTTTAATAAATCAACTGAATTTCCGTAGCCTTAGACATTAAAATTCCCCCAAATTATTTGCATATAATCACCAGACAAAACTTTCTATACAATCATAAATTAACAGTTAGATAACAGCGATAGGAGTTAAAATAGTAATTTATTTATAAGTAGGTTTTCTCGTTTAGAGATTTACTATAGATGTTAGCTAGAAGGGCTTTAATGATAGGAGCTTCGTTTGAGGCATTTGGATGACCAATTGTCACCACCATTTGTCGCAAATTATAGTCAAACTTTCAATATTTTGGGGTCAGGTGCCAAGAAATTTATAGCCATTTCTCTATGCCAGGATAAAAAAGTTTTTATTGTCTTTTATAAGTTGAAATTATGGTGGTTGTTTCTGGTGTCAATGCGCTGGTTGAAATTAAAATGATATTTAGAACGAGCAATTTTCTTTGGAGTGTGAGTAATGACTTCACGAGAGTGTGACAGAGAGATTTCAGCCAGAGTTATGGAAAGTTAAGATGCCAAATATGAGTTGGAAATATTTACGATTATTTTTTTTTTTAGTTTATGTAGGTAATTATGAAAAGATAGACTCGCTTGTCATAAAAGATATCGCAAGAAGATATATTTTTTATATTATGGTAATTATGTTATACCTTATTTAATTTAGGGTTGTGGTTCTGATATTTATCTTTAGAAATGATGGTATCGTTCGTCCTTCAGAGAAAATATTTTTTGACATTTAATATTTGGTGAAGTAAGGGAAGCTGGGCCCCGTTTTTTATAACTCCAAGTTGTGTGGCTAAGAAATAGAAAATATCAGAAAACTTTGTCAAAAGGAATCGGCTTCAATAACCTGAAGATGCTGAAACAGAATTTCGAGGAGGAAGAGATAGAAAATGGGTTAAAAATATATAATCCTTTTTACTCCTTACCCGTTTGGTGTTTGAATGGTAGCCTACTGGTTAGTTCAGTGGCTTAAAAAGCCGTTTGCTATATCTCTCTTTTTCTCTCTTAATCTATGTTTGATCGTTTTGGGGTCTTATAAATAGACGAACTCTCCCGGGTATCATTTTTCCTTATTTTCCTACGGAATATTATATCATAATTTGAGGGTAAAATATACAAAGATTTCGATCCCAAATCCATTTTCGTAATAAATACAATCAATTGATGCGCCCAGTCAATATTTACAATGATGTCGCTTCTTCTTTAGGAATCGTTCAATTCGTTTTGGTATTCTGGAGACTAAATTTGTGATGATCTCTTGACTGATCTCTCTCTAACTTTGGAAACTAAGCCTCCGCAACAGCTCACATTTGGAGGGCTTCTGTTTATCAACTGCCAGCTTGATTAATTATCGCCCACAAATTATCCATTGGGTTCAAATCTGGCAAATTCCAGGGCCAAAGACTCACAAGTTCGATTTTATTTTCAGCCAAGAACTTCGTTATTGCTTTTGCTTTGTGACAAAGTGCGCCACCATGCTGAAAAATACAGTTATCATCCGCAAATTGGTTATGAACTCTTGTTAACACTTTGACTGCGTCAGTTACAATTCAAGGCATTATTCTCAGTGTTAGAGGTTTAAAAAAAGTAATTAAATTATCTTCTGCTTAAAGTTTTATTTAATGCATGTCAACATATATCTATTTGTCATCGAGAGAAACTGACTTGGTATAGAGCAAGAGAGAAGGCAGAACCCATATTTGGATCGGGAGCAGTCAATCGCTATTTCTGAGAGAGACCATATAGAGACCAGCAGCAGCCAAAGGGTTAAAAGGTGCTGATGAAGCAAGTATTGGTACCATTTTGGGTTTATGGCAGTGTTTTGGGGCCAAATTGTTAGTGCTTCAGTTCCTTCAGATAAGAAGCAGCCCCAGACAAACAGAGTGTCCGGGTGGTTCACGGGGCACAGGAGACAGGACTCGTGAAAGAGCTCCCCTTTTCTTCTCCTAACGAGGGATCTTCGAGAAGCTCAAAGCAAGAAGAAAGGAGTTCATTAGAGAATATCACTTTGCTTCAGTTTTTAAACATTTTATTCATTATATTTTATACAAAAGCGGAGCTTCTTCGCAGCACTTCGACTTGCCACCTCTTTGGAAATGTATCCACCTCACGCCGTACTCTGAAGCGTTATCATCTGCTCCTTTCCAATCGAGGGTAAGCTTGGAACTGGAGACAACCCGATCCCCGAGATGGGACCTCACCAGAAAGAGATTTGGGCGTTCATTACGAGCTTATGGGCGCCCAGACGAAGTCTTCGCAGGAGTGTAATCATTCTTTTTAAGGATCCCAAGATGGCGCTTCTTAGCCCTAAGCAACCTATCCTTGCATTTCAGGTCACGTTGGAATGCCATTTTCTTGCATTTTAGGCCACTTTGGGTCAGAACAACAATGGTTTCCCGCCTTTTTTGGAAAAAACATTTCTAGAATTGAAAAAGATTCAGACATTCATTTAAAAAAAATAATATTACAAAATAGAGTATGAATATATGTACAAAATCAGTCATTTGACTCAGATTTGTCATCTTTTTTGTTAAAATTACTAAACTCCGACGCCTGAAACTCTCCTCTTGCAGGAATAGGACCAGAGCGCAATTTTGGAATCAGCGAAGGAAAGCATTTTTTATTTATTATTTTTTAAATGATGTATTTTTTAAAAGGGGCAATAAATTAAATATTAAAGTAAATATTTCATCTCGTAAATTTTAAAAACGAATGAAATAAATTAAAATATATTTTAGTGTCAAAATATTTTGGCCATGTTCTATTTCAATATACTACGATTTAGGTCAATTATTCCTTGTTTTTGAAGTTTTGGTGTTCATTTTAGTCTATGACATCGAATCATATCTGTAGAGGCGCTATCTATTTCAACCAATCAAGTATTCCTTGTTTGTTGAAGTTTGGGTGTTCCCTTTAGCCGATGACATCAAATCTTATCTTTCGAGGCGCCCCCGTAAGGGGCGCGGCGATTTGCTATCCTGGCCGCCGTGCTGACGGGATCCAGCGCCCCGTCCGGCCCCAGCTTAGCCTCTCTGCCTTCCTTTAGATAGCCTGTATTCGTATTCTACCTCGTCGCTTTTCATACAACCTCTCCTACAACTTTCTCTGGTCAGCCTCTAATTTCACAGGGTAGAAGCTGACCTTCTTCCCAGCCAATCGTCCCGGATTGGGGCTGAGGGGGGAGGGGACAATGTTCCCTAACCTCTGAGCTCCGGTCTGGGGTGGTTAGGTTTTAACAACCTGCTTCATCCCCACCCATACCTTCCTCACATCCATTTTCCTCTCGTCTTCAAAATCTATCTTTTTTGCGCCGTATTTAAGGTGGAGCCGCCATGCTGAAGGACTGCCAGGCCACCAGGCGGGAGACGTGGGCCCAAATGGCGGCGCCTGACTCTGACGGTCCTGTAAGCACCTCTTGCAGTGCGGGCTACTGCAAGAGGTGGTGAGCGATTGCGTCCCGTAAAACAAAGAGGGTCACCATGCCCAATGATGCAAAAAAAAAAACCATCTCCCCTTAATTCCCCCAATAAGAACGACGAAACCGCCCTCGTGCAGCTCCACAGAAAAGATGAAGGTCCCCTCCCCTGTGCTTGCGCAGGGGACCCTCCATATTTCTCTAACCGGAGAGGAGGCTTACTCCTCTTCTACGCCTACGGGTGTAGGGGACTCGCCCTCACTCCCTTCTCTGGAGGTGCTTTCGGGCACCTCCCCTTTTCCAGCGGCACGCCCCTCTTTTCTTTCCAAGGGCACTGCCAAGAAAGCCAGCAGGCAGCCCACTGCCGACCGCCCCTCGTGTAAGAGGCTCCGTAGGGCAAACCCCCTTAGGGAGGGAGAGGGAAGCCAGGCCCCTTCGGTCGCTTCCCTCAAAAGACCTGCTGGCAAAAATATTGAACCTTGCCGGGGTCAAGGCCTGTGCCTCCCCACACAAGACTAGTGACAATACAGCCAACGGGACTTGCGATGTCTTGGGAGGGGATGGCCAACTGGAGGCCCCTCCTGTGACACACATGGTCCTTGAGGAACCCCAGCCTCAGACGGTAGGGCCTTCCATGGGGGAGGATCCGGGCTCAGCGCCAAGCACCAAACCCGAATCCGCACCTATGCAAGGTCCTCCTCAAACGGCTGAGGGATCCGAGGCATTACAAGGAGGGGAGGGATCTCCTCCGACAGGTGCCCCTACGACTACTGGGACCTCCTCCATTTCGGAGAGCGACCTGGCTGAGGCCCGTCCATCTGGCATGGGGGCTTCTGCTGGCGGAGGTGAGAAGCGGGTTCATTTCCCGCCCTCCTCTCCTAAAGAGAAGAATAAAAAGACAAGAAAGACCAAATAGACTCGGGGCTCCTCTCCATCCGCGGAGGCTGCAGGGACAGATGGGTCTGCTGCCACTTTGGTAGGTGACCAAGCCAAGATCGGCATATCTGGCCCCTCTACCCCCCCCTGTGCGGCCCCCTTGACTAAGACTAAGACCAAGAGTGCACAGTGCGGAGCCTCGATTACATCGCGGCCCCTCATTCAGAGGTTACCTGGCGTTTTTGAGCCCGCTGGCTTCAAACGCTTCCTCGTTATTTGCTCCACTGATGGCAGCATGTTTTACAAGGGCAACATGATCCATCAGAGGAGAGGATTAGCTAGTGCAATTGGTAGAGAGCCGAAGGTGACCCGTTTCTCAGACGGAAGCCTTCTGGCGAATGCGGCGAATCCCGCCGAGGCGGCCAAGATAAGTGCTCTTCGGACACTTCATGGCACCCCGTTGAGTGTGATGTCGCCCTCTACCATGAACTTTGTGAAAGGAGTAGTTTATGCGAGGGAACTCGTTGACTACTCCATTGAGGACATCACCCTAGAGCTGGCCAACCATGGGGCGGTTAAGGTCGAACGTGTGATGAGAAAACAGGGAGGGGCCTCGAGACCCACCCCTACACTCTTCGTCACGTTCGACTGTGACAAGCTCCCTGAGTCCGTGCGTGCTGGTTGGTACCACTACCGCGTGAAGGCATTGTGCCACTGCCGTGGCGGTGCTATTACCTTCACCGCTTCGGCCATACGAATCGCTCATGTAGACGTAAAAATTCGGGGTCACCCGAAGTCTGTGTAAATTGCTCCAAGCTCTCACACAATAAGTCCAAATCGTGTGTGACCAAGTGTGTCAATTGCGGAGAGCCGCACCCTGCTTCTTTGAAGCAATGTGGTGCATATCTCCTTGAGAAAGAAATCCTGGCCATTCAGGCCCAGAATCGACTCTCATTCCGCGAGGCTAAGGACTTGGTCCTGGCGTGCCCGGCTCTGCCTGGGACGTCATATGCCTCAATAGCTAGAAAAGAACCCTCTGCTCCTGGCCCATCCATGCCAACGAGCACGGTTGTTTCTGCACCCATTCGGAGCCCTTCTGCAGGCTCTACCCAACCCGGGCGCTTTCCTGGTAAAGCTGGTGGTAAAAAGGGTTCATACCCAGCCCCGGCAAAAACCAGGGCTCCCCCCTCTCCCCCCACCGTGACCGTTTTCCGTAAGGCAAAACGGCCACGGGCCTCCACCGAGTCGTTAGACTCAAAGGAGGCAACACCCCTGAAGATGGTCGCTAGGCCATCTTCCGGGGTTCCTAAAGCTGTCCCCCGAAAGGAGGACAGCAACAAAGGAGCTTCGGCTCCTTCGCCCACGCCTAGTGGTGGAGCGAGTGGCTCGGAGACGGTGGTTCCTCGAAAAAGGGCCCCCCGCCTCCGAAGCCGCAACGCCCGCCTAAGGTTTTGAGGCGGAGGGAGGAAAATACTCGCATGGCGAGCCCAACTTTCCCCAATAAGTCCTCGAAAGCGACAGCGCCTTCAGCGCTTTGTCCGGCCAACAGCGCCCGGGGTTTTGCCCCCGGGAAGCGTACGGCCATTCCCGTGAGGGTCTTCAGCTCAAGGATGGCCCCCACGTCTCCTCCGAGCCAACTGGGAGGAGCTGCGGAGGCTCGTCTCGTCCCGTTCCCCGTTAGCTTTTTTTTTGCAGGAGACCCTGCTAGGCGCGTGCCCCCTGCCTGCCCTCCCGGGGTATAAGGGTCTTGCGACCACACCACCGCGGGATGGCCGGGCTGGGGGATGCGCGGTTTACACCCGGCATGATGTCTCCATTCTTCCTTTCTCTTTAGATACCTCCTTTCAGGTAGTGGCTGTGCAGCTGCACCTGGATATGAGGTATACTCTGATTTCTGCGTACATTCCACCGTCAGCTGACTTCGGCACGGGGGACTTCCGCCGCGTCGTGGCACGGTTGCCGAGGCCCTATCTCTTGCTTGGAGATCTGCACGGCAGGCATCCTCTCTGGGAAGATTACTCCATTAATCTCAGGGGACAGGTCCTTGCCGATCTGATCAAAGAGCTTGAGATGGGTGTCCTAAACGTGGATGAGTTTAAGCATCACTGTCCGAGAACCGCTTCATTTTCTTGCCTTGACCTATCTTTGTGCTCTTCGGATGCACAGCCTGATTTGGATTGAGGGGTGGTCGATGACCTCCATGGTAGTGATCACTTCCCCATTCAAATATCATTTTCAGGGCAACTGCCGCCTAGGAGCCCACTTCGGTGGTGCTTGGCGCGGGCGCCGTGGCCCGCATTTCAGGAAATGACTGAATTCTCTATCTCAGTCAAGGAGTTTAGGTCGGTAGATGAGGCCGTTGAGTTCTTCTCCGGTAACCTCATCGCCGTGGGCCTGACTACTATTCCTAGGACGTCTGGCCGTTTTGCACGCCGACCACTCCAATGGTGGTCGGCCGAGTGTGAGACAGCTTTGAAACAGCAGCGTTATGCCTACATGTGCTATAAGCGCCGCCCGAACGATTTCACTGTCGCTGAATTTCGTCGGGCTAGGGATAGGTTCCGGTATATTTCGAAGCAAGCCCGCCGCTCTTCTTGGTGGGCATACGTGTCTTCACTTAACGGGAAGACCCCTTTAGCTGAGGTGTGGAAGCGAGTCAAAAGGATTCGGGGCAAGTTTTCGCAAGACCCCCCTCCCGTTCTCCAGGAAAATGGGACCGCAATCTCGGACCCCGCGTCCGTGGCGGAATCCTTAGCGACCGCTTTTTTTGCATTCTCTAGCCGTGATGCTGCTCCGCCAGCATTCAATGCACTTCGTGATGTCGCGGAAGGCCACCGGCTGGACTTTACCTCCAAAGGCGGAGAACCCTTCAACGACAAGTTTACTGTGAGCGAGTTGCGTTTTGCTCTTGCTTCGTGCGCGGACACTGCCCATGGTCCGGACGATGTTCCGTACGCCATGTTTCGACATCTAGGTGAGCGAGGCATGGCCTCTCTGTTAGATTTGTTCAACAGGATCTGGGTGGAAGGTCTTCTCCCAGACTCCTGGCGAATCCCTACTGTGCTTGCCTTTTGCAAACCGGGGAGAGATCACTCTACTCCGACCGGTTTCCGCCCAATCTCTCTAACCTCTTGCATGTGTAAGTTGATGGAGAGATTGGTAAATGTTAGATTAACCTTTTTCCTGGACAGCGGAGGCCATCTGTATTCCGCACAGTGCGGCTTCCGCAAGTTCCACTCTACGTCGGATGCTCTGCTCCGACTGGAAAATGCCGTTTGCGAAGCTGTCCTTCGTAGACAGCACTACGCCACTGTGTTTTTTGATCTGGAGAAGGCCTATGATACCGCATGGCAATACGGTATCATGAAGACTCTCCACACGATGGGGGCGAGGCCACGCTTCCCAATGTTTATAGCTGAATTTTTTCGAGATCGTCGATTCCGCGTACGGGTGGGGGGAGCCCTCTCCGGCCCAAAGGAGCAGGAAGAGGGTGTCCCGCAGGGAAGTGTCCTCAGTGTCACACTCTTTGCCCTGAGGATCAACGGCATCACCTCGGTGCTGCTGAAAGATGTTCTCGCTACGCTCTACGTGGACGACCTTTAGATCTCTTTTGGCGCGGCCCAGATGCCAACTCTGGAGCGTCGACTCCAACAGGCATTGAACCGCGTCTCTAGCCTTCTTGAAGCGCATAGGTTTCAGTTTTCTTTGGCCAAGACTAAGGTGGTGCACTTCTGCCGCCATCCACGGCTTCACCCTGACACAGATTTGTTTCTTAATGGGGTGCGCCTGAATGTGGTTGACTCGCACCGTTTCCTTGGTCTTGTATTCAACCGACGCCTCACCTGGGAGGCTCATATTAGCAGCGTTAGGGTCTCTTGTACCCGCGCCATGGTCATTCTCCGTTCCGTGACGTTCAGCGCTTGGGGCGCTGATATAGCTACTCCTCTACTTTTTTATCGATCCTTTGTTCGTTCGAAGCTCGACTACGGATGCGAGTTTTATGCATCCACAGCCGAGCGTTTATTGCGGAAGGTGGATTTGATCCATCATACCGGCCTTCGCCTTTCGACCGGTGCCTTCCGCACTTCTTCCATTGAGAGCCTGTTGGTCAATGCTGGGGAGATGCCACTCGCTCTGCGCCGCGTGCAGTGCATCACACGCCTGTACACGCGAGCCCGGCGCCTCCCTCAGTCGCCAACAACTCTCACTGCATCCACAGCTGATCTCAATGGTGCCTATGCCGCCGAGAGACGCCAGTCATACCCTAAGCCCTTTGGGTTTAGGGCCAGGAAACTCCTTCGAGAGGTAGATATAGCTCTCGGGCCGGTGGCGCCTCTGGTTTTGCCCAGGACGCCACCCTGGAGGGTACCACATTTGGCTATTTGTCGCCACGCCTCTGCTCCCAAAGCTTGTACTGCGCCGGGAGTATTGCGTTTGACCTTTTTGGAGCACACATCGTGTCACGCTGGAACCGTGCCAGTGTATACGGATAACTACAAGTCCCAAGAAGGGGGCGGCTTTCACGCCGTATCCCCTCTGTTTGAAGTCAGCGGGGCTCTACCAGGCGCTGCGTCTGTCTTCACGGCCGAGCTGGTGGCAATACCACACTCGGTACGGGAGATTACGCGACGTGCACGGTTTGGAGACCGGATTGTGATCTATAGCGACTCACAAAGCGCCCTGAGTGCTCTCGGGGCATTGGAATCTCTGCATCCCCTGGCTCGTGATATCCGTGACGCCACGGTTTTGGCGAGCCGGGCAGATGTCGTGATTATCTTCTGCTGGGTTCCTGGACATGTAGGAATTTCGAGGAATGAGTGCACCGATGAGGGCGCCGAAGAGTCCGCGAGGACTCTGCGACCGGACCAGCGTTTCGCTCTTCCTCACACCAACTACATGGCAAGAATACGGGCAGCTCTTCGGACTGCTTGGCAAGGAAGATGGGAGACGGTCGAAGGGAACTTAAAGTTGCGTGCCATTGCGCCGCGACTGTTCCCATGGACCTATCCCCCAATGCCGCGACAGTTTCAGGTCGCTTTCTGTCGTCTCCGAATCGGACATACTCGTGTGACGCATCGCTATCTGATGGAGTGCTCGCCAGCGCCCTATTGCGACGACTGCCTCGTTTCTCAGACTGTTTGGCACATTCTTGTCGAATGTCCCAGTCTGGGTGATCTTCGCGCACGAGACCTGCCTCGGTACCGGGATGGGCGGGGTCGCTACCGCCTGTCCCTTGTACTCGGGATGAGTCTGTGCACATCGACTGGTGGACTAATTGACTTTTGGGGGGTGGCCCGACTTCTCCCTATTATTTAAGCAGGGTTTGTTTTTTTGTTTTGTTTTGTTTTTTTGCATTTGTTTTTTGTTTTTTTCCTTTAGGTTGCACGCTCCTGCGCCGGGGGGACCTTCCACCGACGCAGGAGATTGCTTACTTTCCCCCATTAAGGGTGTTTTTTTTTTTGTTTAATTTTATTTTATTGTAGCCTAGAACTAGGCCAGTTTTAATACGGCGACTAATCCCCATGTAGGCAGTCGCCAGATGAGCTCTAAAAAAAAAAAAATAAAAAAAAATAATCGTTCGAGGCGCTGTCTATTTCACTCAATACTGTCGAAACATTTTGAAACGGTTTTCCTTCAAACCAAAAATGCAATATTTCCCCTAATTTATCCTTTTTACAGCTTAATTAAATTTATAATTTTATTTTCATCTCTATATTTAATTTTATAATCCAACCTGTTATGAAAACTATTAGTAATTGGCAACATAACTCATTAAGTGCTAGCTGCAGTCATCCAAAGCTATTCGAAGGTTTGGAAAACATACAAATAATTATATCCTAAGTAACTTTTGTCCCAAGCATTTTGAAAAATGTGACACGACTAACATCTGTGAAAGGGATTCTACACTACATTAAACCGCATTAAATTCGATAAATTTTCCTTTTTCCTTGTTAACTTGAGTTTATGATTACTTATCATTCCTTTCGCAAAAAACATTAAATGTTTACTCATCGCCTGCATCCCCTTTCATTATACATTGTGACCAAAATGGCATCATTAATTATTATTACCAGAGAGGAGAATTTGAGGGCCGCGCCGAGAAGTCGCAAGTTCCAATTATTCATTATTTTCTTAATATCTCTGAAGACGTCAATTTAGACAGGATTACGAGGCTCCGAATATTCCACGGAAAAAGTAGCTTTTTCCGAGTGCCATCATTGCGTAATAGCAAGATGAACGTTTTTATCCATAATTTAAGAGATGTGTCATGTTAACGCGTATTATGTTTGCCTAATGATTCCATTTTCATATCCACAAATGGAATAAGTTCATTATTAGCAGAAAAAAAAATATTTCGAATAGCCTCGGTTTTTTTTTAACCCTATTCGAGGATATTAAGCAAATGGTTAATTAAAACGACATATCGTATTGTTCCCAGACATTAACTACGGACTCTAAAAATTCGTGTCTGGGTGTAGATTCATGTAGATAAGGTACATTACCCACTTGGAATAGTTGGCTGTATTTTCTAACTATCTTGAACAAATCAAATCCTCTGCCTGAGTTAAATCACGCAATTAAAAGTTGGTAGGTATAAGAATGTAAGGTTTATTTTAATTTTTAGTAATGGAGTTGTGTATCATGAAAAACTAACAGGAATATTTTCCCATTACAGTAGTTCGGATGGGCGAGCAAGCGGGTGGGCGGGCAAGGGTGCGGGTAGGCAAACACGAGTAAGTGGGTGGCAGTCACAGAAGTTAAAGCTCACCTCAAACAGATGGGCGGGAGTTTTAACTAAATATCTATATTTTTCGAGTTTCGAGCATGCTGATAATAGGTATTATCGCGTTAAAAGATTGCAGTCGCCTAATTGTTCTGGCAAACCTAAAGTTTACTACGGGCAATTTTGATGCTTTAAATTGCAACTCATAACCGCGATTACTTGTCCATCCCCCCCCCAAAAAACCTAGAAAGGGTAAAAATTAAAATTTAACCTAACCTAACAACCAGGTGGCGCCCTTTTTGCCCAATATCTGAGTAGCCTATGTTACTCCTCGGGTTAAGTTACCCCCAATGGTGACCTTTGTTGGCCTATAGCGGTCATATATAAATATATATATATATATATATATATATATATATATGTTCGGAAATATATTTATAATGAAATGGTTTGTCACAATAAGAGGTTCTTAAGCCTCTCCGTGACTCTGCGGAAGCTTATCTAGCTTAAGTTTGGGCCAGTTGGCGAGGTCGGACTTGTGATATAATCCAAGAAGCAATGTACGATGATTATACAGTCCCACCAATGGCTAAGGAGCGTGGATCTGGCCCATCGTTGTACTTTAAATCTTGGGAACTCTTGTTCCACTTCGACAATACCATCGTGCATTTGCTTGATGACTGATTATTGCTGCATAAATCATTATTTGTTCATATTAATGAATCGTGAAAAAAACTTTCATTGAAGTCGAAGCGCAATCTACTTTAAAATTCTGTCGGCAGGTAATTTACGAATGTAGGACTTTCTTTACAAAAACGTAGTATGATCCGTTATGGATAACTAACAATACTGAAACTGGATTTGTAGGTTTTTCACTAAATTTCAAACCAGTAGGACCTAATTTCTTTGATTCGCCAGAGAAAAAAAAGAGAGAATTTTGATGTATTACTATAGAGGATTGCAATTAAAATAGTTTGAATTTTATGCTTTATTAATATGTACATTAAATAATTATACGATATTATTGACCTAAATCTATCGCTTCACGTTGTAGCGGCTGGTCCCGGAAATCACCCGCCACAAGGTCCACTCATTCACTCGTGAGACGCCCGTCGGATCGGAAGGAGACAAAATACATAGATACCTATTTTTTCTTTTTATTAAAATAAAATAAATTTATCCACCACCCAATACAATTAATTACCCATCAATATAAATATATAAGAAAAATGTACAACAAAAAATATATACAAATAGGTGCTCTAACTTTAACCTCCCTCAATATGCGCAACACAAAATGTATACAAAGGTCAATAGTCGCAACACAATAAATATTAACAATTACCAAACACAATTTTTGCGAAGCACCAATGTTTTTCTCCACCTCTCTCTCTCCAACACTCGTGGCCACCACAAAACCCCCAATTGAGCCAGCTCAGTTAGTTTTATGGTACTATGGTTGCCCTGGGGCGTTTTTTTTTTGCACGTTTTGAGACAGTTCACTCGCTCTTCCTGAGCGTGGGGCGTGGAAGAAAGTGCACTCGAACGGTCGGTCTCTCTTTCAAGGGGGACCAAGAGGACAGTTGGCTGTGGCCCTTACTTGTGCTCCACACCGATGGCTTAGTGCGCGACTTCTTCCATCTCCTCACTCACAGACAAGAGCAGCGGGACCAAAGGAGCTAAAAAAAGAAAACATAATTACTCCCCTGTTGCTGTTTTCAAGGTGTTATGTGTCCTCCCCCCGCCCTCCCTCACTCACTCATACCGTACCTGGCTTTACGTCCAGCTCCACTTTTTTCGTGCATTCACTATTGGCCGTTTCCAATCGCTCATCAACCTGTATTTATATATTTCCCCTGTGGGGGGAGGAAGGAACGTCAGACCTCAGCAAAAGACGGGGGACCCACACTGCTTCCAGGCAGCTTTGTCCTCCCTCCTTCACCAAAACCTGAAACAAAAGGCGGGCATTAGATTGGGCACTGGTGAGCTGAGGCAAACAAAAATGGACCTACCACATCCCTTCCCCTTAAGTTCGCCTCATCTCACCGTGCTCCCAATCTCCACCAATTGCTTCCTCCCCACCTCACTCTTTACTTACTCTCTCACAACTATTCCAAAGCTTTCATCATCACCCAATCATGTTCTTTTACACTAGCTCTTCTCCTAGTAACAAGGCCTAGCCCTGTCATAACTGTCAACCAGCCCTCGTCGAGTTCATCTTCTTCTATACGCACTTCATCCATACACACATCTGATACTCCCTGACCAATCTCACTCAAATCTTCAACTAGCCTCTCTTCTTCATCCATTAATCCTTCCCATTCTTTTATAGCATTCATCGACTCTTGCTCTAATTGTTCACTTATCTCATTTATACTGGCTAACATAGACTTAGACTCATTTAACTGAAACTAACAAATACTATACGTTCTATCATACACTCCATCTCGACCTTGCAAAAATTAAGAAAATTCACTCACCTCACTCTCACCAAACTGTACTTTCTATCCATACTTTCTCGACTGCTTTCTCTTACGCTTCCTCCTTCCATGCTCGACTAACAATAACTGCTTCTCTTCTAAGATCTCATCTAATTCATTCTCCTCACATTTCTCTGCATCTCTTGATAACCATTCATTTACAGGATGCTTAATCAAATATGCTGGAGGTTCCCGCAACCTTTGCCAACGGATTCTGATGTGCCCTATATTCATCCACACATTCATCCTCTCTTTAACGCACTCTCACATAACTTACTCCATTCGTCCAAACCTTTTTTAACACAAACGGAACTTCAATCTTTTCTTTCAATTTATCCACATTAGTCTACCTTATGTTTCAATATGTTTCAGCACTTTATCTCCAACAGAAAAACTTTCGAACTTTTCACTCGCTTTTCTCCACAACTCACGATCATTCTCTCCTAGTTTCATTCGTCGTCGCACAAGTCTCTCAAAATTTATCACATACTTACAAGGAGACATACCAGTCATCTCATGCACTGTCATATTATACGACCATAACACACGCCCTAAGCATCCATCCCAGTCTAATCCATCTTTGACCATCAACTGTAACATCTCACTCAAGGTTCTGATCGTTCGTTCGACCAACCCGTTCACACTAGGTACATAAGGCATCGTTCTTAAATGAGCAATATCCCATTCACGCAACATTTCTTCAAAAGCACGCCCCACAAACTTAGGTCCATTGTCACTCAACATTCGCGCAGTCTTACATACACACATTGGTAACAGTTTCTCACTCACAACTCTGGCAACAGTTGCAGACGATTTATTCTCTAAGGGTGCCGCATAAACAAACTTACTCGTATGATCTACCATTACAACCATTCCAACATGATCTCTCACAGTCAACGACAAAGACACAAAATCGATCGCTACCATTTCAAACGGCTCTTTCACGCACAATTTCAAATCAGGCGGACTCACATACACTCTCTGATACTTTCCCTTCTGACACGCCTCGCAAGTAGTTGCAATATCCACACAAACTTTTCTCAAAAATGGACTAAACGCAAGCTTTTTCATGCACGCCCATAACTTGTTCTTCGCCATATGCCCAAACCTCTCATGCACGATTTTCACCATCCCAATTGCACCACAAACTCAAAATACTGGAACATACACATCCTACTCATCTATTCTTCATACAAAATAAATCACATCTTTACATAACACAAACTTTTGAGCAAACCTTTTAAACTCTTATAATATACTGCTCCATCCTTCAACAGGCACACTCCTCAATGCACTATCCTTCAGCTCACGCACCATTGGACATGACTCTTGCATATTCTCAATATCATCTTCCGTCAATAGTTCTTCATTCTATCCACACTCACTACCCCCGTAAATCCAGTTTCACATACAATTCACTCTGCAAGTTGGCCATAACCATACCAGCTTTCATCAAGCACTCATTTCCCACATCCACCGAAATAGCATTCCTTGGCAAGAAGTCAATCTCCATCAAAAAAACAATAAGGCAGCTCATTCTCACCTAACACTACAAATTCATGCGTTACATTTTCCAACTTTCCTATACTTACTGCCAAGCTCACCTCTTCCCATGCAATCACGTTTCCTTCTCCCAACCCAGAAATCGTGACCGTAACGCATCGCCTAGGTATATTCCAACTCAGCTTCTCTACATCCTTTACCACTTTACCATTCACCAAAGAAATTTGCGCACCGATATCAATCATACGACAATAACTCTTCTCATTTATTCTTAACACAATATGCACCCTATTTTCAATCTCATGGTTGCACGCCACGCTCACAACTTTGATGTTCTCAACAAACACCTAAGAAGCAGCCCCGTCATCATGATAAACAGGCGCACCTTCCCCAGGTACTTCATTTACAGACTTCTGTACATAATTTCTTTCTCAATTACCCAATTATAATGTACCCCACTCAGACATTGTAAGTGCACCTCAAATCCACCCTCTCTGCTCACCCCCTTACCCCGATACACCACCGGCTTGTCCCCTCCATAATGTACACACACTCTCACATCAAAAAACTTACTTACTACCAATAACACCTCCTGAAACGGCATCAATCCCGGCGCACACATCACCTTCAATTCTTCCTTCAGCTTGTTCACATCACCCATACCTAACTGATCAGGTCTTTTATATGCTTCTTCCATGGCCATTCTTCGTAAGTCATCCACACTCTCACGCACCTTAACTTCTAATCCATCATTACCCAAGTCCTACAAGCCACAAAGCACACACTTAAACATAGAATTGCCACGACCCTCACATCTCTTCCCAACAGTTAATCCTTTCGGTAAATATTCAAGATTTATTCCTTCAGTCACATTTCCATTTGCATTTCCTGGTAATCTCTACATCAAATCCGCAATTTCTTTTTTCTCACCCGGCAAATACTCTAACACAAAATCAAAGTCACACAAATCTTTCATCTTCCTTGCCAGCCTACTATCAACCATCCTCATACGCTGTAAATATACGCAGATATACTAAAGGATGATGATCTGTTCGCATTACAAATTTCACTCCATACAAAAAAGGTCTCAGCGATTTCAAACAAAAACGTAATACACCCAATTCCCTCTCGATCGTTGAATATGCACGCTCTGCCGCACTAAAAGCTTTTGATGCATACTCTATCACTCGCTTCCTTTTTACTCCACTTTCAAACTGATCCTGCATTAAACATCCACCCATAGAATAACCACTTGCATTTGTATACACCTCAAGCATACTAGCATTCTCTCTATAATCAGGATACGCAAGCTCTACGTCTTTCACTACTAATGCTTTCAACTTATCAAATGCTGCATTCATAGACTCACTCCCTTTAATTACGGTACCCTTCTTTTTTCCTGTCCATTAACTCAAGGATTTCATCACACCTGAACAATCTTCCCTTAACTTCCTCTCAAATTCAAATAGACCAAGGAATCCACGTAACTCTCCAACAGTATTTGGCCTCGGGAAATCTTTCTCCTCCTCTATAAACCTTTCAGAATTTCGCAATTCTGCCGCACTCACCATATGTCCCCAAAATTCCACTTCTTCTGCAAACCACACACATTTATACAGCTTAACTTTTACTCTTATTTCTTCCAACTTTCGCAATACATCATTCACTACAGTCATATGGTCATTCACGTATTTGCTCATTATCAGAATGTCATCCAAAAACACCGTCACACTCTTACTCGGAAACTCACTCAATATCACATTCATCGCACGCTGGAAAGCAGCCGGGGCATTTGTCAATCAAAAGCTCAAGTTTCGGAATTGGTAATGCCTCTTAGCGGTCGAGAACGCTCTTATCGGCCGGCTCTCCTCAGTCACTGGCATCTTATAATACCCACGCGCCAAATCCATTTTCTTTAATACTCTCATCCCATGCATATTATATACACTCAGACACCACACACATACAAAACTTATCTTTCAATGTTCTTTCATTCACCCTACGGTAGTCTAGACAAATTCGCAAGCTTCCATCAGGCCTTCTTACAGGCACAATCGGGCTATTCCACGCACTCTCACTTGACTCTTTCAAACCTATCTTCTCTAACTTCTCACAGTGCTTCTATATCACTTGAGCAACAGGGGAGGGAAATGACGAGGCCTCTGGTATATGGCAGTGTCATTCGTCAACACAATTTTAAATTCCGGTAAGCAGAAATTACCGAAATCTTCATCTCCCTGGCTTATAAATCTTCTGCTTCTGACATTCACTCAGCTCTTCTCTCAATTTCACTTTAGCAACTACTCTTCATACTTCCAATCTTCCGATGGCACGCTCTCAGAAAACATACTCACATTCGCCACAAAGACATTCTTTTCAACATTTACCACTGTACTCAATGTACCCAACTTATCCCCAGCCCGTTTTCCTCTCAAGCTTTTCTTTCCTAAACAAGGTAACACCTGCACACAAACTCTCGTATTCTTCAGATCAATCACCCCATCAAAAAATTGAGCAACCATTCGTACTTGATATTTCGCACTACCACCGTCCAAAACAAACATATTCTCATCATCCTCACAAATCCTTATACATGGACTCCATCCAATCATCACACTAGACACTCCATCCCTTTTCAGTGGTATAATCTCTACAGCAAACACGTCCAATTCCTTCATCAAATTCAGTTTTACCCTTCCATCCTGATTTACATACTATTGGCACTTTAAACTTTTATTCCTCTTGCACTCTATCATTCCCTGCTGCTGGTCTATCACAATACCATTATCTTTCAGAAACTTATACCACAACAGCATATCATACTTTTTATTCGCACCATTCACAACACAGAACTCATCTTCTCTCATTTAGACTGTGCCGACTAACACTTTCTCCTTAAATCTGGCGATAATTGGCACCTCTTTCTTTCCTAATCAAGCCAAACTACGGCCACTTTCATAAGTCCCACTAACATTCATGCCTTCAAATGCTTCTCGAAATACCACATTCACCTGACAACCACTATCTATCAATGTAAACATCTTTCCTTCTCCACATTTAACTATCACACGCATACATTTATTCTCTCTCCCACCCCAATTCACTCCACGTCTCTAGAACCCCTCTCTCACATTTATCACACTCAATACTCGCACACTAGAGGGTTCCTCAGGAAGGACCCTCTCACTTCTCAGTTTTCCTGCTTTGCATTTTCCCCAGCAGTCACAGAATCCGTTCTTTAATTTCACCCACTGGTGTTCTCTAATCTCCTCACAGTTTGACACAACCTTGTCAGGTGACCAACTGCACCACATCTCAAAAATACTCCTCGGGCTAACACATATTCTCGCATAATGTCCCATCTGTCCACAATTTCCGCATACTCCATTCCCATTTTCATTCACTCTTTTCCCTTCATCATAGATACGAGCAAAATAACCTATCTTTTCAAATTGATAGCACCTGATCATTTTGGCATTCTGGCAATCCTTGATAAGGTGGCCTGATCGACCACAGCTAAAACAGATCCTTGCTACAAGGCGACATTCTGCTCTCACATGGCCAACCTTATTACACTACCAACACCTCACTTGGTCATTCCACACCCTGCCATTCTACCTACATTCCTGTTATCTTCATTCATACGACTGCTACCTGTAAAGCTCCTCCAAGTACCAGTCATACTTCTACTACCCCTGCCTCTCACTGCACTAGCACTTCGACTCAGGACTTGCTCTTGACCCATATAAATCTTTCGTTCTTCCTCTTTGCTATAGTACTCATCTAAGAACTTTGCCATGACCTCCACTGGGTTGGAAATTAATGCCTCCTTGTACGATCGGAACTCAGGCACACTACTTGTACGTTTCTGTCCCACAACATACACGGTTTCTCCCCCTCTCCCATACCCTTCAAACTTGCAATCTTCTACAATCTCCAAAATTTCCTCCCACAAAAATCTCTCCCCGGCTTATCGCCTTTTCTCCGTCCTTCTCGCATTCACATATTCAAAAACATCGCTCGGGACTGTACTCAAGAACTTTCTCATTAACTCCTTATTATCATTTATCCCATCATCGCCAAACTTCTTCCTCGCTAAAGTCTCGAGCCCATGAGCATACAAATCAATTCTTTCACTCTTCCCCATTTTCGCTTCCTCTAACTCATTCGTCTTCCGATATTTCACGCCAACTTTCACTCTCTTTGCCTGATTTATAATACGCTCCTTCACCACCTCGTACATAGGCTCACCCACGCTAACAATAGTCTTGTAAAAATCACGCAATCTATCTTCCAAAAATTTACCTAATTCTTTCACCCAGAAGCGACTATTCTCGCCAAAACTTTCCTTGCAATAACTTTCATATTCCTTAAAAAAAATTCCTTTGCATTCTTTGGCTTATACACACTAAACTTGCTAACCGTCGGGACCTCTCTTATTAGAACACTTCTATGCACTTCCACTTCATTTCCCCTTTTACCCTCTTCACTTTCTCTCTCACATTCAGATCCATCACTTTTATTAATACTAGAATACAGTGAATCTATACTTTTCGAATTCATTCGTACTAGTCTGTCTCTCTATCGCTTCTTAGAGGTCTTCTTTCCCTTTTTTTATCTTCGGCTCATCTATATTCGACGTTACTATTTCCTTTTCTGCCCTTTCTTTCCTCCTGACTGCGCCTGCTTCTGGAGTAGAGGCCACTTTCACACCAATTTTCTCTTCTCTCAACCTTGCCCAATCCAACATTTTCATTTCCAATGGCGCTGACATCTTCTCCTCAATCCGACTTTCGCTATCCTTGATTCTCTCTTCCATATTAACTTCCATTTCTCTCATTTTCTTTTTCAAACAGTCATTTTCTTTTCTCAGCTGTGTATTTTCACTGTCTTTCTGACGCAACACATCCCGCATTCGCTTCAACTCCAATTCTAAACATTCATACCCTTCACTCTCTATTTTATCTTATTCATTTATTTTATTGGGGTAGGAGAGAAAAATGAACAAAAAGTGTCCGAGGTCTCCTCCAAATCCAACAGACGTTCCTATTCGGGCGCCAAGCTATGTAGCGGCTGGTTCCGGAAACCACCCGCCACAAGGTCCACTCATTCACTCGTGAGACGCCCGTCGGATCGGAAGGAGACAAAATACATAGATACCTATTTTTTCTTTTTATTAAAATAAAATAAATTTATCCACCACCCAATACAATTAATTACCCATCAATATAAATATATAAGAAAAATGTACAACAAAAAATATATACAAATAGGTGCTCTAACTTTAACTTCCCTCAATATGCGCAACACAAAATGTATACAAAGGTCAATAGTCGCAACACAATAAATATTAACAATTACCAAACACAATTTTTGCAAAGCACCAATGTTTTTCTCCACCTCTCTCTCTCCAACACTCGTGGCCACCACAAAACCCCCAATTGAGCCAGCTCAGTTAGTTTTATGGTACTATGGTTGCCCCGGGGTGTTTTTTTTTTGCACGTTTTGAGACAGTTCACTCGCTCTTCCTGAGCGTGGGGCGTGGAAGAAAGTGCACTCGAACGGTCGGTCTCTCTTTCAAGGGGGACCAAAGGGACAGTTGGCTGTAGCCCTTACTTGTGCTCCACACCGATGTCTTAGTCGTGAC
Organism: Ceratothoa steindachneri; assembly: GCA_963969495.1. Taxonomy (NCBI): domain Eukaryota; kingdom Metazoa; phylum Arthropoda; class Malacostraca; order Isopoda; family Cymothoidae; genus Ceratothoa; species Ceratothoa steindachneri. Next base: position 43,506,632 of record OZ018333.1, read on the forward strand.
TTCTACTATCTCCTCACTCACAGACAAGAGCAGCGAGACCAAAGGAGCTAAAAAAAGGAAACATAATTACTCTCCTGTTGCTGTTTTCAAGGTGTTACGTGTCTCTCTCCTCCCTCATTCACTCATACCGTACCTGGCTTTATGTCCAGCTCCACTTCTTTCTTGCATTCACTATTGGCCGTTTGCAATCGCTCATAAACATGTACTTATATATTTCACCTGTGGGTGGAGAAGGCAACGTCAGACCTCAGCAAACGACGAGGGACCCACACTGATTCCAGGCAGCTTTGTCCTCCCTCCTTCACCAAAACCTGAAACAAAAGGTGGGCATCAGTTTGGGCACTGGTGAGCTGAGGCAGACAAAAATGAATCTACCACAACGTGAAGTTGTGAAAAAAACTTAAATAGAGAAATTGGTAATTATGCTTTTCACCTAGTGTTAAAGTTAGGGATAACACGCAGAGGGAATTAAACTGTTTTTTAATTGGATCAAATAGCTGTCACTTTTCTTGACTTTGTTTAATATATGAAAATCAAAAACACGTATCTTTATTGATAACAAGATGCAAGGGATATATATCAGTGTGAAAGGAAAGGCCGACTTCTGCTTTGGTTTTGCATCTTTGCAAACCTTTCTTTAGCAGCTTTGAGATGGGCAGGATATAAACTTTGCTTTCTTAAGTTCACGAGGGGAACACTTGTTTGAATTTATGTTCGGTTATGTATTTAACTGGTGTCCTGGACCCCCTATGGCAAAGATGAAGCGAAAACAAGGGAAGTATGTAATTTAGAGTATTGTATGTCTATTTAGTGTGTGAAGATGAAATTATTTTAATAACAATAAGAGAATCCAATCATTAAGAGGCGCAACCAAGGTGACGTCGTTCCTGAAATGGATAAATTCCCCCTAATACCAACACTTAAGAGAGCCTTTTCTTAAACCAAAAATAAACGAAAAGTTGTCCTGAAATCCCTCCCATTAAATGGAGTAACGTCCATCTGGATTTAGAGAGAGGCAAGGTGAGGTGCGAATGGAATGGAGTGAGAGAGAAATTATTCTATAGTAATAGGCAGGAATCGGATAGCATAAATCTTTTTGCAATGGACAGATAACCGTTGGTAGACTCCTGTTTTCTTTACATTCCGGAAGGATAAAGACAGTTGAACCACAGAGCTCAGAGAAGTCGAGTCCAGTTATGAGAAGTGAAGGAAGAAACACGGGATCGACCCCCATTAGTCCTACAGAGGACGAGGAGAGGGCCCGCTCTGCTAGTTTCAACCAAATTGGCACTTTCAGGGAAAAAACATCTTCCGGATTAGTGTTTAATAGAGCAAATGACTAAGCACTGATAATTACCAGTAGATTTGTTGGAGGCGGCCTTGATGATTCAGATAGAAAGCGCTGAAGTTTTGGAATGAGAAGGAGAAAATAGAGCTCAATGAGTTTAAAAGAAGTCTTCCTCCGACTAAAGCAATGACTTAGTAGAAGTCTGTTTGAGTTATTCTTTGGAACTCAGAATTAGAGTTTGAGTTCATTACAAGATTCCTGGGTGCTTAGCGCTACAGGAAATGTATTTGACGGGTCATTTTTGTCAGGCAAAAGTAGTGAATTTCTTTCTTGATGAGATTTGCGCTTATAATCTGACAAGGAATCCATAATTTCCATTATCTGGCGGAAATCGAAGATCTAAAGGTCAAAGGGCATTTGTGCTGAAAGAAGAAGAAAGAAACGATCAGTTCACCTCTAAATATAGTTTCAATAGAGTTGAATTTTGTAACAATTTCTCTTCTTTGGAGATTTTTGGCGCACGATTGTAGGGTCTTTGAGTTTCATTTGTAAGTTAGGAGAAAGGTAATTCACTTTCACTGAGTTTAAGTGACTCCAAGGTAACCAACCGGTTGTACTGATACTCAAAGTCAATGATCTATCCACCAACACAAAAAATAATTGTATTATTGTAATGCAAAATGGGTTCAAGTCAATATGAGATTGGCTCGGACAATATAGCCGGACTCCATCAATTTCTAGACCTCTAATCCACAAAACACTATTTGCTTTAAATTTTCAGTGCATTATAACCATATTTAAGCTGACCTCATATATTTACGTATATTCTGAGCAAAGTCACTAATTTAAAGTATATATTTTCTACCTCTATAGTTCGGGATTAGGTGTTATTCGGATGGACACAGCTAGAAGGAGAAGCACATGATAATTGAATAAAATCCAATATTGACAACCTTGATACATATAGAAAACAAGAAGAAGACATCGTAAAATCTATGAGAATGAAATTCGTTCAACGCAAAGTAATCAAAATGTTCTCCGTTTGCACTAATCTCTCCATTAATTTATTCACAAAATTCAACTAATGAAGATGCCATCAAGGTTTGCACATTCTCTTAATTGGTTGTGAAAAGCGTTCCAGCATTGCCTCTCTTTTGAAATAAAATTATCTTTAAAAATTTCCAAAAGTATAATTCAATTGAAGTCAACTTAACGTGGTGGATACTTAATGTTCCACATTTACCCTATCCAACAGTACAGGAAATTTTTTAGACGTATTTTAAACATCTTCCCTCAAATTTCGAGAACTTCAGATACAATTTCCATAGATAGCATCTCAAGATAAGTGCCACCGATAAGTGTCAGATACAGGAGCCCATGCAGTTAAGTGTTATAAGATATCGGATGTCTTATCATAGGCGAATGGATTGTGAGTTATCCAGTACATACCGTTTTTTTAATTTACTAGGTCATTTATCTTTAAGTTAGCAACTTAATAAACTAAACAATTTTGCTGGCTAACTAAAAGGATTGAGTTTAGTGTAGAAAATATTCACAAAGTTGAATCTTCGATCAGGAGCATCTTCAGCTCTGCATGAAAATGTGGATTGTAGCACTTTCAACTTGTCGATTTTAATATCCGATGAATACTTGGTTTATCTGATATGTCTTTCACTAGAACATATCTAAAGTGAACTCTACGGTGATCGTTTAATCTTTGGAAGATTAAACGATCTTCAAAAGATAGGTTGATTTTAATTTGCTTCATACTTACCTTCGTCTACATATACTGATGAGATCGTCTACCACACACTTCTTCAAGGTTGTTTATAATCGCGAGAGCTACTCAAGGCTGGTTCAAGAAAGGCGAAAAAGAGATAAGTCAGAGGTGAAGAATATGTAAGAAGAAGAGAGGATATGGAGGAAAAATTAGTTTCCTGACTTTTTCTTCTGTAAAGTTATATTATAATTAATATTTATACGTTCTTCTCTTAAGCATATTTACTCTAGTGCTTTCAAAGACATTCCTAAGCAAGTTAGTCCATGTTTGTGTTATTTTATAAGAGAGGAAATTCTGTTGTATCGTAGTGCTGAATCATTCGTTAACTAGCTGTAGCCCAATTGTTGTTAAATGACTCTCAGTTATCTCGCCGAAATAATGACTCCTAATTTATATCAGTTAACCCGTGAAAAGCAAATTGAGGTACCTCAGCCTTCTTCTTTCGATCTATTTCTAAGTTCAGGAACCGCTTTATATTCAGGCTAGAATATTATCTTCCAATTTGAAGGCAAAATGTTTAGCTATGTAATCTATAACTCTATTTGCCATTTATGAGGCTTCATTATGTTGATTTGAAACTTTCAGATGACTCGAGTTTGTGCTACTTAAATCATCTGACTTGTTGACCTTGTTTAAAAGTTGACAATCCATAGTACACTAGTGGACTAACGGCCTACTTTTAACCTGTGATCAAAACGGTGCTCACTGCCTTAGTGTGCCTGGCTCGAATCGCTTCACTCCACGGATTTTTTCGAAAAAAGGTAATAAAAATATTACTGCAATAAAAAATTATTCCGTTTTCTATTTCAATGTGGTTTAATGTATTCATTTTCTTCATTCTCTCGCGCTACTTTGAGATATATATATATATATATATATATATATATATATATATATATATATATATATATATATATATATATATATATCATCATCATTCCTATTCATGCACCGCTGGCCACAGGCTTCTCCAAAAAGCTCCCGCTGCTCACGATCCACTGAGTGAATTTAATCTTCTTGCCTTGTGTAAGATCGATTTCTGAGTCTCTTGACAACTTGGATACTCTAAAAACGAAGAAAAATGTTCTTTATTTTAAAAATATCCGACATTTATAAAATAATTAAATCATATTGGGATTTTTTTAGTGCTCCCTCATAATATTTTAAGCTTATTTCTACTAATAGCGAAGAGTTTCTATGCTCTAAACTTGTTTTATGGGTTTCTTAGCTTCTTAAGTAAGATATGGGGTTTCATACACATATTTAATATCATTTTTGCACCATATAGATATTATAAATAATAATTAAATATAATTTATATAGCTTAGACAGTATTTTTATAGACAAATCAGTGTGAAGTCTCAGCACTTGATGCTATTACCCTAACTACTATCAAGAACTAGTAGAAGTACTCGACGTTGCCCGGGATAAAATATCCTGTAGCAAATAAATACATTTGTATATTGTTTGAAATTCTTATTTTGTGCAACAAAAATATCTTTACTTGTTGATTATTATTAGTGGGGTGAAGCAAGTTGTCAATGCAAGTACAACGGCGAAATGATTTCAGAGCTTTCATGGGGGTGATGCAGTAAATCTATAGATGACGTACCCCTATTGCGAGTGGTTTGGCTGCGAAGGGTGATTTGTCACCGAGTTTTGGTACCACTCATGGGGAGTAAAATATTGTTCGTTATTTGGCTGAATAGCTACCGCTTCGATTCTTTTGCAAGTGCCCTTTACGTGAGGCACTGACACCAAAGCGTAGTTATCTTCTTCCATGATTGAAGGCTGAGTAAAGATGATGAGGGATTCTTTGGGAGTAAAGAAATTTTCGGTGCTAGATACAGCATTTTTTATTCGGGGGGAACTTGGAAAATCTTCACATGTCTTTTTCTTCCAATGTATTACGATTCTTACCTAGGTACCTTCCAATTTTCCTTTTATGTAAATGGTCTGCTTATAATGGGGTAAATTCATATTACATATGGAATTATTTTTGTACATTCAATATGAGTTCAAAATGACATTACATTTGTAAGTTCTACTTACATTAATTTATTTTACTGTTATCAAATTTACTAATTCCTTTTGGGCCGAACGTTTAACTCAGGAGAGCGGTGATTTAATCCCGAGTTTTAATGCTTCTAAGATCCAGTAGGAGCTCTCCTCCCTTCCTTAAATGTTTTGGCAGTATCTTTAAGCGCTCGTTACCATTTTATAGTTTTGTATATTGAGTAAATTTTATTTGCACCGCTTGCAAGAATCACACCTGCTTATGGAACAAAAACCCCCGGTCATTTGACTACTGTCCATTCGGACTTTTCCCAAACTAGAGTATTAATATATGTGACCACTGTTCGTTGTAGAGTACTTATCCATTCGGATTCCATTACCTCAAATGTTATTTTTGGTTCGATGTGAACACTTTCAAATGCTCTTTTTTGAGATTTCTTTGAGTCTGTTATTTCATATTACAATGTGCTCCATACAAATGAAGGAATTTTAGGGAGGTGGTTTTTCAGTATACAAAGTGGGAGTTCAGTCCAAAAGAAAGACTAAAATAGGTCACGTAAAAGAAATTGATTCCGAAGGATTGGAAGTCACAATTTCTAGTGAACTTGTAGAACAATTTAACGGAATTCATATGACTGTCCTACGTCAACTAAAAACGATTGGAAAGATTCGTGATTGGAAAATATGTCCTGTACCAACTGTCCACTGCAAATCTCTAACATCGTTTCGCTTGCTGCGAAAAATTGCTTTCAAAACAGCTGTAGGTACCATTTTTGGGTAGGCTTGTCACTGCTGGTAGAAAGTAGATCATTTATCATAAAGTTAAACGCCGGCGTTTGTGGATAAGTCAAGGAAGCAAAAGTTCTCAACAGCAGAGGAAAGTACTTCATCCCAAAAAGTTCACGTTAAGTGTATAGAGGAATTTTGAACTAGTTTTCCATTACTAACTGTTATAGGACTATCAAACAATTAATGATAATCTTACTACAATCAATTTCCTCGTTTGAAAGCTGGTTGGCGCCAAAGGCGAGCCTCCTTAGTCAACAAAAGGAGTGCATTACTCTATCAAGATAATGCCCATCCTCTTAAAACAGCCAAATGACCAAAGACCTGTGGGAGGAGCTCAGTTGAGAAATATTGCTTCATCCTCCTTATTATCTTTACCTTGTTCCTTTTAATTATAACTTGTTTAGGGGATTCCAGAACCATTTGGATGGTCTTACGTAAACGAGTTTGATTTATATCTATAAGCTCGTTGAGAGATGCAATGAGGTTCTCTAAAGCAATGGAGATTATGTTTAATATTAAATATTTCCATAGCCACAAGTTTTTCATTTTAATGCATACCTTAAAATTGGCAATTTTTTTTGCTTCAACCTGATAAAAGTAGTTTAGAACCGTTTAATATGAAAATAATACTCGACACCTTAAAAATTGAATAGACTCAAATGGATCAAAGTCCCTCAGGGGATGAAGCCTAGTTTGAGATTGCTAATCAAAAGGAGTTTCTCCAAACGAGAGTCAAAGAACCATTCTCGGAAGCGAGATTTGATGCGTTTATGTGGAGATAATGCGCTAGAGTTTGCGTTATTTCGAGTGAGTGGAGCTTATGCAATCTGTCTTGTTTTCATATATTTATGATAAGAATGAGTGTGTGTGTTATTTAAGTCATGAGAAAATGTGTGATACAATGGAAAGTGTGAGGAAAGTATTGAAGAACTCTGCTTTCGAGTCACCTGGGATGTGGAAGCATATCAAAATGAGGGTTAGGAATCTACTAGTTATTAGAGGCGCTTTAAGTAGAATTTTTCCAAAGGGAGAGCCAGGTATTAGTCGAAGCTGTAGTAGTAAATGGACTACATATATTTTATAGTATATTATATAGTATATACATATATTATTGAGCATAAACTTCAGCAGGAATCAAGTACAAAAGTGTGTTCAATCTATGATTCATTTTCTCCAAATTCTGTCGTTTCTCCGATTAATGCATCTTACCCTTCCAATATTAATCTTTATTATTTTTGCACTATTCATCATTTTCATTATTGTCTCTTATTTTATTCTGAGTTGTCCTCAGTTCCTGTGCTTTTTGATTTTGGGTTTCAAGTTTCGCCTCCATAATTAAAGAGTAGCGAGATGGACTTATTCATTATTTGTCTTTAAGCAAAAATTGCTGTAACTTCTCAAGGTAATTCTAAGCTTTCCTAATGGCCGCCAACCGAACTTAGTTTGTTTACAGGGAGATGAAAAGTATGAGAGGAAAGGAAGGAGGGAGGGAGGGATGGAGAGAGAGTGTGTGTGTGTGTCTGTGTGTGAGAAGGAGAAGAAATGGGAACAACCAAACCTAGGCTACACAATCGAAATTTATCATCGAAATGTTGAACCAATAAAGAGTATGAAAGAGTCTGAGTTTTAAAAGAAAACACCTTTTATTAAAGAAGCAACTCATTTGATTTCGATTTATTAACTATTATTATTACAGGTATCAATAGGTTTGATGTACGGAGGTACTGGATGGAAAGATACATTATTCAGTCGCCATTATACGTAATCACTCCTTCATTATCTAGTTACTTATATATTGAGTTAAACCAAGTCTTTCCTTCGCCAACTCAGCTTAAAAGTTATCCTTTTCAAAAATATTTGTTTTCACTTTGCAAATTCCTCGTAAAGTGGAAAAATCTGCAAAAAGACTTGTTTTCCTTTCGAAATCCATTCTTAACCGGGATCCATTACAAAAATCTCCTTATTTCCGCTTAGAAAACTCCTTCTTGGCGAGGTTCGTCTCCCAAAACGAATCATCGCCAAATGAAAATGGTAAAAGCCCCAAAGCAGCAAAAACAACGCCTTTGAAACTTAATTGTTTTAGATGTGTTGCCTTCGTCTGTGTAAGCATTCGTGTAAGTGTGTGTTCGTTGCTTTTGTTCACAGTCCTGGTTTATATCTATAAATCCGTGTCATTCTCTCTCTCACACTTAAAACACGTATTTTCTGAACACAGTAGACAGAATACGACTCCAAATTTGTCAGAGATTAGCCACTCGCCCTTCCACTAATGAACTTTGGTCGTTTTGCACAAAACGAATGAATTTCCTTCAAAATTAATACAAGTTGAGTAATTTGAGCCCCTTTTTAATGGCGAGAGGAAATAAAATTGTTATTACTTTAAAATACCTTTCGGACGATCAATTATAATGGGTTGCAGGTTCCTTTCACCACTTCAATTGCACTCGTCGTTTTATCGTCTCGTTTTGGAAAATATAAATATATATTCAGGTAAATTCACTCGATTAATAGTTACCATTTTGTTTTTCGACCGTTTCTAATTTTATTGATACGAAACCTCGAAACAAACTTCTTTTGAATAAATAAGAATCGCTATGCAACTAATTTCAAGCTAATAACTTATCTTCAGAATGAGCAAAAACTGTCTTCCCTATTAGCGGAAATAAATAAGCGAATTTAGCAACTTAACCTTTTAAACGAAGAAGCGATAGGCGGACTAGGCTAGCCTAGTCCTCATTAGGGAGCGGTACATTGTTAGCAATTTTATTTATCAAAGTTTTTGTTTCCTTTTTTTCAAATCAATAAAGTGTGTAGAAGTAAAAGGAAATGGTAAGTTTATAATTGATTGAATTTACTTAAACACATATTAACATTTCCCAAAGTGTTATGACCTTTCCGGATGACCTAATATTTACCACTCTGCTCAGGCTCGTCATTGCATATTTGATCTCTCTGTACATGAATATTGAGGGTAGATTTTTCAAAAGAGATATTTATCGGACAAAATTTGCTCTGTATACATTCTTATATATAAAAATATATATGGGGATTTCAGGCTAAATTGTACGCTTTTAATGTTCTTTTTTTCAGGAATGTGTTAATGTATCGGTAAAGAGTCAATAGCATTGAATAGCATACATAGGAAAGTTTTAGTTGAGAAAAGGTTAGCTGACAGGAAAGATTGGAAGTCATCTAAATAGTGGACAAGAGTTTCCTGTATAATGATGAGTCGCGCCGGGTATCCAAATGCCGACATTAATATTTTTGCTTAATGATCTTTTGACACTGTAAAGGCTGTAAGACGTGATATGATCAGCTGAGCCGGAGACTACGAAGCCGTGGCCAGCAGAATAGAAAACACTAAGGGTTCTGACTGCCTCTGCACGCCCGCATTCAATACAACAATGGTAAGACAAGGTGATGGTAGACCCGAGCACTGGAATACGTGATTTGGTGAGAGAGATGGTAGACCTGAGCACTGGAATACGTGATTTGGTGAGAGAGATTGTTGTTGAAGTTACCACCAGGAAGCTGGCCCTGAATAAGAACCTCGCGCAATCGCCAAATCCTGACAGCCTAAGCCACAGAGAATACCTTGACGAAGTCAAATAAGCTCCTGAAAAGGCTGACGGTTCCTTTTGAACTGGTGACGATCTGGTTCTTCTCGGATAACAAGGACTATGCCAGGACCAGGTGCACAACAACCAGAGCACCAAATTGCTTGCCTATAATACAGGTGACAGTCCACGTATTATGAATACTAAGTTCCCCAAACTGTGCTGGTCTGTGGTTGTCTCCAGTGATGTTGACTCCATGCAGCCCCACATGTTTAAGCAGGTCTTAGGCTCAATTGAGAGGTCTATGTGGAGCTGCTTGAGACATTGGTCAAACCTTGGCTTGATATGGTTGCTGCTGGAAGGCCATTCCTCCGAAAAGAATCAGAGTTGGTTGTCAGAAGATTTCCACGACTTCACCAGACCCATTTTCTGGCCTCGTTGATTCCCCGATTGTAATGCCACGGATTAATATTATGTTGCAAGGTTGAGAAAAGCACCAATCGCTCTGCATTTAACCATAAGGCCGAGCTGGTGTCCAAGATCAAGGAGGTTTTCAAAGATCTTTGCATGGACATAGCGAGGGACGCCTGCGGCAGGTTCAGGACCCGTCTTCAGGCCGTAGTGGAAGCCATAATCTTAAAATATATTTAAAATATTTTTACTTTTGGCTGAGATATTTCCGGTTGGTTTTCGGTCATGCAAACTACCAAATTTCGCCTGAACACTCTGTGTACACACATACACTGTGGAGAATATATTGACATACACGCCTCTGCTATGGCCTTTCTAATTCCTTACTCGATTACTATTTACAGAAGTTTGCGCATGTAGTAAAGTTGCATATGCAGTTAAGGTTTATCATGTGAGCTACAAGTCGAGCGTTACACAGTGTTATACTACATCTTATTGAGGAAAATTAAATATTTATAAAGAAGAACATTTATTTATTTATAATTACAAAGTTAAGATCAATAATCATCTTGAATTTCATTAAGAAATGGCTCAAAAAAATTCGTCGTATTTGATCTCAGAATTTTCTCCAAAAATTAAATCTTAATGGGATTAGAAAGTTTCTTGTGGTACCTGTCATTCTTTTACCACTACGTAAAATGTACTGAGTGTGGATTCCATTTTGAGGGTTTGCATATCTTTCTCAGTGGTTGACAGTGGTGTGGATGTAATATCGATGAGGATGTGGATGACAGAGCCTTGTTAAAATTCTCTATTCCTCGTCTAATTGCTGTTGTTTTCTTTCAACATCTGCTTTACTCTCAGTAGATTATTGGCTTCGATATATCTTTATAAGTTGGCCTCTCATATTTTCTTCATCTGTCAAGGCGAGTTTTCTCTATTTTAAATAGAATTTTCTTCTTTCTTCCATTTTTTGCCTTTGTTACGCACAAACACATGTGGAGAACATACTTATCTGCATACATTAAACCAGTCCCTTACATTTAGTCTTCAATTTTGCCAGGCAATTCCATTGGAATATCGAATGAATGATCATTAACAAAATAAAAGACCAGCTCCAATAATTAACGGATCAACAATTTTTGAAAAGTTGTGAGCTTCTTAAGTGAGATTAGTTAATTCTTATCCATTTTCTTGCACTGAATCCAAATATCACCTTTAAAAATGCTTATTGGCTATAGGTTTAAAGATACGTGGCATGTAATATTTGATTATTTTATTATAACGTACTGTATGTGTCATTATGTTTTAAACTCTAATCCGTATCTACTTTCTGCCTTTTTGCTTGACGCTTATAGTGGGCTGAAGAATCATCGCTTGCCAATTTCCAGCAATTGTGGTCTGCTCCATTAACCCGGGTACTGATTTTTCATGGTTCAAATATCTTGGTGAAACCTTTCACCATGTTCGTCACTAACTGCCCCACAGTTGACTGGAAAAATTCTAAATTTAAGTCCAAAAAGTGGATTTCAAGTGACATGTAACATCTCATATTCTTGTAAGCCTCGATGAGGTTTTCCTCCAATTCTTTATAGTTTCCTTCCCTTCTGTTTCCGATAAATCCCTTCCCCACTAACTCGAATACTTCCCAGGCAGCTTTCGCCTCCCCATGAAGGGCTGATTCAAAGCCACCATCTTTAAAAAGCTTTTGAATCTGAGGACCTAGAAAAACTCCCTCTTATATCTTAGCCTTGCTCAGTGGGCGGAATTTTGATGTTAAATACTTGAATACCTGACCAGATTTGTCCCTCGCTTTTACAAAGTTTTTGATGAGCCCCAGTTTTATGTGTACTGGTGGTAGCAAATTTGGGGGGCTTAGAGAGAGGTGGATGTTACACATTTTTCATCTCCGGTTCCAATGATTAACTAGGTAGCTACTCTCTCACGATATAGTGCGAACCTCTTCCACGGTTATCCCATTTATCCAGAGCAGCAGTACTTGGTGGATTCACTCTGCAGACACATGACAAGAGTAACAATCTTTAAGTTACCACAGAGCTGCCATTGATGTTCCTCTTACTTTATGCATTGCAACATATGCTTTATATTCTCATATGTTCCTTTTATATGTGGTGCATAGTCCACAGGAACTGACAGTTCACTATTGCCGTGGTGCAGCAAAAGACACCTTTCTGACTCGTTTTTGATGAATCGATGAACGGCCTCTAGTGTCCTTTCCTCTTCCTGTTCAATCATTGGCGAAGGTTACTAGCACAAGTGTTGCAGCATATGAAAATAGCCCAGTATTTATCCTGGTCGCCAATCTTGCATCGAAACTTTAGGTGATAGTAGGACGTTCTAACCATAGTAGTTATACGGCGCTTCTGTGATGTAAAGATCACCCAACCACAAATGCAGCAGAAGTTGTTTGTCTTATTCGCAAGTACGAGGCATCAGAAATAAGAAAACAGAACACAATTATAAGATAAAAAGAAAATGTTATTATTCTAAAACAGAGCATCACAGCTTAGCAGATGTATTTATATCATTCAGTAGGAAAATAAAATTAATGCCAAACATGCATATCAATAGCTTGCTCAATGAATATTTATTATAAGTTTAAAAGGTGTTTGAAGAGGAAAATCACCTACCTTTCACCTCAAAATGTAAACTTGCACAGCACAACCACCTTCTATGACTGCTGGAACAATACTGAAGGGCAGTGAGACTGTGAGTGTGGTAAGAACCCCACTGCCGCATTCTTGTAAGAACCTTGCGTGAAACGTAGGTGTATCTTGAAAGGTAGAGCTAATAAATAATATTAACCATGATATTCATTATCAGCGACCTAAAATTAGTTGGAAATTGCTACTCTCGTTTGGAAAGCATTTTGGTTATTGACTAGCGTAATCCAAAGAAAGTTAGATTGCAGTTAATCTTGTTCAAGCTTGTATAGTAGTGAACCACGTTTCCTCATCCTAAGGATCTAAAAGTGTGACATCCTCTCGTCATGCAGTGCCAGGCAGGACGATATTCACCATTTCTTTCTTTTCTTCTTATCTTCCGTCAAAATTCGTCAGGAAACATATTGCGGATGATACAAGAGTTAATGGCGTTGAAGAAATGCTTCATCGCGAATAATTTCGTCAAATTCTTTTGCTCTCATCTTGATTGATCGAAATGAGACGTAAGAATATGTCAGCCGATGGGTTGGGATCCCTTTATACATTACCCAAAGCCCATCTTAGCTTATCTTTTCGAATTGGAAATATTGATATCCCGTCGCATCCATCTTAATTTCATCTTTCCTAAATAATTTGTGATTACACTCTTCGTAATCAATCTTTCCATAATGGGATTCAGTCACTTCCCTCCTAAAATATGTTAGAATTTTTATCTATTATTCATTTTAATCTATCTTACAGACTGATGTTTTTTTGGCAGTTACATAAATAAAACATCGCACCAGATTCATGACGTAGATCAGATACTAAACCGGCGCCACATTTGTTTCACCCAAATCTAATCAAAAGTTTTGGAGAGTTCGATAAATTTGATTTCAGCAACATTGCGAAATTGAACACTCAAATAATCTTTGAATAAAATTAGGAAAAATAATAATAATAAACATTCTGTTCTGTGACTTGCGTTAATAATTCAAGCTGTCAAACATTTGTCATAGTTTTCTCTTAATTTCCAGCACACCTCACTTGAAACTTCCCTCTATTCCTTTTTTTCTATCGATTTCAGATCTGGGCTTTGTGATGCGCATTAAAACGTATTAATGGAATCTTCAAAGCATTTCTTGACTAAAGTGGTTGTGTGCTTTTCCAAGTTGTCCTTTTTAAAGTAAAACTACCGTCATAGGTCAAGTAGGCTTCACTGACCTTCGCTTGCTCTACCTAGAGGCGGGGGAAGAAGAGACAAACAGACGCGGAGAAATGCCCCTTTTAAGTGCGTGGGATATGCGAGTGCGTTTTCTACCGTTGGCCGACTTAGTCAAATAGTTCAATGGCTTTTTGTGTAGTTCTGGGATTTAAACAAGGGAAACAAAATAAAAGAATTTAACAATAAATAATACAATATCCAAAAAATTAATCGTTTAGCAAAAGAAAATTAATTTATAATGAATGCTTCAGCACGAGATGTGAGTAGCACAATATTTACCGGAAAAAAAACTAGAGGAGATAAGGAGGTAAAGCTTTGTAGTCGGAAAGCGTCATGTCTCTTCGACGGTGATAGAGAAAAATTTAATAGGCTTACGATTTTTCAAGAGGGAAAGGGGGTCGAGTGGTGTTGTTTGAGGGAGTATCCTTGCAAGGCGTTATTGCAGAATAAGTCTTTACATCCTTGACTGCTGTAGCTCTGAACGACTGGTTTCTTGCCCGCGAGCCCTTAGGGTGCCGGGGAGTCACTTGAAAAGTGGTGTGTCGTGTCCTTGGCAAATTCATACGAATCCTCTGGATTACTGCTTGGATACTGCGTGAGTACTGCCTGACTCATGGATGAATACTGCTTTGCTCGTTCTTGTGCTGAGAAATATATACGACTTTGCCAGAAGCGATTTTGTTAGCCGTCGGTAGCGGGGCGCACTCCGTCTCAAAGGCGCGGCGGGCAAGGGCTTAGAGCCCTCTCCCTGATTTGGGTTCCGGGCTCCTTTTTGACTCGTCTTGCTCGGTTATCGCCCTGGAAGTTTACCGAAAGACGCCAGTTGAAGGTCCTTTCTTCCGTGAGATACTCTCTAGGCCTCTTTGTCCGCGTGACTCTTTCTCTCTCTCTGACAACTACCTACCCAACTTCAGTTTTCATAACATAGGTAAAGGGTTTTCTTATCAAAATACTAGTACTGTACTGATACAGTACTAGTACTGTATCACTAGTTGAAGACAACCCCATGTTCTTATGCTCTCTTCGCCGTATTTATGGTTTTATAGAAGCACTTTACAAGTATTCTGCAAATATGAGGGTCAAAATTTAAACATTCTACATCGATGGCCAATAGAGTTCTAAGCTAAGTAGTCATACACTTTTTATTTAAATCAAAGAACCAATAAACTATTTTGTCCCGCATTTAAGACGCTTGTAAGATCTCATATCGTATATGCGGTACATTTCTATTCACCATTTATGCGAAAGGATAATGCAATATTAAAACGCGTCCAACAAAGAATTGCGAAATTAATTCCTGAACTTAGAATTAGGCCATACGAAGAGAAACTGAGGCACCTCAATGTACGGCGAGGCCAACTTATTAAACGATTTAAACTACTAAATGGTATCAAATATATAAAATATATTCGATAACTAAACTGCCATTATAAATAACGGTTACAAGCTAGTAAGAAAAAGACTTATCACTAAGTTAGCACAGAATTTCTTTTCTTATCACAAACATAGAATAACTTGCCTAAGAAGATCGTCGAAGGCATTACAGTCAATATTTTTAAGAAAAGAATTGATAAATATTACTTTAAAAGATAATTTACAGAAACAGGAGAATTTAAATTAAAACTTTTTCATATTCTTTATCTCTTTTAACCTTCCATTCCCTTCTGACTTTCCCTATTTTCTTTCTCTATTGAATTAGGATCGAATTCATTTTAGGATCTAAACAAGAACATGCTGATCAAACTTCTTTACAAGCTTGCGTCTTCCGGCAGCATGATTTTCACCAAGTCATTGCTTCTATCTAGCTCAGTTGACGTGAAAGTTCTTTAGGTGTAATATAATCCTTTCACTCTGAATTTTCAAATATAAACTGCAGCTGCAACCATATCTTGACGTATTTGTTTTGGAGTAGAGGCTGAGTGGGCATTAACCTTTCTCCATTGCTACGAATTGGGATTACTCCCACTTCTTGGTACATAAATTAGAATTACTCCCACATCTTGATACAGTTTGTACTCTTGCAGTGTCCCGTGACTTTGCTTATAATTGTTTGAACTGATGCAAGTACTTTTTGTGAAAGTATTATTGGATGCAAAATTCCATGAAATTAGAGTGATATTTAAAGGTTGCCCCCTAACAGTGAATTTTTACACCTGGTCAAAGAGTTTCGGTTCCCTCTCCTTACATCCAAGAGAGTAATATCTCCTCGAAGACGAGGGTGTTATGGATACTGCTACACTCATTGTTGCTTGTTTGCCGACAAAGTGCTACTCTTCGTTACATTTGTGAACGATTTTTGGTGGTCGCCAACAACTTGCAAGATCATTTTTTGATGTTCTTCATTAATGGTTATGATGTGATTGAAATCATGGATGAGAATTATTCCACGCTCAGCATGAAAATTCACAACTGAAAATCAGCGGCTGAAATGTTTTTGAATGATTTTAATGGATGAAATTTTCTTGAAAATATTAAGATTTTTAAGGAATTTCTTGGTTTTAGTCGAAACAAAATGTTCTAATGTGAGAGTGTTAGTACCACATTTGGAACTGTGGCCCTCTTTCGCAAGCTTTCTTCAGGTGCTTCTCCAATCATTGTCATCAGCCTCTTCTTCTCGATATTTACTAAAACTGCGAAATCGGCAGAAGTGAATGTTACTAGTTCCTCAATGAGGTCCTAAAAGTGGTTCTTAAATTTGTTAAAAGCTTCTCTTTTGGGTAGTAAACGGACTTTTAAAGGATCCAAATTTTTCTGAAGTGCTTTAGAAGGAATTGGAGCCTCTATCTAGTGCTTCAGATAAACACTCAAGGCAAATATAAGGTTCTCTTTAAGCCCTGCGATCTTCTTTTGTCGTGAAAGAGTATATTATTGTTGCCCTCCATTGGGCAAAGTTCATTAGTTCTGGGGCCATAAGTTGACCTCCTCGATTCGAGAACTTGTTCTAAGAAAATTAAAAGTGGTTCTACAAATACTTAGTAATCATCTTGCAGTTCTACATATCCAAAGCTTCTCAAGGGCCCAGTAAAGGATTGCTACTTTTTCCTCTCTTAGCACATCAACTATGGCTGAAACTTCTGTTCCAGTTTGGTGTTATTTATTTTTCATCCACTCTCATTGTCATTAGAGTCACTTTAAGAGGATATGAACTGGACTCGTGGTGGTGGAATCCATTGAAGAAAGGCAGACCGCTTCGAAAACGAGCTCCCTGGTGCTTTCAGGGGAAATAGAGTAATTTGTTCTCAAGTGTGTGTTCTAAATGCACACAAGTTGCGTTATTTAAATCAATGTTGAGAGGGTATGTCAAAATACTATGCTTCTTGTCAGATTCTGTTCCTCGAAGACCACTGCCAAGGCATTTGTAACGTATTTTCCTGAATTACGAAGTGCTTTTGAAACTGAAAGAAGTTTTACACTTGCCACCACTTGTCAGAATAATTGGTGACCAACTCAAGCACTCCTTTTTTGCTAGACTCTTCAAGTCATTGAGAAGGAGACGACAGCGGTGCCGACTTTGTTCTTGCACACTGTCGATAAGCAGAGGCCTTTCCACGCATCTCAATCTCTTGTCGCTCACCATCGAAAGTACTCCAAGACTCTAAATGTCAGCGTTCGTGAAGAAGAACGTCTCGGCCACATCGGTGTTCAGCGCCGTCAAGGAGGAGAGTGGCAAGAGCTTAAGGTGCGTGGAAAGAACTCTGCTCACCGACCTAATGCGAGATCAACGTCGTCAATTCTGTCTGATTAAAATACCTTCACGGTTGATCTGGTCATCAACTAGCAGAACGACCGAGTGCTAAGTTTCGTCCAGGATGTCTCCGGGGTCCGTTACGGGTCCACAATCAAGCACCCGGCCTCCGTGATAATGCTCTGCGACGTGGCTTCGAATCGTGGGAAAATCCCGCCGGTGTAGTTCGCAGCCGGTTACAGGCTCAACGAGGTGGATTACAGGGAGATCTTAGCCACGAAAGTCGCCCTTGGGTGAGAAAGATCACGAAAAATGAGAATTGTCTTTCAGCAGGACGGTACCACGGCCCTCACGGCCAAGACCGTGCAAGAGTGGTTAGCGTCGAACTGGAACTTCTGTTCGAAGGAATTTTGGACGCCATCTTCGCCCGAGCTCAATACACTCGACTACAGCGTGTGGGCGCATGTCGACGGCAAGACTTGCAAGGTCCGCCACAGCAACGTCGACGAACTGAACTCCTTCATCAAATGTAAGTGGGCCAGAATGAGGAAAGATTTCGTTCGCAATTTTGGTGCGGCCTTTAGGTCTCGTCTGGAACGCAAATTTACCGCTAAGGGCAGTCACATTGATCAATATTACAATTTAAACACACGGCCACTAAGTCCATTCCATCAATATATTAGAGTAATTCTAACCCCCACTTCCTGGTTTTAATATAAAAACCAGAACTTAGCACATTAGAAATATGTACGCAGTACACGGGATCCTTTTTACCCACCCGTAGCTGCACGCTATATCTATATCAGTAAGGACAGCTGAGTTGTAGGCACTGGTGGCATGTGGTTATTACAGCAAAGATTAATAACCTTTTAACTGCATCATACACGCCTGTGGACACTTTTCAGTCATGTCAAACAATTGACTCTTATCAAACTGACCACCAATCTTTCATCCCTAAAAAGAAGTCTATCAATTGTGTATTTTAACTTTCACTTTGTCCTTCGCAAGGCACTGAATCGTTGGCACTTGTCTTCGAGGCATGATTTCCACGAGGGAGCCATACCCCAAGGGGGTGTTATGCTTTCCCACCCTTCGGAAATGCCGGCCATTTGTTGCTCATTCGAGAGAGGCTGAAGACGTTCACGGCTTCTTTCAAGTCATGCCAGACGTTTTCCAGTGGATTCATATGAGGAGAATGGGTTAGTCAATCCATCACGGTGATATTGTTGTCCCGGAACCACTGTATGGTGGAGGCAGACTTGTGCAATGGTGTAGAGTTCTGAATTAGTAGCAGAAAAGCAGAACATTCTGTTTAAAATAGAGAAAACACGCCTTGACAGACAAAGAAATTAACATACAGATTCATAGCATTTCACAGCGGCCACGATACTTTACTGTTGGCACTATGCCCTCCCAATGCTACTGTTCTCCTTACTTGTCTCAAACTCTAACGGTACCTGGGGTCGATACCAACTGGAATGTGCCCTCATCAAACCATAAGACACTTCCCCATTGACGCATGGTCCAGGTGCGGTGTGGACGTGGCTCCCATGAAGGTTGATCAGCGGCTTCTGACGGACTTTACATGACATCAGGCTTTGTCCAAGAAGTCTGCGACGGACGATTCTGACAGAAGCATTTATATGGCCGCCCTCTGCCCATTCATGTTGCGGCTAGACTGCGGTTTTCTTACAAGTCCGAAGGCACAGGCGACGCAGAGACCTCTCGTCACCTTGTTTACTGTCTCTCGCTCGTTCAGAACGAGGTTATTGTAAGATGTTCCCATTTTCTTGGTTCTCTTAACACTACGGCAACACCGAAATGTGATCGGCCTTCCCTCCTGGCGACTTGTTGTTAGCTTAGACCCTCCTCTTGCAGTGTGTATCAGACTTTCCTCCATTGTATGGTTAAGTGTTTTCGTTATTATCATATCGTGTCAACCTGGAATATCATATTAGTAAATAAATATGATAGTAAATATATCAAAAGGTTTACATATATATATATATATATATAAATAGATATAGATAGATAGATATATATATAGAGAGAGAGAGAGAGAGAGAGAGGTGGAGAGAGATTAGCAATATGAAGACCAAGGAAATGGCTCTAATGGCTGGACGATTTGGACTTCAATTGGGATCATCATCAGCGACTAACAAGAACTGATAAAAATATTAACACTAAAAATTAAAAGAAACATTAAATAATAATTTAAAGGTAAGGCAAGGAAAAATAAATCAATAAAATAGACAAAATCTTGAGAGGTATGTAAAACAAAAATAACATTTCATAAAATTACGCAACAATATCCCCGTTTTTTTGCAAAATTTCCTTAGATATTGTTAAGTAACTTTATGTAATGCTTTTTTGTACTACATACATCTTAATATTTGTCTATTTTGTTAAGTAATATATATACATTGATTCAATAGTAGTGATTACAACCCGTTAACACTGCCATCAATAGTTTTTGAATAGTAATGTGTTCACTTGTTCGGGACAATAAAGTTTCTAACTACCATAAGAATTCATTTAGATCTGGTGCCCAGACCCTTGCCCGACCGGGAACTTCACCAAATCTAAATAAATAAAGTTTCAGCTCATTTGAATGGGAAGCTGTCTTGAAGTTTTATGTCAAGGCTCTCACTTGCCACCATAGTAACAAGGTCCACAGACCTAAGTCTCGTGCTTTCGATTTTCTGACTTATGACTTTATGACCATGTGACCTTACGACTTTCAAAACTCGAGAGTAACTTGACAATTATATCAATCGAAAGAGAATGTGAAACAACATAAGGCTTTCGAATTTCGTTAGAATCTGTCTAATAAATACGATGTTATTGGCAAAAGAATCATTGTAAACTAAAACGGTTACCATCCGACCGACAACCTACGGATCGACAAAGTAACTTATAGGGTCGCGTGACCGCGATTAAAAACGACCCCATGGGGATAATAGAATATTTAATACAAGTTCATTGCTTGAAGGAAATGATTATAAAAAATAAGTAATATATATAAGGACCTGATAAAATTACGAGTGCAATTTAAGGGGCGAAAGGAAGCTTCACCCCATTATAATTAATGGTCCGAAACGCATTTAAAAGTAATGAGAACTTAGTTTCCTCTCACCATTAAAAGGTGGCTCAAATTACTCAACTTCTCTTAATTTTGAAGGAAATTCATTGGTTTTGTGCAAAACGACCAAAGTTCATTAGTGGAAGGGTGAGTGGCTAATCTCTGAGCAAATTTGGAGTCGATTGCTGTGTTCAGAGGAAGACGTGTTTTAAGTGCGAGAGCGACAAGGAAACGTAGGCATACATGTATACCAGGACAGTAAAAGAAAACTCACGAACACACACACCCCTACACGAATGCTCACACAGACGAAGGCAAACGTCTAAAAGAGTGGAGTTGAAATGGTGGCTGTTTTTCCTGTTTTGAGGCTTTCGCTCTCTCCATTTGACGATGCTGTGCTTTGGGATTCAAACCCTTTTAAGAAGGAGTTTTCTAAACGAAAAATAGGATTTTTGTTAATGGATCCCGGTTAAAAGGGATTGCGAAGGGTAAATAAGTCGTTTGGGGACTGGATCCTGGTTAAGAAGAAGTTGCGAAGGGTAAATAAGTCGTTTGGGGAATGGATCCTGGCAAAGTCGAGATTGTGAAGGGAAACTCTGTCGAATTGGGCTGAATCCTGGTTTATAAGAGTTTCACACAGAGGAGAAAAGTCATTTATGGACACGATCCTGTTTAAGAATGGATCGTGAGGGGTAAAAAGGTCATTCTGGGACTCGATCCTGGTTAAGAATGATTGGCCAGATATAAAAAAGGGTTCGTAGCCATTAATCAATATCAAGGTCGAATAGAGCCCCAAAACGCGGATCAGATCGTTGTGGATCATGTCCCCCTTCCCCGTCGAGCCTTTAAATCTGCTTTCCCGAATCAGACCAACATCTTCTGATATCATTCATTTTATCACTTCGTTTTTCTTTCGACTGTCTTACTAATCTACAATGGACTTGATTAGTACTCGGATGAGCACGAGTCTGGATTCATATTGTAATTACAACCGCCGCCCTATGTTGGGAGCTAGCCGCGGTTCAGATCTAACGTCAAACACTAGACCCCCAAATCGATTGGCATTGACGGTGGCGAAAATGGAGCAAATTTAGCTCGTCCTTGAAGGGGAGGAGGCGGTTATCTTTGAAGGGGTATTCGTACCTGAATAGGTATTCGCATGGGCGCTCCTACTGGAGGAGTATTCGTATTTATAGAGCATCTTTATGTAAAAGTGTTCGCATGTGAAGGGGCGTTTGTACTTGGAGAAGCTTTCTATTTGAGTGGTATTTGTACTTGAAAGGTTGTTCGTATTTGAAGGCTGTTTGTGCTTGAATGGGGTTAGCATTAGAAAGATGTTCGTGCTTAACCGGTTGTTCGTATTTGAAGGTTGTTCTTACTTGAACAGGAGTTCATACTTGTAGGGGTTTAAACTGACGTCTCCGAAGGGGCTCTCTGTTGGGATGTTTGGCTGCTTCCCTTGCTTGAGGTTGTATGGTAGAGATGTTTCTGCACCTCCTTCTCTCGTTTTCTCATTCTTCCCTTCGTTTCTCTTACATCGTCCCCTATTATATCTGTCCTCTTCCTTCATCCGTACAGAATAAACCATCCCTCGTTAGTTAATCTTTATTTTCCCATTTAATAAATTATTTAAATATTTATAAATGACCTTTCCTTGCCATGAGTACAATATCCCTTCCATTCCACTTTCCTATTCATTTTAATTCCCTCGCTTACTTCTTTTCTTTCTTATTTATGAGCATTATTGCTTGTCTCTTTTCCTTCTCGTAATATTCTCTCATCCTCCGTCAACCCAAATGTGAGGTTCGTGGGTTGGTCGCTAGAGCCGAGGTCAACAGCGATTCTGTAATATAAAATAAAGGATTTTATGACCTCTCGTTAGAGGAGGCGGATTCCTTCTTCTATTCGAGCGATCGGATCTTGTTTTTTAAGCGATTCGGATTCATTTATTGTCTCTACTAAACTAACGAGCGATCATGGTCTTGTTATTTATTCCCCTTATCTGTGACCGAATTAATGTGGATTTAATTTGTTAATTTACATTTTTATCACTCCCTCACTCACATACACTCTATCCTTACTAGTATCAAAGCATATGGGCCGAAAACATCTCACTCAGATGAAAAGTAAACACTCAGGAATCCTCCCAAAGAAGGATCACCCATCATTTTAGAATGATTAGGGGGGATTGTAAATCAAAGATTGGCAAAGCAACACACGATTGTCGATCGGCAACAAAATTGACAACTGTTGATGGAAGGGAACGTGAAAACATAGGGGTATAATTATCAAAAGGAGCGATCCTTTTCATTGTGAACTTCTTCGCCAATAGCCAGTGCAGAAGAGAGACAAGAATCAGAAAGATTACATCCTTTTCAACATGAAAGATTGAAAGTCGGCATCACAGACTGTTACTTCTTAAAAAAATCCGATCATAAATTATTCAAGAACAATATTTGACAAAAAAGACAAAACGACAAAGCCAAAAAAGCCATTCAAAGAGGTTTCCAATTATGACGTTAAATTGGTCAAATTTTCCTCTCTGCTGAGTTTCATCCTTTTAACGAGATCATCCTACGGGTCTCAAAATATAAAGGCGTCCAATTTACAATTTATTTTTCCATTTTAAGTCGCTTCATCGATCAATGCTTCCTTTCTCTTCATTTATTCTGCCATCTCCTCCACTCTGTGTGTACTTAATTAATTATTTGATTTTTGGTTCCTACTGGTCATTCCAAACATGCATTGATATTTCTTTGAGTTTTCACCTATTTCTAACTCTTGTATCTTTACTTCTGTATGTAAAAAAATATTGAAACAAGGATCAGAGAGGAAAAGTACACTTAGATCACTTTGCGGGTCACTGAATCCAAACAAAGAAATTCTTTTTTAGCAATGGATAGATCAATATTCCAACATGTCCTGTTGCATCTAATATCAACAGGAGACACTTAAACGTTATTAACTGGATGAAAAAGTATCGCAATCTTGCAAGATATGGGAAGTGTTGCATTTGTGATTAAATTATAAATTGGACTAAACATTCGTCAGCCCAGGCCAAATTAGTGATGAAATGGCAAAATTATGATTGCACCAAATACAAAAAAAAACATTACAACCACACGATATAAATATGTTTTGCTAATTCAAATCTACCTCTCAATACATGGGTATTCGCCATTTATCTTTGCAGCAAAAGAACCAGTCAAAACAATTGCATGTTCAAAATACCCTGAAGACCATCCAGTACAACCTGGTGGCTACTGGTATCGTTGTAGAAATATAGGAATTATGTTTTTCACACAAGCCCAAGCGCCATCGCCGGAGATCTCCCAGTATACCATTAGGGCTTTTCGCTCTTGTTGACATAACACTAAACCTCCTGTAGGATATAGTGAGATTGCGAATAAGAGAAATGCAGATACGTTATTACCAATTATTTAAAAAAGAGTAAAGCCTGTAACTACAGTTCACAGTAATCAATGGAAGGTTTACAGTCGCATTCAACAAGATCTTGGATTTACTCACGACACTAAATTATTCGCTTCGCTTTGTTCACCCAAACACTCCACTACACACAGACCATTGAAAGCTATTGGCATCGGTATAAAAAGTTTATAAAATCAATGAATGGATGTATGAGATCAGAATTTATGTGGCATCAAAGAAATCGTTTTCCTAATTCTGTGTTAAAATTTTGTTCACAATATTCTTTTAATTAAAATTATGTTAATTTAATTGAATTTCATAAGAACCTTTAAATTAAACTAAATGAGATTTTATATTTGGAGGAAATTCACATTGGAAGGAAGATGGGGTCTGGATTTTGTATCAGGGGAAAGTCCCCTAAGGAATATTTAGGGGTCTGTATTCTCTATTTGGGTTACCTGTGGTTCGAATTCTACATTTGATCCGAAACTTAGAACCTGACCAAAGAACTTTGATTAAAACTTAGACCAACACAAAGAGCCCATTATGATGGGGATAACTTGGCGTGACACAAAATCAGCCATTTGGATTCGTGGACGAAACATAATTCAGGATTTTGTGGATGCCATGAGAAACCTGAAGTGGAGCTGGACAGGCCATTTGGGAAGGTTCCCAGACGATAGATGGACCGGAGAATTTACCGATTCGACTCCACTTGGTAAAGGACGACCGACAATAGGAGCAAAAACAAGTTCGAGAGATGATCTTCAAAAATATGCTAAAATTGGAAACAAATTAGAAAAGACCAACTAAAACCAAAAAAGATGAGAAAGAGTTCCTCTCAAGAGTTGGAGACAAAGGCCTAAAATGATAATGATTGCTTTTTAATATGTTTAATGTCTATACATTTAGTTAACATCTATGAATTCTCTTCCTAAACATATTGGTAGATGGTTCGTGAGGCTAAGTCATTCCAAATCTGAGCAATTTTATAAAAGAAGAATTTTTTACCTAAACAGTGTTAAATATTTTCTTAACAAACTTATTTCCTTATTTTTTTGGCCGCTCAGTTACTTGACTCAAATTAAAACGCACTCCATATTAGTGAACGAGTTTAGTATTTTAAACACCTCGTTTAGTTTGGGAGTACAAACGAGGATTTTCCAGTGAAAGCAAATTAAACTTAACCAGTCTGGTTTCATTTCCTTATTTTCTAAATTCAGGAATTTGTTTCGTAAGTTCGAGAATTAATGTTGTCACTCTATGTTGAATGTGTTCTACGATTTTGATATCTTTTAGAGAATTAAAGAGGCAAAATTGAACCGCATATTCTGAGGTCTTACAAAGGCTGGATATAATGAGAGAATAGTAGCCTCAAAGCTGAATTGAAAACTCGTAGGCATGTAACCTATAATGACAGAATAGTAGCCTAAGTGTTAAATGCCAAAGTCTGTGAGTTTTTTGGATTTTTAAAAAAAATATTGTTTTTAAATTTTTAGGTGACTTGAAATTAAAACTCCTAAATATTTTTTTACATCATCGATCTTAGAATATGTCTACCCATGCTGTTCACTTGCCGAGAGTTTTGGTGTTCAAATTACATTCATTGCCTTACACTGCCTTACACTGAGCTTCATCTCGCTATTTCTTATCCTAGTCTATTACTCAAAGTCACTTTTAAAATTTCTAATAATCAATACGATAGTTTTTGGCCATTTCTTTATTTTGTATCTTCTCCAAATTTTAACATTTCGCATCATAAAGTAGTGTAAAGATCGTTAATTTAGATTATAAACAACAATGGACCAAGATATGATCCTTGAGAGAAAAAACCCCCGCTAGGGTCGGATCTCCCGCTAGAGTTAATACCGCCGACTGCAACTCGCTGTAGATTTATGTTGATCAAAAGATGAGATCATTGCGAGAGAAAACTCTAGCAAATTACTTAAGCATGAGCGCTGCTCCCCAAATCCAGGCCGAATATCAGATAAGTTTTAGGATTGCATCAGTTGGTCTCCAATAAGAGACTCAAAAACTTTAAAGACAAAAGGAGAGAAATTGGCTTCTTTTGAAAATCGATATCACATTCACCTCTTTATAAACTTTCCCTACTAAAATTGTTAAAGGAGGGAACTTCATAATCCAATATTTTATATATATATATATATATATATATATATATATATATTGCCTAAAAATTATTTTAACCCAGGTTTTCATTATTTTTTGTAATCACATGAGTCGTTCATAGGTCGCATAAGGAAATAGTGAATACATCGCCCATCTCCAAAATGATTTTTGTTTAGAATTATACAAAGGAAGGTTAGCAAACAAATAATATCTTCATGAGCCCCCCAAAGTATCTAATTTACTGCTACAATTGATCATAAGAGCAGTAAAATGTGTTTCGAATAAAATTTATCATACTATAATGAGAAGACATTGTTAAGAAAAAGAGTCTGGATCATATTAAGATCTTCCCCTTCACCAAGATTTCCAAATGAAGATCTTCGCTATAAGATGCATCCATCTGAAGATCCTCCCACTCCAACATTTTAATATAAATAAACCTAATTTTTGTATTTCAAGAAATATGAGCACATGGATTATCAAAAACATTTCTAAAGAAACGGTCGCTCCAAATCAATTAGTAAAGATAGGAATTCTTCATCGAGTCCCGCCAGCATCATATGGTTCACTGTCTTGTGCTTGAACCCAAGCCCTTGTATATTACGATAAGCCCTCCACGCTTCACTGTAGATTATTGAACCCGATCGCACTAATGCTATTATTATAGCAGAAGTGTGTCAGCATCACAGCTATATAATAGTTAAATTTTCTAACTTACATCATAAACAATTTCATCATTGCTTACTATTAATAATTGATATTTTTAAAGCTAACAGTATATTTTCAACATCTTCACATTCTTTAATTTCGGTTTACTTATATCTAAATAAAGAAAACAGAGCTTTTCAAAGTTTTGCGTTCGTATTTCACGTATGAACTATCTCTCTCCATACATCAACAGTACTCTGCCAGTTTGCTCACATAAAACAACCTGGGTAACTAGCTCTCTCCCTTACTCGAACATCTGTCTCCACGTTCCTCGCTATAATCATAAGAGGCCTTTGAATGTATGCGTGATGTGAGCTATGAAAATTAATTTATACAGACATATGTACGAACACCAAGTGAGTATAAGTCTTATAGAAACACTTCGACAACACGTTCATAGTGTGGACTTGGTGATTGGCCGGAAAGTTTGCGAAGAATAGATCTGAATGAAATTCAGTGATGTCACTTATTTGCCTCGACGCCATTGTCGAATTGAATTTTAAAACAATTCCAAACCTTATTCCTATTTTCGTTCTATTTGCTAGATTATTCAATGATCGATCGACCTTAATTTGAACGAATCCTTTTTAATTATAGAATATCTCCTGCAACAGATGACAAATGGTAGCGTAGTATCAAACTGGCTACCTGTTTAAAGAATGAGACAAGATAATGTTTCTCAGAAGAAATTGTACAAATGTCCCAGGAAGCCAAAAATACCGACGTGGTTTCAAGAGATTTAAAATTCCGATAAAATCGGTCCTTTGAATTATAAGAATAAAATAAAATCATTATGATTTCTTTTTTTATGGTAATATTTTGATCGACGTAGGAAAAGTAATTGAGCAATAAGCAAACCAGATCAATAGAGTTGTAGAGAAACAAAGCGACATTTATAAAATTCCTGTTTCTTTTTTGTTTCCTATCTCAAACTTAAAATAGCGAAAATTATTGCCTATTATAACCCCTTTTTTATGCGGTGACAACATCAACGAGTATGTGGGGAGCCAAAACCCACAAGAGTTTCAGTTGGGATCAAATTTGAGAATCATAGAGAAAAATTCTCAAAACCTGGAATAATAAGAATAAAAGTCTCATCGTTCGGAAGAGTTAAAGTAAGAATTTCTTTCCTTTAAATTTAGAACTTACAAAATAATATAAATGATTTTATAGATCGTTGATTCCGACAAGGACAAAGCTGCATCTGATTTGAGTGATCAGAATAAAAATTAATCATGCATAGAAAAAGTCTCAAATGGCATTGAAAATTATTTGTCAACTAATTAGCAAAAAGGTCTTGAACAGTTGGATAATTTACAAACATAAAAAATATCATCAAAATAACTTGACTAAAAAGGTTACAGATTCCTTATTTCTGATTTTAATTCATCATTTATTCAAAAGTAACTTATTTAGCTGTTAAGATCTCATTGGATGTCAACCATCTTTCGAGAGAAAGAAATATTTACGCAAACAATGTGTACCTTGCCATCGACAATGGCACCAATAGGTGTTGATAAAGCAAAAAAAAAAGCTAAAAAGGTTTCAACTATGTTAAATGAAATCAAGCTTACTTACTCTCTTTCATGCTGTAGTTTCTGCCATAAGTAAAAGTTATTCTCTTATATTTAGGAAAAATATTTTTGCCAAATTTTTGTGCTCAATATATTGTATACGTACATATTTTTACAAAAATAGTTTTTTAGAATTATCAACATTTTTTATTCTATTATTTTTATATTATAATTCTGAATTAACAAAACCCTTTATTTTTGTTTAAAATCTGACAGTTATTAAAAGCAAAGTGTAGTGAGAGCGTCTTTCTTTTTTTAAGCTTAAAATTCTTATTATCTGAACAAAATGATATAGTTTAAAATTGATCATTAAAAAATGTAAAATTCAATGGGAACAAGACAATGCTTAGATGTGTGGTGCACACAATATGCGCACACACAAACCCATGAAGTAGTAATGTGTACACTCAGCCAATGTAAATAAATAAATGTGCGTAAAACGACATAAAAAGAAACTCAAATGAAACATTGTAACTGGTAATAGGATATTTTAGAACCGTTCCCTTTTTGATTTCACAAAAGGAACAAGTCGAGGTAAAAAAGGTAAACTGGGAATGAGATCAATTATTCTGTGTTAACAAAAGGGAACCTTAAAATGGGTTAACCCGATCGTAACGATACTCGGTGTGCATCAAATTACAACCACAATATTATATTTCTATTTTGTTAAGGAAGAGGAAAACAACGTTTGGCCAAATTTTACCGTTTTAGTATATTTTCTCACGAGAGAAAAGGTTTTCAAAAGTATTATATATGTATATATCTATCTGTATGTTTGTGAATGTGTCCAAGTATAACAGGAGCAAATCGAGGAGGAGAGATATAATTTATTCGAAAGAGTATCATTCGAGACAAATCATTTTGAGGAGCAGTTTCACATATTACTCTGGTCATACCAATCAAGTCAGTTACTCCGCATTAGGAGATCGCATTTACGCAACTGATCTTACATCAAGACGAGTCCTATTCATTCATCGTACCAAAGGATGAACATTAAGAGAGTTGTATTTAAGCATCATCGAAGATAAGCCCGTGAAATCGATAATTATCAATCGAACTCGAAGATCGTGCTTGGCTTCTCCTACAACAGCTAGGATAATGCCTTGATAACCTTGGGACTCTCTCCCCTCGCTACAGTTTACCAAAAAGCAATAATCCAATTCGGCAAACAACTGCCCAACAACCCTCGCTACCGTCACCTCCTGCCGACCCTGGCTTCCCCTCATCGCCACGCCACTCACTCCCACAACCTCCTTGTCCCCATCAGATCACGTACTAACAGACACCAGAAAAGTCCAATCCCAACAATTGCGAAATATATAAATGAGGAGATAAACGTAATTGAATAAATGTATTGTACATAAGCAAACTGTCGGTAAATTATCTGTAAATACTATCACTAGTGTACCCTTGTAAATACTCTTCCCATTCACTGTATAATACCTTTTAAATATTGTATTTTGTCAGTCGAAGTGACTGTTTGTATTCTAAATAAACCATTTTATTATTATTATTATTATACATTTGCTACCAAAAACACTCAATAAATAGAACTGCAGACTTCTTTTTTTCTCGTAAGGTTATCGCATTACCCAAATCCGATTTAGAAAGAGGTCCTTTTCATCATCCAAACCTTCCAAACCATCAACCTCACCCACATAGATGTATCCATAGTAATAGGCCTACAATATCTAAAGCACAAATCATCCATAAATCTAATTTTATACAGAATAGTTTTTTCAGCATTGGGCAGACCCAAATAAGCTTCACAGACGCATCATTAATAATTTTAATGGACCATATATGGGGCACTAGACTAAAAGTGTTAATATTACTGCTGTCATTGTTTGCTTGAGGATTCGATGAGAAAATAACAATCCAAATCCGGTTTCATGTCTTTCTCAAACGGATAATATTCCCGAAACACTTCTTCATAGAGGCGATTCGACTGACTTGCGACCCTAACAGGCGATCATATTCTTTAAACAATAAAAAATCTTATCAAATCCAACTTAGCTCTAAACAAAGGCTTGAGTTGGCTTGGCTCAGCAGACCATTGACTCCTACAGGTTATGGGAATACATTCCTAAACCATAAGGCACTAGTTTCATAGCTGATGGTACATCAATCTATTTCTCGTACGCTCGTTTTCTTATTTAAACATGGACTAAAACAAACTAGACTAGTTAAGTAAAGATCAGACTGTTTATCAAATGAAAGATTAACACACCAAATGAAAGAATTTTCATAGATGTTAGATTGATAGTCACACAAACAGTGAGTGGTGTGCTCTTTTTGTCTTTCCCACCAGAGCATTAGAAGACTAACAGGCAACCACTGATTTTGTCGATTCAATGGCACAAACTGTTAACACACATTTTACAAAACAAACGAAGGACAAAGATTTTGTCTTGGAGAACACATTTTATACCAGTAATAGGCATAATATCTCATCTTCACTTGTTTTATCTTTAACTGGCGGTCTCGCATTGTGATTTTGCCACTTTAGAAGCATTCCTCTTCTTTCTCTTCATCATAAAATAAATCAAAGAGAAGTGCTGCCATACAGGCACGAGAACTCGCTAGCCTAGTGGTTTCGGCATTGGTCTTCTATCGTCGAGCTACCGAGTTTGATTCCAGGTCAGAGCGAACAACAAACGCCAACACAAGAAGAGGCATGGACACCGATCGGTGACTGCTTAGGGGTAGGTAGATCTTACCCACGTCATAACATACATCTTTCATTCGCCTTCTTAACCGCACAACACTCTCTTCTCTTGTGTCCAACGAAGCCTGCCTATGGATAGGTATATCCCCGCACAAACAAGTCCTAGTACCTCCGTCTTCCCTTACAAAACAGGATGGGCTCCTGGTGCCTTTGTGCTCACCATCGATTGCCAATCTAATATTTATACTGGTACCATTATCCAGATAGTGCGGTCAGGGTAAGTGATGAAGTAAAGAGACGAGTGGCGTTACTTACCTACCCCCGGCATAGATACTACAGCATACATTGTTTTTGGCTCTTCACAGCAGCATTTCGCCATTGCGATTTCTCCGCCCAGTTCCAATCTAACCAATCTCAGACATTCCATAAATCACGTCATAACATCTGAACGCAGTACTTGAAACGATTGCAAGAATAAAAGCCGCTTAATTGAATAATATGAATTAAATCATTTTTAATTCACAATATAATAAAATGAGCATCTTCTAAATAATTGACAAAAGGTCTGAAAATACAACTAGAACTGAATATAAAAAATTAGTAACATTTCTTGATTGAGCAAAAATTACAAAAAAAGAGAAAAATGATCGTTCTTGGAATTGACGCAGACTCGTGGTATTGATTTAACAAGACTAAAAAGTATGGATTAATTAAAGTTCAGAACTTCATCCCTTAAAATTAAATTCACTTTACCTGGAAACATTTGAGCAATGTTAATATTATAATAGAGTTGGCAATACTAAGAAGTATAGAGTAATTGATAGTATAAAATCAAACCCACTTTCACATAGATGTCGATGTAGCAACTACTCATCATCATCATCATCACTAACATTATAATTTTAGTACAGTTTTTACCAAATATTTATTTAGTTTGAAAAAAAAGTTTGATGCATTTGTTCAGACCCAAACAAATTATTACAGCCTCGCTAGTTCGCCAAAGACAGCTTCCATCACTCATTTTTCCGTATTTCACAAAGAATTCCCCTAAAAAATATTCCTCAGTGCTGTTTTTCCCGTATTTTAGAAATGCAAAAAAAAAAATATGTACTAGCAACCTTTTAAAACCTAGACCCTAGGTAAATATTAAAGTTCTTCTAGAGCGCAGATCTTACTGCGAACCACAAGCTTCTCCTCTAGGTACGTCTTGTTTATATTTAATACTTTGCAAGAGTCATTTCATTTGTATGTGTTTCTGCCACGCCACAACTGATTATACGAACTTGTATAATTCCCTCGTTTTCCTGCTCTTTAACTTGATCCTCTAATAGAGAAATACACTTACCTATACTTAACTAAATTAAATGCAATTCTCTTACATACAGCTTGTCATAAACTCATACATTTACAAATATTAACCCAACCTCATTGAGCATTATATGCAACTACTGACTGCTCATTCACATTCAAAGGTCTCGAAAAACATTCATCTCCATTTCCAACATTCTTGGAAATGTAATCGCCTAATGAGTTCTGTAAGGGATAGTAAAGATCATCACTTAACATCAGCCAACCACAAAATAAACTTGTAAAGATAAGCCTTCCATACTGTCTATTTTTAAGAGATACTAAATTGAGTTGGTTTGATATTGAGCCGCTATTGTACCGCAGAGACCAAGAAAAAAGTATGTTTATTTCTTTCTCTTCCTATAAATTTCTGAAGATATAACTTCATCATCCCTTTTACATCCTTGCCTATTCTTTATTTGCGTTTTATGTTTTGCTCTATAGGGGCTGGATAACGATTTCTCTCTCGTTGTTTGGTTGGCTGGGTTATGTGATCAACGAGCTTCCTTAGGATAAAGGAAATATATAGCTGGATTCTTTATTCCTTGGTAAACAACTGAAACAAGCCTCCTAGAAATGGCGAACGGATATGACAACTTCTTCTCCTTGAATAATAATTACTGCTAACTCTACTTTTCCACTATGAACGATGTAAATGGGTAAGTATATGTAGGGGGTAGAGAAAGGGTGTGCGGACAGAGAGCTGAAAATAGACAAGTGGTAAAAAGAGAAAGAATTGTGGTAGGGTGCAAAGAGATGCGAAGTGTCTGGTGATCATGCCTATCGCTTTTAAATATTTTCTTTTATGTGGTTCCCTTGTTGTCTTTGGGATAGTTTATATTATGATGGCGTTCAGGCCATTTGTCCTCAAAAATTTAATGTTCCTGGATATTTTATGCGCATTTTCTGTTGTAATAATAAATTACTTTAATCACTTTAGATATTCTGAAGTTATTAGGAAAAATCTTTAGTATAACTGAGGAGGAAAACGAAGACTATGACCTAGAGTTTTAAAGCGACATCATCGACGAGCTTAACGAACAAAGACACAAGACGCACCCTCAATACCAGGTGGATAGACAGCGCGACGGAGTCGCCGAGATTACCGAAGAAGAACTACTCTGCGCGCTCCACTCATTCGGACAAAAAGCCCCAGGACAATCGGGACTTACAAAGTTAAACTTTCAAAAAGCAACAGCCAATATCATCAAATGGTTGAAAAGAATATATAACGCCTGTTTGAACACGGGGTACTTTCCAGATGCTTATAAAACGGCTAAGGTGATTTTCTTGACTAAACACTGAAAGGACCAAACGTTGAAAGAGAGCTACAATCCAATATCACTTCTAGAATTTGGCGGGAAGCTCTTCGAGAAGCTCCTCAACAGATCCTGGTGTCTCACCTAAAGAACAACTCCTTCTTTAACTCACATCAATACGGAGATGGCGATTAATGATATCAGGAAAAGCTGGCCCAATCAAAACGGAAAAGGACTACGTGCACATTGTTTGTGGAGATATATCAAAAGTGTTTGATAAGGTGAGGCAACGAAGAATGCAGTACAAGATCTTACGACTGGGCCCAAGTGAAAACTTAGAAAGAACTTTCTGTGACTATGTCACGGAGAGAGCGGCGTACATCAGTTTATGGTGACCGGACGGACCAAAGTTTCCGCTCACTGCGGGCCTCTCGCAGGGGGGGGGATGTACCCCACTCTCTACTTGATTTACACCGTTGATGTCCCAGCCCCTGTAAGCACCACTTGCCTCAACTTTCAATTCTCAGATGATTTCACCCAGATAATCACTTGCTCATGGAGGAATGCGCCTTGGCAAACTGGTATGACAACAGCATAAATTGAAAATCTTAACCCCTTCAAAGCCCGGTGGAATATCCGCAGCAACCAGGAAAAGTTCAAAGTAGTCCCTATTCACAGAGGACTACTTTACGACGTCAGGGTGAGGTATATATATTATCCCTACACCACGGAGTGCAATGTACTCGGAATGAAGATTACTTCATCCAGGTACAATAAGCCCGTCTAAGAAACAATCACTAAGACTCCTGCTGCAATCAAAACTCTTGTCAGGTTCAGAAATCTTCGTCAAAGTAATAAGAAAAAGATCTACAATGCACTTGTAAGATCGACGCTGCTATAACTCGCTTCGGCCCTCTCGTTTCTCTCGAAGACACAAAAGAGGAAACTACAAGTGGTTCAAAATAAATGTATGTACCTAATTATAGGTACATACAGACATGAGAGAAGACATCAGGAAAATCTGCACCGGGAGGCGGGGTTAAGCCCCATTAACATTGTCATAGAAGAACGGACAAGAAATATGCAGGAAATGGTTAATCGTGAAATGGACGATGATATCGTTCAAATGATTGACCAGAACAGAAGAGGAATAAGTCGCGCCAGATTTCCAAGCTCCGCCGGGCTTTTAGCTGGCGGAG
The DNA here is from genome assembly GCA_963969495.1 of Ceratothoa steindachneri. Taxonomy (NCBI): domain Eukaryota; kingdom Metazoa; phylum Arthropoda; class Malacostraca; order Isopoda; family Cymothoidae; genus Ceratothoa; species Ceratothoa steindachneri. Next base: position 43,541,442 of record OZ018333.1, read on the forward strand.
CAGAAGTGCCGTTCTACAAATGATAATATAAATGTTTTTTACCCTAAACTATATAAAAAACCCGACCAAGAAAAAGCTTACATAACTGTGAAACCTCACCGATTTCTACAAATTCACCGATGAAGACCCAAATCTACCGATTAAGACCAAAATTTAACGAAGAAGACATCCACAAAAACAAAAAACACGAATTACACACACTACAAGATATACGAAAAAAAGACAAAGACACTAAACACAACACTAAAGTAATTAATAAAGTAAATATTACCACAACAGCAAATGCTCATATCATACCCAAGGACATTAAATGTTTTTTGAAGACAAATGGCTTGAACGCCATATTTTATATATATATATATATATATATATATATATATATATATATATATATATATATATATATATATATATATATATATATATATATATAAATAAATATATATATATAAATATATATATATATATATATATATATATATATATATATATATATATATATATATATATATATATATATATATATATATATATATATATATAAACTAACAAAGATAACAAAGGAACCACAAAACCAAAAATACTTAAAATCGATAGGCCTGATCACCAGGCACTAGCATCTCTTTGCACCCTTCCACACTTCTTTCTCTTTTTACCACTGGTCTATTCTCCTCAACTTGTCCGCAGACCTTATCTCTATCCCCTACCCACACCTATTCATACAACGATTCAATTCACTTCACATTTATATCCAGAAAGGGATTTATGGGAAATGAAAGAAACGTCGAAACGAGGTTTAGATAAGAACTATTTAATATTTATATTCGCTGATGCTTTCGTTTAACTTAGCATAAATTGTCAAATAAAGTGTTTTAAAAAAAACGAGAGAATTAAAGAGAATTAAGATAGAAAATTAAATACTATGGATGCTGGGCATTTATCGTAGGACTACTTGAGATTTGCCTTTTTTTTATTTCGGAAAATATTGAAATTCAAGTTTAAAAGGAATGTTTCCGTTTTGGCTCGGCTGAGTTTGGTCCTCTGAGATTTAAATTTTGCTTTCGTTTTTAAATTGCATTTGGGAAAATGGCGGGACTAGAGTTTATGTGTGTTGAGGAATGCAAGACTGTGTGAATGCGTCGTATGCTGAGTTATGAGTGAGAATGCGTGTCTGAGGCTATAGGTTAGTGAACTTAGTTAGAGGCATGATTAATTTTGGGGTTAGATACGAGTGAGGATGATGAGGAGCAGAGTGATAGATGGTAGAAGGTGGCAATAAATGATGAGGGATTTAAGAGTCGTAGGGCAAGTGGGGCTTGGCCTAAAGATGATTGAGAAGAGGAAATGGAAGAGATAAATGAAGTGAATTGTGCGGGAATTTGGTTAGAATAGTTCAGGACATGTTAGTTGTATGAGAGAGAGGGACAGGGAAACTGTATGATAGACTAATAGATTCAATGACCTGAGAAAAGAAGTGATTGAAATTTATTTGCCTGGTGATTTAGATGGTGTTATGAATGAGGATCTGACTGGAACTTAAAATGAGTATAGGAGATAGAGTTAAGTACATGAAAGGTACACTACTGAGCAAAATAAGAGAACAATTTTCCTTTAATAAAATATTTTCAAAAATATGAAGATAAGTAAATGAAACCTCCTTGGTCCATCAAGGCATCCATTTCATATATTTTATCAATATTTCATTAATTCAATTCAATACTCAAAAAATTATACTAAATAAACTAACAAAATAATATATCGACAAGTGCAAAATAAGAACGATTTCTTGTTGTCATACTCACTCTGAAGAGTTGCCACCACACGTGAAAGTAACTCCTGAGTTCTGTCAGAGAATTGTCCGCTTGAATTCTTCGAGGAGGATCTTTCTGCGACTTCAAGAGAGGTACGGAGGTCCAAGATGTGATTTCGCGCGTTCTGTAGTTATACAATGAAAACAAAACCTATAAATATCCTGCATAAGTCGGTCAACCCCGAATAACCACCTTCTGAGAACAGTTATTATGCGCTGCTCTAAAAGGATCTCTTTGAAAATGCGACAGGAATTTCTCGAAAGATTAAGACGAATAGTGGCAAAGATGTTTGCCGTTTCACAGTGTCCCGTCACTTTAATGCAGCTGGATTAAAAGGTTGTACTCCAGCGACCAGACCAAATATCCGTAAGCAGAACCAGAAGGCGAGACTCGAATATGCTGAAGCTGATGTTGTTTGAAGGGATCAAGATTGGGAGAGAATTCAGTTCAGTGAAGAAAATAAATTTAATTTATTTGGTTCTGATGCTAGACGCTTTGCTAGACGCGCTGCAAGTTACAGACTTAACCTTAACTGTGTTAAACAGCTTACCAAGAATATAGGAAGCAGCTTCATGGTATGAGGCATGTTTTTCTCTGTAGGACTTGGTGCGATAGTGCGAAAAATTATAAAGGTTCATGCAAATGTGTACCTAAACCGCGTACAACAACATGTTATACCTTCACTTCGAGCATCTCTGAACCATCTAGCAGTATTTATGAAGGAAAACGCGCCATGCTATACTGCAAAAAGAGTAAAATACTATTTCGAACAAAAAAAAGAAATCAAAGTTATGGATTGGATTGCCCCGCCCAGAGACCGTACCTGAACCTAATTGAAAACCTCTGCAAGATCATTGAGGTTAGAGTTCGAGAAAGAAGATTCAACTGTGACGGATTTATTGACGAAAATTGAGCAAAAATGTAACAAAATAACACCCAAAATTTGCAAAATCACTGGTGAAGTTATGTGGTCGTTGTTGCGCCAAAGTACTAGACAACGAAGGCTTCAATACCTTATATTAAGTGTTTTAAGTTTTATTGTTTTTAATTCTTGCTTTGTTTCTAGTGTAGTTGTTTGGTAAGCAATTCTGCGAATGATCGTTCTCGTATTTTGCACGTGTCAATTTATTATTTTGTTAGTTTTTTTTAGTATATTTCTTGAATATATAATTTATCAAATGAGATCTTTATAAAATATATTAAATAGACATCTTTATGTACCCGGGAAATTTCATTTACCTACTCATCATACTTTTGAAAATATTTCATCAAAGGAAATTCGTTTTCTCCTATATTGCTGAGTAGTGTAGAAATAGGAGTCGGGCTGAAGTGGTTGTGATGGGAGATTTGCGTATTAGTTATTGAGACACGAAGTTAAGTGCAAAGAGATGGAAGGTTTTGAGTCTATGCTCGCCAGGAGCTGGAGTATCTGATCTGCCAGATGTTTATGGTTGTGAGCGAGACTCAGTTATGATCACGCAAGTATGAGTGAATGATGTCAAAATAGTAGGCTCGTGTGAGTTCGTGAGATGCATTAGATGTTGATTGAAAAGTGGAAGGTGTTGTCAAGTGTGCTTCCTGGAATAAATGTTGGGAGGGAATGGATGTCTCGTGGTATTAGGTTGAATGAATATGTAAGGAGTATGGGTGAGAAAGAAGGTGTGATGTTTGTTGATAGGTGGGGTAAGTTTATGTTAAGAAAGAATTGTATACAATGGATGGATTGCATTTGAGTAAGGATGGGGTAGATATCTTCCGGAAGGAGTATAATGTTAGATGTATGGGCAATATTAGAAAGGAACCAGTCCATGGAGATAGATAAGGTTATGATAGAGGAAATTAACCTGCGATTTAATTGTGGAATTGTTATCCTAAGTGATTTTAATTTATCAATTTAGTCAAAGAATTATTGAATGTTTTTAGGATAACTTCTTTAAGAAGATTGTAAATCAGTCAACTAAACCAATCAGGAATTTTTAGTTAAGGAACTTCTAGTCGGTGAACTATTATGCTGTAGTGACCATTAGATAGTTCGATTTGTTCTAGTAAATAAGATCTGCATTGTTACGAATAATGTAAAAATTCCCAATTTCCCAAAGGGAAATTATGAGAGATTTCGAAGGTTATTAAAATAAATTGACTGTGAGGAGAAGTTCGAAGATAGCAACGTTTATGACATTTAAAATACTTTTGAAATATGATACAAGAGCAATTTATGCAATAGAAAAAAACAGGAAACCATTATGATTGGATAAAGATATTATTATCTTAAACATGAAAAAGAAAGTAACTTTCAAAAAATGATGAGAAAAGTTATGAATGAGTTGAGCAAGATTATCAAAAGCAGTAAAACGCTGTCTGAAATTAGGTTAACACAGGATAGTAATGAAGTGTAGGGGAATATTGAAGAAAAGGATGAGGTGTTCAATGAGCCTCAGTTCAGATCAGTTCTAATCTTAATAATGATATCGTAGAAGAAAATGATTTAGGGAGTATTTATAATAATCATGAGATTATTGAGTAAATATAAAAGGACAAGATGTTAAATAAACTATGGTTCCTTATAATATTCATCAGAGGATTCTTAAGGAGGGAGAGTAAAGTGTGTTCCCTGCTCTTGAGAAAAGAATTTATTAGATCTATTAAAGTTGGGGAGATATCAGAGACTGGAAAAGAGCTAAGGTAGTTCCAATCTTCAAAGACTAAAGTAAAGACGATCGCAATAGCTATAAACCAGTAAGTGCAACATGAATAGTAACTAGTTAACTTGAAAAAGTAGTTACAAAAGGAAGCGCAGATTTTTCAAAAAGAGAATCTCGTTGATTGGTAGCATGGATTCAGGTCAGGTAAATCTTGCCTCACAAATCTGATGGAATTTCTAGATTATGTCACTGACCAATTGATTACATGAAATGAGATGTGGTTTACCTAAATTTTAAGAAGGTTCTTCACTACTCCCCTCATAGGACAATTGAACCTAAGTTGAGAATGTCTGGAGTTTCTAAAAATGTTTGAACTCGTGTGGTTGAAGAATAGAATGCAGAGGATAGTACTATATAGGGCTCTTGTACGGATAGGAAATCCCAGTTTTTTCGCCCCTAATATAACTTAACCTAACCAACCTAATCTAAAATAAGCTAGGTTAATTTAGGTTATATTAAATTAGATTATCTAATATTAAGGTCGAAAAAAACATTGGCTGCCTCATTTTTACTAGATCCCTAGAAGGAGAGGAATCGCATTGGATCGATGTCAGTAATGGGGTACCTCAGGGATCCGTTTTGTGCCCATTATTATTCTAGGTTTACAGTGACAATCTAAAGGTTGGTGTTAAAAGCAAATTGTTAATGTTTCCTGATGACACGAAATTAACAGTGTAGGAGAAATTTCACAATTTAAAGTGATTTAAATAGACTAGTTGCATCGGATCACAAGTGGCAGATGAGTTAACTGCCATAAATGCAAAGTTGTTACCAATGGGAACCAGAATAGGAAATTTAGTTATGAAATGGAAGGTTGCTGGTTGGACTTCGCTGAAGTTGAGAGGTACTTAGTAGTGATAAATCGGTTATTGAGCTTCTCTAAGCAGGCTTTAGAGGCTAGAAATAAGGTGAATACGGTATTAGTATCTATCAATAGTAATGTTATTTATAAAAGTAAGGAACTATTTCTAAAGCTATAAATGTCGCATGTTAGGTCCCAGCTTGAATATTGTATTCAGACATAGGCTGCACATCACCGGCAGGACAGGAATATTCCGGAGGCAGTTCAGAGAAGAGGACAAAAATCTACTTTCCTTTAGATAGCTTTTGTTTCTATGGATCAGTTGATAGCATTTGACTTTTTCCTTCGAACGGAGGCGCTTAAGAGGTGAAATGATCCCTTTTAAAAAATGCTTAAGGGTCTTCATAAATTCGAAATAGGGAAAATTTTCGAGCTAGAAACTAATGCTAGGCAAAGGGGTTATTGTTTGAAAATTAAAAAATCAAGATGTCGGTTGGATTTGAAGAAATATACCTCAGTGTTGGATCCTTGGAATCCATTCCTTGGTGATGTTGTAAATAGATCTAGTTTGACATTATTTTAAAGAAGGTTCGACTCGTGCATGGGAGAAGTGCATACATAACGAACTGGATTTTGTAGGCTTATGTATTATAGCCAAGTTTTAATTCGTGTGTTTGTGTTGTATTGGATTGCGTAGTCAGCCATTAACCACTAGGCTACTGGTTAATGGCTGACTACGCAATCGAATGGGTGCAGCTAATCCCACGCTGGTATTTCATCGGTTTTGGTAGACTCTGATTGGGAGAGTTTGATAGGCTCTGGTGGCTTTTTTTCATACTTTATTTTTACGTGGTGTATGTGATGTTATTTATTCAGCCTTCTTCATGCTCCTCACTCTAAACACTCATGGAATATAAAACCATCACTCACACAAAAAGAACTATTTTTTTTCATAATTTTTTTATTACTAATATCAGAGGATTGCAATGCGTCTTTTGGACTCATCAAGCACGATATTGGTCAGCCATCTTTGAGGTCGGGAAGGTGAAATGTGTGGGAGAAGGCCAAAGAAGAGTGGTTGCAAACCAGGGACGGGAAGTACACAACTCTTCTGTACGAACACCTTCCCGCACAGTCACCACCTTCACAAATCTGATGCAATTTCTCTGTCTCAGGGATCCACTCTCTTTCACTCTGAGAGTCTCTATATATATCTAACGCTGTCCATCTCGTGTCGTGATTCCACTCTTTCCTCTCTCAATATATATATATATATATATATATATATATATATATATATATATATATATATATATATATACATATATAAATTTTTGTGTTATTTATTGGACAAGACTTTGCATAGAATCTTTTATTTAAATGGTTTTTATGGCTGATTGTAAAATAGACCTCAAAAACATCTGACGATATGAAAAAGATTATTTCCAAAGGATGAATCTCCAAATTCGTAGGTGGCGTCTGGAAATGAGGTTTTGAAACGTAATTTCGCACAATTCAATATTTTTTCCTGCAAATGCGATTGAAATCTCAAGGCGATATTCAAGATTTCTTTTTCTTTCTCAAAATATTTTGCGAATGGTGAAGTCAAAAGTGATAACTGTACATGAATAACATTCCGATATCTATTCAGGTTCATACTTTTATTCCTGAAGACTATTGTAGTGAAGTTAGTAGAAGTTTGATTTCCTCTATAACTTAAGATATTTCTTTCGTTTCTCGGCTTATGCCCATTCCCTCCCCCCCTATTATTAACCATCGCTCTAGCTTACTCTCTTTTGTTCATTTTTCTCCCATTGTCTGTCTACGCATTTAGGTAATTAGTTAATTGGGGCTCTACCATTGTTTGTTAGTAAATGAATCAATGTCTTAATGAGCCGATGAGTGAGTCAGTTGGTTGTTACGGCTGATGTCATTCCTCCAATATTGAGTGATAAGTGCTCGTTAATTAGATGCTCTTTTCTCTTCTTAATAATAACTTACCTTTTCCTCTTTTTAACAGATTCTTTTTAGTAGCTTATCCTCCTTCTTTCCATCATCATCTTATCCACGACCCTCTCTTAAAAAAGAGTTAGCGGCAAATCCACGTCACAGAAATCACTCTCTCTCTAATCGCCCATTTAATCCCTATTTTCAACATCTAATCCCCCGATGTGGCGCTACAGTGGCGGATCCCTGAAAAGATTTGATGGAGGGAGGAGGGGGCTAATTCTTCCCCCTGGGTAGTCTGAGAAAAGGGCATTGGTCATTAATAAATGGTTAATTTACACAACATTGATAATAAATAACAGCATCTCATAAAGGAGTGAGCAATAACTCCCTCATATCCGATGTTTTTCCACGCCTCAGAAAATTATGAATTGGGGTTTATTAAACGTTAGCTAAGGAAAAATACTGAATTTAATAATTAAGTTGGAGAATTCCCTGTATTTTATACATGTATCATATAAGATACATTCGATCGCAACGGTTTAATAACTGTTTATATATATTCTATATTATTACATCACTCTTTCTGACTAGCAGAATACAAGAATGGGTTTAAAAATAAATATAAGCATAAATGTGTCAGAAATTTGGTAAGGGGTGGGGTGGGGGTATTCAGCCACCTCCCTTCCCCCTCCCCCCGCTGGATCCAGGCCTGGCGGTGTGTTTTGTAGCATCCCCCTCCCTCCAGTCAGAGTTCACCCTGGTGACCTCTCCTGTAAAATACCATCTACCTGATCCTGTGTTGTTCTGCTTTCTCCTTTTCACTCATTCACACAATCACTTCAATTATCTTGCGGTTTTCAGACCCCAACACTCACTAGCATATATTATTTTCAGAAGTTTGCTCTCATTTATTCTTTTCACTAGAGTGCATCACGTAAATATATCTTACACCCTCTTTTATCACACACCCAACATAGATTAAATTGTCCATTTCACACTTCTCACTTATGATCATTCTCTCTCTTTCCAAACCATACTATCCTATTCATACAGTAATGTTGGGACTCGCTTATTACAAGTAAACTTTCTCAACATTTTACCTTATAACTCGCACATTCATTAACGGCCTCCTTGCCTCCTTTACCTCCCACAATCAGAACCAGATCTTAGCTTTTATAACGGCCCTCTTTTTCGTTCCGCCATTATTCACTGTTGTTCTATATTTCAATTTTTTATATAAAAGAAGATGAAAGACGGCTGAGAGGAACTCAAAGTTGCATATCATTGCGCGGCGACTGTTCTATGGACCTACACCCCAATTCAGCGAGTCGCTTCAGACTGCTTTTGTCGTCTCCGAATTGGACACAATCGCGTCCCGCTGCACCATTTGATGTAGCGCTCGCCTGCGCCTTATTGAGACGAATGCCTTGTCCCCCAGACTGTGCGGCACATTTATTCTGAATGTCTCAGTCTGTGCGATCTTCGCGCACATTACCTGTCCTCGCATCGAAACGAGCGGGGTCGCTACTGTTTGTGCGTTGTACTCTTGCTTTTTTTGCTTGTTTCTTTGCTTTTATTTTGTTTTGGGTTTAATAGTTTTTTATGTTTTTGTTTGCTAATCTCGCCTAGTATTATGCTTTAGCGTGTTTAAGGAGATCTATGCTCTAGTAGGCAATCTCTAGATGAACTACTTAAAGAGAAATCTTATAGAAAATTCACGATTTCCATTCCGTTATAAATCTATCACCATTCGTTTTATTATCTCGACTATATCTTCCACTCCGCCTGCTTTCTTCTCTTCCAAAACTTTCACAATGACCTCTTCTTGCATACTTCTGGTTTCATATTTTGTTAGCAACCGTTTTGGATCCTCGAACTCAATTTTGATTCCATTCTCTGACTCCTGACTTCCCTCGTTATGAATCTCATCCAAATTCTTTCGCTATTTAAATTTTACCTAATTATTTGTCGTTTTTTTAAGTCTTTTCCACTACATCATTGCTCTATATTCTTTAATTTCCCTAAACTTCATTTAATAAAGTAATTGAGTCTAGCATAATCGATTCTTACTTGAATTGTTCCATCTCCTCCATTTTTCGCGTTATTTAGGTCTTGTAATAGCTTTCTTTTTTTGGACACGATGCTTCTGTCACAAGATCAGTTTTGTTAAATTTGTTTCTAAGTATAATATAAGGTCCATTTTAGGGGGATCCTTTATCTTTGTCATATGTTTGTTGTCTGTTGTGTTTTAGAACTACTTCAATTTTGCTCCTGAGTAATCTGTGGTCGTTATCAGTTACAAAAGATACCCGATTGGTATTTAATGAAATGTTTTCTATTGAAGAGTATTTAATCGATATCAGTTTGAGTTCCAATTGGTCCCATCCATTTCTCTTTAAGAAGGAGTTCACGATGTCACAGCCTGTTCCTTCTGCACATTCTTCTAATCTGTTAAGAAACCCCTGGATAAGGAACATACTATTTATCTTCGTGACTAATTTAACTTTTAATTTTATCAAACCTTATACGACTGAAAATGGTGCAGTAAACTTTATATTGAAAGTAGTCTTAAAAAAATAGTATGTTCCTTATCTTGTAGTTTATTAGCGATTAAGGGTTGTTTGTCCGTGATCAGTGAAACACCTACTTATGGAAAACTGCTTCGGAACAACGAATGCAACAGAGAAGCCACTTCTTACATTCAATATCATTACACAAGCTAATATTCTGCAGAAGGTATAAGGACTGTAAAGTGGCTTACATTGTGCAGAAAGCCCATGTACCGTGAAGTAGCTTACATTCTGCAGAAGGTACAAGCACTGGAAAGTAGTTGACATTTTACCGAAGGTCCTATGACTGGAAAATGGTTGACATTCCTCAAAAGGTACAATCGATTGAAACTGGCTCACATTCTGCTTAAGGTTCAATGACTGGAAACTGGCTGGCAGTTTGACGAAGTTAAAAGACTTTAAATTTGAAGGAAGAACTTTCACATTCAAACGAAGAGCCTTCAATTTCTAACGAAGAAATTTGAAAGGAACAAAGTGAAATTACGAAACAGGAGGATGATAATAATAAATGATTACATTTTATTTGAAAAATATTGATTACAATTAATCCAATTGATTTACTTAATAAATACCTTATACTAACTAGATGGATTCCTAATTGTTAAAGGTTGTTCTATCTTTCAAATGCACCCAAGGACTTCATTAATTGGTTTTCAATCTGAATGAGAAGATGATGGGTTGACAATGAAGAGATGATTCAAATGGATTGGATTCGGACTGGATTTTAAGCAGACCAGATTTACAGAAAATAATGGATAAATATAAAATGAATGTCCAGGGTCGATGTGAGACCATTGTAATTAACCAAATAACATAATATAATCTTTCATTTGGCCATTCGCACATGTCCGGTTATATCAGTTTTTGAAATTTACTTTCATTTATTGGACAAAATCGAGGTTATGTCAAGAACACCTAAGTTTTAAAGTGAGGTTGATTTAAAGTTTGACTGCTCAGTTAAGCTTTGGAAAAGTCAATGCTTACTGTCAAGATTTATTTCTCCATTAAAGGAGGTCCGGCTAGGGCAGGGGTTGGCAACCTGCGGCTATTTCTTTCCTCTGCTACGGCTCCCTGTAGTAGAGGAAAGACGCTGACGCAGAACGTCACTCCTTGCAAACGGGTCTGCTATCGATCATTTTATTAAAATGAATTTCATTGGAGTTTGTTAGTTTTTTTATATATTTATTTATTTATTGAAATTTTTAACCCAAGGTTTCCCGAAGAAAACAGAACGTTCAATGCTACGTGGAAAGATTTATTTGATATAACCTCTGACGAGACTGGTTTACCAGTATGCTTAATATGTGGTGAGAAATTGACAAACAACAAAAAGTAAAATGTTGCAAGACATTTCCAAAATAAGACACAGCCTTTGCTGAAAAATATTCGGATGACGATGAGAGAAAAAAAGCTGTTTTGGAACTCATGCGGAAGGTTGGACTGAGAAAAAATAAATTCAAGAAGTGGAGGAAATCTGCAAATTCATCTAAATTTGCTCGTTTTGAGTTCGCTTGCGAAAGAGACGCACAGGAAGTCATTCACAGTTGGAGTCTATATAAAAGAATCATTCATTAAGATTTAGAAACATCAAATTACGGACTTTAAAAAGAAGAGTGAAATTGTGCGGAAAATCAGAGATATGCCTCTTCCTGCAAACACTGTCAAAGACAGAACCATCAAAATAGCACAAACTTCACCAGAGCGCCAAACTAAGACATCAATTCATCTCTGCCGTACTTAATAACCTGTGATAAGCCAAAAACAAAGATAATATTGAATAAATAGCATTATTCTGCCGATATGTAAAGTCTGCTGGACCACAGGAAGAAATGATCGAATTGATACCACTAAAAAGCCATACACGTGGCGGGTGAGCATCTTTGAGGCTGCCCTAGAATGTTTAAAAGCCAAAGAAAGGAATACCACCTACTTGTTGTCAATTGCTACTGATGAGACACCGATATGACAGGTGCGCAAAAGGGCTTTGTGGCTTTACTGCAGACATTTTACTGGATCCTGCACCAAGAGGCATTTTGTGCTCAAACTTTTTATCCGGAATGCACAGAGGTATTGAATGTTGTCAATTAGATTGTCAACAAAATACTGGCGAAAGGTTTAAGTCACCATCAGTTCCGTTTTTTACTGCATGAGGTTGAAAGTACGCATTCTGATCTTCCGCTGCACAACAAAGTCCGGTGTTTGTCTAGGGAGGGGGGGGGCTAAAACGGTTTGTCGCTTGCTTAGAAGAGGGGAAGACTTTTCTGGGCAGAATAGGGTTCAAATTCCTAAGCTGGAACAGCCAGAGTGGCTGGAAAAGCTACATTTCATGGTAAATATGACATCGCACCTAAACAGTCTGAACAAAACTCTTCAAGGAAAGGAGGTACAGCTCTGCTCATCTCATGCGGGAGGAAGCTTTGGCATTTGAGCGTAAGTTGACAGCATTTGCCAGAGATTTAAAGCGAGGTATACTAACTCACTTCCCCTCTTTGAGAGAGTTCAAACAATCTCAGGAAATGATCGGTTCGTTTGAGAAACGATTCTGTGACTTCAGATATGAGAAGAACACGTTATCCTTTCATGTGACTCCCGTGACCGTCGATCCATCCATACTATATATGACTGTATTTCCAAGGGTGTCAACCAGATCTGGAAATTTAACTGGCCGACATAGCCGACAAAGTTATGTGGGTGCCGAAGTTCCATCGATTAACTACTGATCTAGAAGATGTTGAATTTATAGTAAAGGTTGACCCACATGAAAGGATTTGAGTGTAACGTTGAACAATTGTTGCCACATCAAGAATGTTGTTTCTGGGCCGACGCGCGTAGATCGGCGGTTACACAGGTGTTGTCAAGGGGAAAATTCTTTAAAGCCACAGAGGACTTCGGACAGTGTGGCAGATGGAGAGACGCGCGCCTTCTGGAGGAAATGATCTCACCATGGGACAGGGAAAGAATGTTTCTTCTTCTCTTCGGATTACTTTGGGAATAATTCGCACTGACTAGCGATGAGTCAATGTCTGACTCCTTTGACTTAGGGGAGTGCTGGAGGGAGTTCACTTGGGGTATTCCTCAAGGGCGAGGACTATCTCTCTGTTTTGGAATACACCAGGATAGGGGGTTTCTTTGAAGAGAGTTAGTTAAACTTGCTTCTTAAATCAAGTTAACTTAAAGTTTGGTGTAACCACCAGGAACTGGCTCCGGGTGAGCTTCTTCAACGTCCCTTCTGTTGGTAGCCGGGCCTCTTGCCGGTCTTCGTTGTCTTCTTGACTACCGTGATCTATCTCGTTTTTCTAAAGTTATTTGATTATATACTTCGCCACACCACTGGGGTAGGGGAAGGAGGGGTGGATGCGTGGACAGGCTGCATTACGTCTCCTCCTCTAACGGTTTTTCTCAGCGCGTCATACAGCTAGCTCTTAAGGGGAGTTTCTGGATTTAGGACAATGCTCCTCTAATTTACCATATGTGGTGAAATTGAATACCAACTCTTAGGGAAAATCTTGCTGTTTTAAACCATGTTAGGGCTACGGGTCCGACCTGAGCTGATTAGTGCTTTATGTGGTCTGGAGCGGCCGTTCAGATTCTCATCGAGACGAGGGGAGAGAGAAAAGGAGGTTATGTGGTCAGGCTACGCCGTCTACACTGACAAGACGTTGTGGTTACAGAACAGCGGCTCAATTTTGAGGGTGGGGTATCGATTTCCTTACAGAGAGAATCACTCCTCCTGAAAAGCAAGAATAATTCTTTAAGCAATTCTTCTTTACTCTGAAGATTTGCAACAAAAAAGTAAAATAAACGGAGTAGATGGGGCGAAAGTCTCGATTAGCTGGTCCCCCAAACTTTAATTTTAAAAGTTCAAATGAATGCGTTCAAAATAGAGGGGTATTGGTATATAGGGGAGTTGAACGTTGATCAGAGAGAAGCTAGGATGGACAGGGGGCTATGTTAATTTAAAAAATAAGAAAAATTAAATCATAAAGCATCATAAATGTATTGACCTACTTAGAAGCTCTTTGTATCGGCGCTACCGATGCAGAATCATTAATTCCGAATCTAAATAAAATTGGTTTCAAATTTTAAAGCAGGAAATTCTTGATTAAAAATTAGCCAAAAATGATTTGAAAAAAGTCTCGGTCATTTTCAAGGAGAGTGCGGATGATATTTTAGCAGGGCTTTTTTTTGCTAGAATTTAGCCGTTTTTAGCTTTGTTAAATTTAGTTCCAGGAACAGTTATTTACATATAATTTTAATATAATTACCTAATCTCCCCCTCCCCCCAACCTGTTAAAATTTGCTGCGCTCATCCTTAAAATTAAAAAATGTCTCGATTAGTTCGGCAATTTTCATTAAATAAGGAAAGAAGTCTCATTTGTTAATTGGCATCGCATCTTATTTTATTACATATGATTTTAAATGGATTTTTTTCTCAATTAAAAAATGATTTTTAACTTTTCTATTACTCAATATTTAATAAATATTATTGATTTAATATTGATTCGGGGCGTGGCTTATATAATGCCTAGAGTCAAGAATGACGGCATATAAACAATGAATCTTTGAGCGCCTAACAACCTCTGGCAACCGAATTTGGATTCGAACCTAATGCTGGGATTTCGAATTGTGTATACTACTAGTTTGGTTACAAATAGCGGAATGTAAGGGGGACAATCCCCCACCATTAAGGGGAGTTTGAGTTCAAATTCGTGTGCCCGACGTCGTTAGACCCTCCAATGTTCATTATTTTATGTTGACCACAAAAATGATATATCATAAGTCAATCTGTAGCTCCGCCGCTTCGTGGAGGAGCTAGAAATGGAGTCATTAAATTTCCTTAATTTAGGTGATTGGATATTCCCAATTTACCTTAATTATCGTTCACTGTGATCCTCGGCGCTCGCTTATCATTATCAGAAAACTTTCATTTTATTGATAAAGTAAATGAAATGATGGGATCGGTGACATCTAGCAACCGTAATACTTCACTTGTAATTACAATAGAATTATGTTTTCTGATGATCTGACGAGAAACAAACGTTGTTAATCTGTCCGAAACAAAATGACACGCGTCGCAAAATTAACGTGGCTAAGCTTTTTGAGACCTTTTTCTTTCCCTTCTGAGTTTAGCGCGAATTGAGGCTACTAAATACAGCATCGTTAGCACCAAGAATTACACGAGGGGAAAAGAAAATTGATTCTTTGAATTTATTATTATTATTCCTTTGGATAAGCTCACATTGTTCCTCAGGGATCGAGTAAGATAATGCAAGTGGAGACATGAGTCGAAGTGGTTGTGGAAGCAAGAGGCACTAAACGTTTGTGAGGCTGGTGACTTAATGATTGGCCAATATAGAGAGGGGAAGATAGAAAAACTAACAAATGGTTTTCTATATGACTCCAATTCTATAATAATTATAGTAAAAATAAATTTATTATATGTTCAGGATGGATTACTTTTAAATACAAAACACCGCGTATTACTAATTTAATTTAAATCTTTCAAATGGTGTATTTTTAAACTAATAGTTCAAATGAGGATTAGTGATGGAACTTGATTATAGATTTTAACACACCAAAATCTCACTTAAATTAATCCATTATTTCAGATTTGTCCAATGATAATTTTTACTGATTTTATAATGATTCCTAATTCCTAATGTATCACTTGTGTATGGTCTGTCTAGTATTCTTGTATTCTAAGCTAAAATTAGAGTCGCGGTTACTTGGTTTGGTTTGGAGAGATGAGGTAGAGGTCTGGTTGCTGTTTTTGGAGAACGAGAAGGCGAGTGTAGAAACCTGTACAGATCTGAAGGAAAAGTGATGGTGAACAGGAAGATACAATGATGATTTTAAGGGATTCCAAAGTCGATTTTCAGAGGTCCCGAAGGAGGTTTTGAGGGATTGCGAAGGGAATTTGAAAGATCCCGAAGGCGATTTTGAGAGAAACCGATGGTGATTCTGATGAATCAAAAAGGGAGGTTTTGAGAGAAGCAGATGGTGATTTTGAGGGATCTAGTAGGAGATTTTGATAGAACCTGATGGTTATTTTGCGGGGTGGAGTAGAAAGTTTTATAGAACAAGATGGTGATTTTTAAGGATAGAGTACAAGGTTTTGACAGAAGCCGATGGTGATTTTGAAGGATCCAGTGATTTGTTTTAACGGAACATGATAGTGATTTTGAGGGATCCAATTGAAGCTTTGCGAGCACACGATGGTGATTTACAGAGATACAGTAGGAGGTTTTAATAGAGCCCGATGCTGATATTGTAGGATCAAGTAGGCTTTGATAGATACGATGGTGATTTTGAGTGATCCTGGGAGAAGATTTAATAAAATTCGTTGGTGATTTTGAAGGATCAAGTAGGAGGTTTTGATAGAACCCGATGGAGAAATTGAAGGATCCAGTAGGATGTTTTATCAGAACACGATCGTGATTTTGAGGGATCCAGTAGAAGTTTATGAGATTTAGACTGAAGCCAATGTTGTTTTAAAGGAATCCAGTAGAAGATTAAAAAAAAACACAATAATGATCGAGTAGGATGATTTGAGAGAAAACAATGTTGATTTAGATAGATCCATTAGGAGGCTTTATCAGAACTCGATCGTAATTTTGTAGGATCGAGTAGGTTTTGATAGAATCAATGGTGATTTTGAGGGATCCAGTAAGAAGATTTGTGAAAATCCGATGGTGATTAAGAGTTGATCCATTAGTAGGTTTTGAGAGAATAAGATGGTGATTTAGAGAAATTCAGTAAGAGGTTTGAGAGAATTCAATGGTGATTTTGAAGGTTGGAGTAGGAGGTTTTGATAGAACCCGATAGTGATTTTAAGGGATTCAGAGAAGGTTGGAAAGAATCCGGTGTTAATGTTGGGAGATCCATTAGGAGCCTTTAAGAGATCACAAAGGCGAGTATAACACTATGTGTAATCTCTTAATCGGTGTTTAGCAAATGGTAGAATGGTTCGGAGTTTCGGTGAGGTTTAATGTGTGAAGCTTTAGGGTTGAAACCCACTTCGAATTTTGAATTGCGAGGTTGAACTGGGAAGAGTGTCGAGGTGCCATATTTTCTGAGAACCAGTCCGTAAGGTTCCTGGTAGGCGTAATGCCAGGCCACATGATACTTCAAAGATAAATTGGTCCTGGTCCAAAGGAGTCGAGGCTATGGTATGATTCAAATGACAAGTAGGGACTCCGGGTCGGCCCTGGGGCGTGTGAGACCAGGTCCTAAGTTAATTCAAATGGGTTTTTCATAATGTTGAACCCTACTCTGATCAGATCCGGGGTTTTAACATTTTCAAGTGGCTTAAAGAAACAGGTAGTGGTCTTCCTGGAGTAAGGATCTCCCGGCCCCATCACTGCAGACCCCAACCTTTATCAAGAACACGCTGAACAAAAGCAGACCTAACCCAAGGAGGAAGGCGAGACTTCTTGCTTTGGAAGCTAAAGAAGGCGATGTGGCAATGTAAAAATAGAGGAAGGATGAACTGAAACATCGTCTATTTAAGAAAGCTGAAAAAGACCTCTGCTTTCCAACACCACCAAAAAGAACTGAGTGGTTCTTGTTCGTACTGGCTGAGAGCCGCGTTTCTTGCCTCCTACTACTTCATCTGGCGTCTGCAGGTGAGTTAATAATATACGACCGAGAGCAAGGGAGGCTCTTCAAGGAATACACTTCATTCAGCCCGCTTCCGGAACTTCTCTAAAGTTTGACCAACACATTTGGTCGCGCACCCAACACACTTGAATTCGTTGACCCCGTCCAAATTCTGAAGGTCAAGGACACTGTCCTTATTTCTAGTGAGATTGTTGTACAGTGTTGGAGGGATTGTGCGCGCCTCATCTTGAAAGAGGGGAGAAGCCCTGACCTAATCTTGGTAGGTTTAGCACATAAGGAAGGCGGGTTAATAGTCTCCTTGGGTTGTTGACAAAACGGTGCTGGTAATGGTTTTTCCTAAATCTTGCATTAGAACCTTTTTATTCGCCCAAAGCAGCTTTGCATCGAGCAGTGAGTTTAAGTTCTCAAGAAAAGCGTCCTGACCGTCCTCCGTTTGTGGTTTAGTGAATGAAAGCCTTTGAACTTCAACCCTGTATGAGTCTTTTTCCTGTAGACATTTGTTTGGTGAGTAACGTCAATACCTCACAGAACTAGGACGGCAAAGTACCTCACCGTCAATGTTGGTGAGGTACGTTGCAACCACATATTTGATTTTAGACCGGGAGCAGCTACTCTACTTCCATTCCAACACCAAAAATGTCTTTCAGGAAATACACTTCGCAATAGAGCAAAAGGAAAACTCATCTTTTACCCCTTTTAATGTCCTCTTTGACAAAAACTCCATTAGTAAAATGCATAAATTGTTCAACTTAAAATTGCAGCTGTGACGTATACGTTCATTAAGCGCACTGAATTCCTAGAATCAAGACACATTTTTCCTTCCTAATGTCGACAATGGCAGAAGGGGTGTTTTATTGCATTTATCCTTTTAATCTTCAATCTTTTTCGTGTTATTTTCCCCTTTCATTCGTTTATATTTTGTCCATTTATCTTCACTACTTTTATAAAGTCAATCTAAGGTGAACGATAGAGTTAAGCCCCTCAGAGAGAACGAACAAAAACGAAGCCAGCAGCAATAGCAGCACACCTGCTTCTATTTCGTCTTACCCTCGTTTTTATCTATTATAAACTCATGTTTTCTTTTACAAAATATTAATATGTTGCCTATGTGTTTCTCTCCACTTCGAACAACATTGTGCCAAAATATGAAAACAATTATTTCTCCAATTTCGTCCCATTTCTCAGTGATTTACGTCTATTTCAAATTTATTTAGGCAGTTTCCTCATTTGCGAGTTCTTTCTGAGGATCAATCAAACACCTTTAATTGATTGATATGCGGTTCTAAAGAGTTCGAAGAATGTCCTCTCTTTAAAGGGGTTCTGCTAAGCTCCCGTGGCCAGATTCAGAAAAATGTATTGGCAGAAAGTCCGAGTGCAAAGAGCCTATTTTCTGCATAGCCTTAAATTTATTGAGCAAATTTCCGTAGCCATAAAACCCACGTAGAGACTACGATATATTATATATAAATCAAGCGAATTTCCATAACCATAGACTTCACAATTAAAAAAATATCTCTATCATTATTCATTGTCTACATATACCAAATAAAATCGTACTTACAAACCACCTTAAATTGATAGAGGGTCCACAAAACCAGTTATGTAATTAGATAGTTGTAATGCTATCTCTAAATGGCCTATTCCTGGCTCACTTAAGCATGGATTTATAAATCACCCGTCCCAGATACTCAGCATCGTCGAACCCTTGCCAATTCTGAGAAGCGGTTGGTGAGTGGACAAAACACCAACCATTTCGGGAAGATAAACCTACAGATTAGAGACAGAAGGACGGGACATGCCTTTGCTAAAGGCACGGTCATGCTGTTTAAATTACCTCGAATTTGCTGCAAACTATTTTAAAATAGTTCTAGTAATGCTTAGACATTTTGTAAGGTTCAAAAATTGTTTGGGTGCCACATGAACCATCGGAAAAATTGTTTAAGAACGTGTAATTCCTCATCTCGATCAACCGGTTCGAAATGCCCGTGAAACATTTCTTACAGAATTGTTAGTAGAGATCAAAAGTGGTTTCCTTAGTAGAATATTAAACGAACAAAGGTCGATTGATCGCAAAAACACCCTAAAAACCTTAGCGACTTCTAGGCTTTTTTGGGTGGGATAAAGAACTTATTATGGGCTCCTCAATATTAAGCATTAAGTTACTACATAACTAAAGGGTGCTCCAATTACTTCGACCGATTTTAAATGTGAGTTGAGTTTGAACGTCTAATGATTTTTTTCTTTCTATTTTAGATTTAACAGCTTCAGTTCTTGGCAGTTTCAACTATGGAAAGTTTAACAATCGAACAACGTGTTAAAGTTATCGAAGCCTATTACGAAAATGGACGTTCAAACAAAAACGCATTTAAGGCACTTCGCGAATTTTTTGGTCAACATAATCGACCAACCGAGAGCGCATTTGGGAAAATTGTTCGTAAATTCAAACAAACGTGGTTGGTGGCAGATATGAAAACGCCATTGCGTGCTCGTTTACGCCGTTCAGCTGAAAACATTGCTGCAGTGCGCAAGAATGTGGCCGAAGATCCAGACACCTCTATTCGTCATCGCGAGCAGGAATTGAACCTCTCCACAACAACGTTACATCAAATTTTGACAAAAGATTTGTCTCTACACGCTTACAAAATTCAATTGGCACAAGAACTGAAGACGGCTGACCATTTGAAGCGCTGTACATTCGTCAATTGAGTGCACGAGCAAAGACAAGCCGATGATGATTTTTCGCAAAAAATCATCTTTAGTGATGAAGCCCATTTTCATCTTGGTGGATTCGTTAATAAGCAGAATTATCGCATTTGGGGTGATGAAAATGCCAGGAAGATTGTTGAAAAGCCACTGCATCCACAAAAGGTCACTGTTTGGTGTGCATATTTTGCTAGCGGAATCATTGAGCCGTATTTCTTCAAAAATGATGCCGGGAATTCATGTTACGGTGAAAGGCATTATAACCAACGTTATATGGTTTGAATTGAATTCTATGGATGTTGAAGATTTGTGGTTTCAGCAAGACGGTGTCACATGCCACACAGCCAATGCAACAATGGCTTTATTGAATGAGAAGTTCCCAGGTCGTATAATCTCCCGAAACAGTGAGGTCAATTGGCCACCACGATCGTGTGACTTGACTCCTTTAGATTTCTTCCTTTGTAGTCAACTCAAAAGTAAGGTCTATGCCAACAAGCCAACAACAATTCAACAGCTGAAGGATGAGATAATAAGGCATATTAGTGAGATCGAGTAGCAACTTTGCTGAAAGGTCATCAAAAATTTTGACCATCAGGTAGAAGTGTGCCGCCGAAGCCTTGGCAGACATTTAGGCGATATTAATTTTCACAGATAATTGCCATGACTCAAATAACATGATCCACTAGTGAAATCAATAAATTTTCACCAATAAAACTGTTTTATTTACTGGTAACTTCGATTCCTCTTAATGTAACAGCTGTTATAAGTTAAAAAATACAACTGTTACATAATTTTATTAATTAAGACGTCCTTCACTAGTTAACTGAAAGGGTGTTCTCTTCTTTCTAGGTGATGGATGGAAACTTGTGGTACGTTTGACTAGGGAAAAAATAGTTCGTTAGGTTTGGTATTAATTCCTCATCCTCCATAATTACTGAACCCTGCAGCATTTGAATACAATTTATTTAACTCATTACATCACATAATTGACAAAGTTTACTTGCTATGGAAGTGAAGAAGGATATCAAATTATCATTCCTAACCAAATTATATTCTCGTATATATAATAAATAAACCATAAGATCATATTGTTCATATATTTCTTGGGCATTGTTTTCAATAAATAGATTTTTATTCTTATTATTCCTTTTTTCAATTTTGCCACACATTTCCCATCTAACCATTCGTCGTCTCCATAGAAAGTTATCTTCCATCATTCTGCTCAGTTAAACGCTGGCAGAACAGTGAGAATAATGGCGGAAACTACTTTGCTAAATATTTTATTCGGTAAATTAAAAAGGAATTTACTTTACTTAAATTAAACATTAAGTCGTCTTAACCTAACAGATAGGAAGTACTATGTTGCAGGATTCAAGAGAGAGTAGATGTGTTAAACCTTTATGGTGGAGCTAAGTTGGTTTAGTATCAATTTCTGACTATGGTTAGAATGTAAAGTAAATTCCTTAATTCAATAAGATCAAATCGGGAATTTAGATGGGTGGATCTACTGGTTTGGAAAGAGGTTTGGGTTTAACTGACTAATGCAAATCTCAGGAACAACTGAAAAATGCACACTTAAAATCTACCTATTGAAAATCTACTTTTAAACTATAATGCAATTAAACTAACCATGCGCAGGCACTGCCAAATGTATTATTTATGCATACATCCAGACTGCTTCTTTGAGCATAAAATTTAATGACAATGATTTCATTTAATTTAATAATAATTTCTTTTATGGCGAATAAAATAATTGATGGCAATCTAATTACTCTTTCATTTATTAAAGGAAAAAAAGGAATTATAAACATTGTTAAAAAAATGCCAAGCGATGTTTAAGTTTACCTCTTTAATTGTGATGGAGGTTAAACACAAGCAGTCGTCATAAAATATAAACAAAAAAACAGACCAAAACTCTAAGCTCTTTTAAATGAAGAAAAATGCCTTCAATTTCACGCAAGTGAAGAATACATCCTTCAATTAGACCCAATTGAAGAAAATTTCTTACAGAGATTTGAAGTGAGAATTCGTCCGGTGATCCGAAATTGGGCAGCGAGAGTTAGAGTGTGGGAGGGGCGAAAGCAAACGGCTTTTTAGTTCGGTCTTAACGCAGCTTTCTAAGCTGCCGAATGGATAGGTGGTCTGGGCACCAGTTAGTATAAAGTCACAGTGACACGAATTCTCTTGATTCTCACATCGCCACACACTACTTCTCTTCTTTGCCGACCAGATTCTTTCCTTCATACACCTATTACATTTAGAGTTGCGAAATATCAAGCGATTTCGTCAGGCAGGTTTCCAAAACAGATAAATATCAGAATGGTAGTCACAGGGTGGTATGAAGAGCGGTATTATTGTGTTTTACCACTCACCACCAAACAGGAAACCATTCATGATCCAAAGGAGAGGCCCCCCCAGCCCCGTTCTATTTAGGAGATTGCGGATATTAAAACCCCTTCGAGACTTTCCAGGGCGGAAGAGGAGTGTGTTGTGTCTGTGAAGAGATGGAAAAGGAAGAGACAGCCGTGTTATGATTAGCGAATTAAATGACCATCCTTGCACCACTATTTAGTCTACGGTCCACAGCAGAACCCAACTTAACCTATATTAATGAGCACCTAGTCGCAAATGGATGTAAAGTGTTACACTTGGCACTCGGGGAAAAGGCATACGCTCCGGATCTCAGTACTCCGGCACTCTCAAACAATTTTGTAATTACCTGGACTTCATTTAATCTAAAAATCACTCTTTTACTCTTAGTCACAACGTTCATGCCTTTTGTAGTGTGGGTCAGTATGTATGACTATAGATCAGTTGGTATTTTGAGAGTTGTGTGCCTTTCTGGCCTCAACAACCGCATGGAAGGATTCGGTAGCGGGGGTAACTGTCACAATAACAGTTAGTGCCTAGAGGAATCGGTGCCTCGGGTCCTAATTTGGACCTGTCCAATACCTCCAGTTGTCCCTTGATTATCATGACCTGCGACCTCATGCTGTGCCAGAAGTGGCTTTGGCACCTTTAGAAACAAGGCCCTTTAACGATTCCAGGTCAGGAGATCAGGACCCAAGGGTTCTTGGGCGCGATTAAAGGATTGCTGGATTGTGCCCAATAGCCCTATTTCTAATGACCTGACCACACCTTGTGACTGTTCCTGGGACCCTATGGTTGGTTGTAGTTGTTCTTGTAGCTGGCGTGCTTTACTGCCTTATTGGCTGCAGAGCCAACCATAAGCCTCGGATTCTGGTCCTGGGTCTGCTGGTCGGTCTCCAAACGAGAGGGCTTCAGATCCTGTCCTTCCTCTTGACGACTCTGTAGCAAAATACAGTAAGTGGTAATTCACAGAGTCAGCCCCCCTCTCCCGCTCTTTGGATTCGTAGTTTGGAGGATTCGATAGACCTTAGACACTTCCGGTCACTGGAGCTGCACGTTTAGCAAGACTCCCGTCTTCCCCATCACAGGAGGTGACGACTGAAGGTCCAAAAAGATTGATTAGATAGGCTGGAGCTGTGGGATCCGGGAAATATGTAGCTCATAACTCTTTTTTCTTACCTTTTCTGATGCCACGGGCTACCCCCGAGAATCGAGTGCTTCCATGGATGGGGGGAGGATAACGATACTATCTAGTACACCTCTTCATAGTGGAAGAGCGACTTCCTACAACCATAAAACAAGACGCGGGTTCTTCGCTTCTTTTACGCTATGAGAGCCATTCTCAAGGCTTTCTTCATCTCCTTTCAAGCAAATTCACTTTTTCAAGGCCCAGTTCATCTATGAAGATCTGGTTTTGCACGTGTCCACATTCATTGGAGGTTACGAGTTTGTCCTAAGAATGCTCCTCTTTTTGTGTTCCGTACAATGGTAAATACACCAGATTTTTGTCCTTCCTGTTATCGAGCGCTCTGGCTTCGGCATTCCCGTAGTGAAAGCCATTAGATTGCTCCCTGAATAAAAAAAGAATATAACAAGTGTGAATAAAATAGACTCAACGCAGAAAGCGGGTTCTTCATTTTTATTTGGGACAGGATCCAAATCTGACACCAGTCCGGATTGAGACTCTCCAAAGGGGACGGTGAAATCCTATAGAAGAAAGAAAAGAATTGAAAGCAAAAGTAGGATAATGTCTCTCCTTCTGGGTAAGCTCCAGGGAGGGGTGAGCCCTACGTAATTTCTATGAAGAACTAAAGAACTACGCTAAACACATACGAAAACATTAACTTTCCATCCCAAAAGCAAAGATGGTGTCAGATCCCTTTCTTAAGAGGTTACTTGGCGTCTTCGAGCCCGCGCGCTTTAAAACATTTGTAGTTATCCGCTTAAATGACAGAAAAGGGTCCCCGAGGGAAACATATTCAGTCAGAATCACAGTTTAGATTCATTTCTTGCTAAATGAATCTAAACTCCCGTTTTTTGACTGAGAGACTTTTGGTTAATGTGATTGATCCCACCTAGTGAAAAATTAAATGAGCTTTGGACAATCAATGATAAACTTGTATGGAAAGACACCACACTCTACCATGAACATTGTAAACGGCATGGTATATGTAAAATTTACTTTTATGCCTTCTGAACGGTCATTAAGTGGTCATGGAAGAGGCCATTAAAAAGAGAGAGTAAAATAATATTAAATTTAATTGTGAAATGTTCGAGGGATGGTAATTTAATAATCCGAAAAAATATTAAAAGGAAAAAAAGTTCCTTAGATATTCTATTTCAGAATGGAATGAAAAGCAATCTGAGTGAGTTTTGTATGCTCTCTAGAGACAGCTTTTGATGTGGCTTGTTTGAAATTTGTGAGAGTGCTGCTAAGTAAATGAGTGCCAAGTTTGGTGGGGGTATGTTTTCTTTAAACTGAAGTACTCTATTCGGAGCCAACTTTTGTAACAGGGACATCTAACTGATTAGTGTGAAATGCTATGATTATTACCCTAATTAATTTTAGCCAACATCATTACTTAAGATCGATCTCGTCGCATTTTTTGAAGGGGAAGTTTATGTAACTCATTCAGTTATAAGGGACACACAATAGGAGAGGAGCGCTTGCAAGATGGCTTTAATTTAAGCCATTTCAACAGATAGGTATATTTATTGTTGTTGTTTTTTTATGGCTATGTGCTTGTGTGTATCCATCTGTGTGTCTCATTCTCTTCTTGAACAGCTATTCCTTACTAACTACCATATTTAGTCACCTGAGGAGTCCAGAATTCATTAGAAAATCAAGTTCCTGCATTCAAGTTTTTTACTCTTTTGTCATCTTGATGGGACTGATATCTACCGTCAATTTTATACCATAGTGTTGATGAAAGTTTACCGAACAGAATTTGCTTTCATCTATTTTTTTAACTGCTCTACTCTCTAACATTCTTTTTGTTTTCACCTTATATTTCTTGCATATTCCCACTTCTTAGCAAAGGCTTCATCATAAGTGATCGTTTCTTTGAAATTTAGATTGACTGAGAAATGTCCATCTTTTTTTCCAGTGTGTCCAAGTTTAATTATACAAAAGAGGTCGGAATTCAAGAAACTGTCAAATTGCCGGGTGATTGAAGGACATCTTCACCTACAGAACATTCCAATGGTGAGTAACGAATGTCTCAATTCCATCAGCTATCACTTTGATGATCGCTCTTCTCTATGTTCCTATATTTAAAACCACGCAACGTACATAATTGTATACAAAGTATTGTCAAGTAAATATTCTTGAAATTATGGGGACTTTATGGGTAGAGAAATTCGGTTGATTTATTTAATTCTATGTGCAGACTATGAGGTATCTAATGCTAAGGAGATTCAGTGGATTAATTGAAAGCTATGAGTATGCTATGTTGTCTCCGTGGATACAGAATTCGGTTAATTTATTTAAAGCTCTGCTTAGGATACTTGGTCTCCATAGCTACGAAACTTTGGTTTAATTCTTTACCATTACACCAGGACTTTGTGGTATATATGACTAGGAAAATTCGATTCAATTATTGAATGATATGCATAAGCTAGCTACTAGTCTTTCTAGCACTTAAATTTGGTTAATTTCATTGAATAAATTTCATATTTGTGGCGAGAGTTTGTACACAATCTACTATGAGGTCACAGGAACATCATCTACAGCTTCCAAATCATTTGACTCAATGTTAACCTGATCCATGTTCTTTTCTAGAAAAGACCTTCAAAAATTTTAATATCTGCTCGACCGTCTATTCTAGATGGTCTTAATATTTGTTCGAGGGTCTTTTCTAGGAAAGACCTTCGATGATCTCAATATCTGCTCGAGCGTCTATTCTAGATGGTCTTACTATTTGTTCGAGGGTGTTTTCTAAATGGTCATAATGAGTATTCTATGTTCTTATAGAGATGGTCTTAATATCTTTTCGAGTTTCTTTTCTAGTTTGTCTTAATATCTTCTCAAGGGGCTTTTCTAGATAGTCTAAATAACTGTTCGAGGGTCATCTCTAAAAAAGACCCTGGATCAGTGATTCTCAAACTATTTTAATTTTTTTCCGTGGACTCTTTTAAATTAACTAAAATTAACATACAGGCTACTGAAACAAAACATTTTCACAATTCTTTATTCAAAAACATTTTTGCAATTAATTATTATTTATTGAGGAAATGGCAATCCTAATCATCAGATGTACATTCAATGGGATGGATGCATTTTCTAGGTTTGTCTATGTTTTGGCCAGTGGAACTCTCATGTCATTTGTCGCTTCTAATCTGTTTGAAAAAAGGAATCAGTACTCTTAGAGCCATCTTTGCAACATCGGGATAGGACGGTGCCATTTCAATCACAAAATCATTACAACACATTCCACGTATAATATCTTTGCACCCGCATCGTTAATAAAATAGATAAACTGTTTTTTAATTAAATTGTCATCGAAGACAGATCATTAATGAAGAGTTCCATCGAGTTGTTGATAAATCGATAGTATTTTTCAAGTTTTTGTTGGTCAGGACAATAATGAGAAATTTCTTCACTATAATTGCTACATGTTGTTTCATCACCTCAAGTATATCGTCATCGACGTTAAGCTCATTTTCATCAATATATGTATTTAGTTGTGGAATGGAGCAAAGTTCTTCTTCTCTAACTTTGAATACCATAGTTCAAGTTCCATTTTAAAAGGTCTCAAACTTTGATGACAATGGATCACTGTAATTTCTTTTCCTCACAGCGCCGAATTGATGGAATTCACGAATTCGAATTTCTCCACCAAAAATGACATGGATAAAAAAAAGCGGACATCACAGAATTTTGCGTGCATGTCTGGTTTAGCGTCCTGCAAAAAGTGTTGCATTTCTTCCTGCAGTATGAAAACTCTCTTTCTGTTTGGAAAGCCAACTGACGTGTGAGTGCAACATGAGTATTTCAAATTCAGAATCACTTTCTTTGTAGAACTCAGAAAATAAACGAGAGTTGAGTGTATTTGCTTTAATGAAGTTAACTGCTCTAACAACTTCACCGAGAACATTGTTGAACACATCAGGCACGTTTTTCATTATTAAGGCTTGGCGATGAATAGTGCCGTTTGTACTAATATTATGTGGAGATTTTGCTTAACAAAAGTTTGAAAACCAAAATGGCAACCAAGCATTGCTGGATCACCGTCAGTACACACGCCAATGGCATGTTTCCATTTGATACGATGTGCCTAAAATATTCTAGCCACTTTGTTAATACTTCCATTGCAGTTGTTCTGGTGTTGTGAGCTTTGCAAAACAGAAATTCGTCTTCCAGGTTCTTGTCAGATACCTATCGTACGGAGACAGAAAGTTAGGCTAAGTTTGCAACATCGGTTTTTTCATCAAAAGCTGGATCGCAAAAACGTTGAAAGTAGAATTCTGAATCTTTGAGACCACCTGCGACAGTATGCTATCAGACATCTCCGCTATTCCCTTCCTAACAGTATCGTTTGACATGGACACATGCTTTAGCATTTTGAGTTCAGAACTTACCAGCACATTCGATATGATATCTTTTCAGCAAGGTATTATTAACTGTTGTGGGGTTTTTGGCAACAGCCATTTTCCTTGAAACCTCATAGGAGGCTTTCAGACCAGCCTCAATGTTCTGCGAAAACATTCCTGTGTCATCAATCCTGGATGTGAGAAATTGTTCGGATTTGCGTTTGCAAAAGTCGACATCTTTGTTTATTGAACTGAGATGGTGCGTTTCCAAGTGTCTCTTTAACTTGATGGGTTTTAGAGAAGTGGATGCCAACACATCATAACACAAAACACACGGTGGTTTCTCTTCCACACTAGACTTTATTACACTAAAGTCTAATTTTAAATAGGAATCATCATATCTCATCATTTTGGAGCCATTATAAATCTGAAAAAGAGCAATAAAAAAAATTAATTAAAAAACCAATTAATAATTTTTATGTTAAAAATTAAAAACTAGATTAAATAGTCCTATTGATTAAGATAATCGGACATCCAACGTTTGTATGTTCGATTATCTTAATTACTGCAAATTGCGGCTTACAACTCGACTCTTAAAGCCTGAAAAAGACTCTCCGAAATTAGGGGGCGACTTGAATAGAAAGAATAAAATGCAACCCTTTTTCACCGAGTTGTAAAAAAGTGAGACAGAAATCTTACCAAACACTGTAACCTACACCACTTAATCTAGTGAAGCTGGTTATAGTTTGGATTCTAGAGTATAACCAGCATCACTTAGTCACTGTTACTTCTCTAATCAAAGCAACTCCAATATAATCACGCAATCCGCCACACCTCCAATTAAAGCACCTCAAATAAAATC
This sequence comes from Ceratothoa steindachneri, assembly GCA_963969495.1. Taxonomy (NCBI): domain Eukaryota; kingdom Metazoa; phylum Arthropoda; class Malacostraca; order Isopoda; family Cymothoidae; genus Ceratothoa; species Ceratothoa steindachneri. The sequence goes on from OZ018333.1 coordinate 43,570,364, forward strand.
ACGCAAACTAGAGAACACCCTCTTTCGAACCACAACGCTACCATTATGACTGCCAGACGTAAGCGAAATTATTTCGCCAAATAATTACCTGATAACCACATTTAGCGTGTACATCTTTCACACTTAGAAATAAAACTCTACCTATGCAGTGCTCTTTACTTCCTTCTCTCACACTTAGAAATAAAACTCTACCTATGCAGTGCTCTTTAATTCCTTCTCTCACACTTAGAAATAAAACTTTACCTATGCAGTGCTCTTTAATTCCCTCGTTTATCGAATTCAGGTACAGAAATTTACAAAATAAATTTAACAAAATGAAAGAATTCAAATAAAAAAAATGAGTGGCCCCTTTGCGATCCCATAGGGATCCCTGGACCCCAGTTTGAAAATAACTGATGTAAAACAAGATAAGGGGTTCAAATTTCGTTCGAATCGGCTGAATAGTTACGATGTTATTGACAAACACTCATTGAAAATTAAAACGATTTCCATCTGACCGAACGACCTACGGACCTTCATAGTCACTTATATAGTGGCGTTCACGCGACTATAAAGTAGATAAGTAGAGAGGTACTTAAATGGATCGAAATTTGGTTTGCCGAACGCAGGTAGATTTGTTTTAAATGGGATTAACTCACGTTGGCGATCGATCACTAGCGGCATCCCTCAGGGATCATTTCTTGGTCCATTTCTGATTTATTTTATCGATTTTCACAATAATTTATTATTCAAAATTTCAAAAGTGGGGAGGATAAAATTTAGAAAACGGAGCCGAATATTGGAATGTTGTAATAAATTCACAAAGTCACTTAACGTAGTGGAATGGACCGAAAAGTATTGGATGAAGTTTAATTCTTCGTGAAAATCAAGGTATTGTACTTAGGACACCAAAATCCCTAAAAGTGTACAATGTGGGTGGCCACATTCTAAACCCAGTTATGTTGGTTAAAGCAACCTAACCTTTTAGTTACAAAACAAGAATTTTATATTCAAATCAAATCATATGAAAGATGTGAGAATGCATCGATGGTGGTGGCTGTGAGAGTGAGATGGAATGGTAAGCAGTTATTGAATGGGCAAACTGAGATCCTCGGTTTCCATTCCTTCTACCTTTGAAGTTTACACTGTATAGATAATTGTATGTACAGATCAACGCACACCGCCTTGCTTGAATGAACGCGTGAGCGATAATGATTTCACTGTACAATTTCAATCGGGCGTTAAGTAACAACATGTAAGTAAAGTAACAACATGTAAGTAAAGTAACAACATGTAAGTAAAGACTCTCAGCAGCCAGCATTAAGATTGGATAGGCAAAAAGTTCTTCTTAAGTTGACGAAGAGTTTCCCTCCGTGTCCGTTTTTAGAATACATGTGGTTGTATGTACGTATCAGGGTGCAACCTAAGGCAACTACACTAATTCCTGAGCTTAGAAATTGACCGTACGAAGAAAGCCTTTGCTCCTTAGACCAATTATCTATCGCAATTGGGTGATAGAAATTGTATCGGCGATAAACTCAAAATGACTACAGTTATGAAATGACAGAAATGTGGAGTTGGAGGAAGGGAACAAGCGATAAAGGTGTATAGCCAGAATGGCTAAAGGTGAGACCCAGGAAATTGGGGGAGAGGGAGAGTGGCAAAGTCTTTCCGAGGCGAATAAAAGTCCGCTCGAGAGCGCCTCAAATGCCCCGGGGTCAACTCAACAAGTGTTTAAGGTATGTGCAAAATACTTTCTCTTTCATTGCTCTTTTTCTTGGTTATTTTTTTTTCTTTAAAGGTTTATTTTTCCTATTATTTTCCTTTTATTTCTCTTTAAGATTTCATAGTATTTTCCTTTTAGTTTTCATTCTTTTATTTTCCTTTCATTATACTTTTCCTTTTCCTTTCTTTCTTTTTTCTTTCCTCTCATTCTCAATTCATTTTCCGCCCTGGAATCTTACGACCCCGAACCTTCCTACTCCCCTCGGTATACAGTAGTAGTAATAGTAGTATTTAGCCAACCTCCCTTTATCCAGGCGGATCCCGACGGATAATGAAACAGACATAAAGGTCAGTATGACAATCGTTGATGAGCCCGAGGGCACCAGGGGACGGTCCTCTTTGGGAAGAGGTGCCAGGAAGTTTTGTGTTTTGATACCAAACAGCGTTCAGGTGGCACCTTCGTTGCCTCGAGGCAGAGGGATCTGTTCCGCATCAGAGGTATGTGGATATAGATACCCATCGAAAGGATTCCTTGGAACAGAGAATGTGTGTGTGTTGTGCTGCGAAGACAGGAGAGGAAAGAAAGCAATGTAGTAATTGTGTGATGAGAAGGGAAAGATCTACCCCCCCCCCCGAATACAGGGCTGAGCACAGCGCCTCTACCGATTGGTAGCCAGATCTCTCCGTGCGCTGACGTTTGTGTCCGCTCTTGTCGGGATCGAACCCGGTACCGCGACGCTGACAGACCAACCTCGTATCCACTCGGCTATCAAGAGGTCGATATAGAGTGAAGGGTTTGAATGGATGAATGAATGTATGGTTGTTTGAAAGAGCTTAGATAGAGTAACGTTTGTCAGTGTGTGTAAGGATGTGTGTATGACTTCATAAGATCATAAGAGTTTTAGTTCTCAACTTGTGTTACAAAGAGGGGAAGTGTAATTCACAAAATAAAGATGTGTAGATGCAAACATGCTTGTCAAACGGAGCAGTGAGATGTAATAGCAAGTAACATTAGTGGCTATGAGGAAGATGTTTGAGTTCATATGGGAAATCGAGGAACGAGAGTGTATGGTGGGCAAGTCATCGTAAAACAGGTAAGGTAACCTCCAGAGATGAAGGTGCTGGATGCAGATCCATATGAAAGTGTGTGCGAATAAGATTTGATGCCTTGCGTGGATGAAAAAATGGCCACAGAAATGACTGCTGATGTATGACGGTCGAGGGGGAGAATAATCTGCAGGTTAACGTAAAATGTGTATTAACTATTGACGTAGAATGTATCAGGCGGCTGGGGGGAGGCAGGTTGGCAGGCAGGCTGGTAGGTAGGCAGGTAGGCTGGTAGGAATGCAGGTAGGCTTGTAGGCAGGCAGGTAGGAAGGCAGCAGATAAGCAGACAGGTAGGCATGTGGGCAGGAAGGCAGACAGGCAGGTAGGCAAACAAGCAGCAGACAAGCAGGCAGGCAGGTAAGCAGGCAGGTAAGCAACTAGGCAGGTAAGCAGGCACGCAGGCAGGCAGGCAGGCAGGCAGTAAGGTGTGTAGGCGGGTGGTGGATGGATGGATAGTTTTATAGATAGCTAGTTTTATAGATAGCTAGTTTTATAGATATATAGTTTTATAGGTAGATAATTTTATCGATAGATAGTTTTAGAGATAACCAGTTTTTCAAATAGATAAATAGAGAAAGAGAGAGAGAGAGAGCGATAACGAGAATACGAACTCTGCAACCGAGAGCTGTTGCTGAGCGCGGGTGTAAAGAAAAGGTCTTTTCTCTCAAATCAACATTTATGTGGCTGAGGCTCAGGGAAGCATTCGACTTGTTGTTGAGTCAGTACAAGTCCTGTCAGTTACCGACGAATAACAAATAATATATATATATATATATATATATATATATATATATATATATATATATATATATATATATATAACGCCTTTAGCACCGTAAGTAGCACGTTAGAGCATAATGTTTTACATTTGTTGCAGCGTGAATTATTCGTAATTAGTTTACACGAGGCATTTGAGGCGATTTGGTGGGTCGTTAATAAATTAGGTTTTTACTTTAAGTAGTTAATACATTTTTTGTTAACCTTCAAATTAACTGCGGAGAGAAATGAGCAAAGGAAATTCCAATAGGGACGACACTCAGTTATTTATAGAACCTTCGGAAAAGCCATTGTGAATAGTTGAGGGGACAATTTTATATTATAATAAGAGGCTTGATGTTAACAAAAATTAACGTTTTACTTCGCAATTTTTTCTCATCACACATTCAATAACAAAAATGGTGAATGGTATAAAGGAAAACTTTGCCACCCATGATGTAGACTTTTGCGTTTCTTGATCGTATTGGGTCCGTTTTTACCAAATTAAATCCTTTTTAGGACTTATTTGCTCTCCTATCCCTCTCGAAATGTAAATACTTTTAGAATTTTAAACATGTCACTAAGTTCTGCACGAAATCGCCTCTTTGCGAGTGATACTAGATAGTTCTCGGGATCGAAAGGGGTTCTTCGTACGGTTTATTTCTAAACTCCGGCATTGGTGTAGTTGCCCTGAGTGGCAAGCATTTATGATAGCTATACATCCGTGTTCAGGAAGAAACACCAAAATGGCGCTCTCTACTTGAGATGTGGACAAACGAGGGATACATGTAGAAGATGAATTATATCTTTCAACATAAACATGAAATTCTTTGCAATGAATACCACCATCTTTTTATAGCTTTCTTAATAGTTCTGTTGTAGGTCAGGTATGACCTCCGTGACCTTCGATTGCCTCCCTCGATGCAGGCGCGGGGGAATGCCTCTTTTTGGCGTAGGTCACAACAAAATTATATACGAGTGCTTATTCTACCTTTGGCTGATTTCAGTCAAATGGCTATGTTGTTTTGGGTATCAAACAGGGGAAACCAAAATAATCTTTATTTCTATAGAAACAATAAAATTTAACAATAAAGGAGACACTATGGGAAGTACACTAGACTAATTGATTTAAATGGATGCTTCGGCACGAGCCGCGATCATTCACAAAGGACTAACCGAAAGAAAACGGGAGGAGGGGATAATGGGGGATTCATTGAGGTCGAATGGCGTCGCGCCTCTTCAAAGTCGATAGATCGAAAGCGTAAATGTGTTACAATTTCCGTGGTGAACCTCGAGGGTTTGGATCGAGGGAGTATTCTCGCAGGATGGAGCTGAGCTGGTCATTGCAGAAGGACGAGGATTCACGTTGCTTGACTGTCGTAAATTCTGAATAAATGTTTCTTGCCAGCGGGCCCTTTGGGTGCGGAGGTCGCTTGAGAATTTGCGCGTCGTGTCCTTGGCTGATTCCGACGAATACTGAGTTTTTCATGCCCATGCTGGAAATTATATACGGAGTCGCCGGAAGCGATTTCTCTGGCCGCCGGAAGCGGGTCCCACTCCATCTGAAGGGGTGCGGTGGAAGTGAAATTCACACCCTCTCGCTGATCTTTTTCCTGGACTTCAGTTTGGTTCGTCTCAGCTCGTCTTATCGCCCTTGAAATTTACCCAAAGACGTCGATTGATGGTTTTCTTATCTGTGAGATACTCCCTAGGCCTCTGTGCCTGCGTGACTCTCTCTCTCTCTCTGAAAAGATCGATTGATTATTCGACACGTTTTGGTCTCCCTAGGCCTCTGTGCCTGCGTGACTCTCTCTCTCTCTCTCTCTCTCTCTCTGAAAAGATCGATTGATTATTCGACACGTTTTGGTCTCCCTAGGCCTCTGTGCCTGCGTGACTCTCTCTCTCTCTCTCTCTCTCTCTCTCTCTCTCTCTCTCTGAAGAGATCGATTGATTATTCGACACGTTTTGGTCTTCCTTAAGGTCCTCTTCTAAGGAAACAAATTCTAGAATTTGGCCGTGCATTTGGTAAGCCGCCTTTAAATTTCGAAATTTTTGCATTTACATATGTTAAAATACATATCATACACCCACTTGGCTGCCTACCTATGTCCCGATATAGGTCCGCCACATCGGATCTAAAAACGATTCTGTTTTTGAACTTTGTGTCATCTGCACGGAGATTCTAGTAATTAAACCGCTATCAAGGTCATTTATGCATACAAAGGACAAAAATTAGCCAAGGGTAGATCCTTGAGGACCTCTACCTTCAACCTCTAAATGGGGCCCACTTAAAACCAGCTCCGGTCAGCACAATCTAATGTAAACGATTTGAGGTCCAATTTTCTATCCACTTTGGTATTTTTCCTCTTCTCTGATCAATTTAAGTTTCAATAAAACCCTTTGATGTGGAATGGCATCGAAGGCTCTTTCAAAAACCAACAATACCCACTCTTCTGTGCTCTTCATCGACAGATATCAATTTAAAAAAAAATTCCAATATATTAATTAAATACACGAATCCCTCTCCCCCCTCCCGCAAATTCATGGTGTATCTAGTATCAGATTATTCGAATCAGTGATCCAGGATCCTCTCCATCATTACCGATCCTAAGATATATTAATAAGTGAAATTAAACTAAGAGGACGATAGTTACTCGGATTGGTTTGATCCCCTCTTTTTAAATATTGGGGACACCTTAGGTGTTTTAAACTCTGATGGTACTACCTTGACCCTCTTTCGCAAATTGAGTGTTAGGTGAAGCATGGGCAACCATGATACTCCTGACACTTGTAGGATTGTGTGTCCCCCCCTCTTCAAAATCCCCACTCCCAGCCTCAATGCCTCTAAGAGGATCTGAAGCCATCTTCCACACATTTTCACTTCCACGAGCTTCGCCACATGCTGCTGCTGCTGCCATCAGAAGGATTGCATGCTCTCCCCTACTAACCTCACCCGCTGCTCTTCTTTCAAGCTCAACTAACTGCAGGAGGATCTGCAGCTTTCTTCTTCATATTTTTCACTTCCTCCATCTTCACCACTTTCTTTACAGATCTCTCCTTTCAAATTTTCTGCGCAGGAGCCCTCGTTGGGTGTCGCTTTGAAGTAAAGAAGCTCCACCCCCATACTTGACAGATTAAGGACCCTACACATTGGTTTAACTTATCCCCTCTTTAACTCCCCAGGGTGAGTGGAGTAAACGCATTCAGGGCCAGAGCCAGGAACAGGGGCCCTCGATCGATTCTTCTTGTTTACATCTAATAATTTCGACGTGACTAAATTGGTCGTTGCCCCAAATCGAGTTCTTCGCTTAGTGGGGATAGACTTGAGAACCCCTCAACAGTGAAATGCTAAATTAAGATATTTACCGAGGTCAGAATTTCCCATGAGAAGTCCTTCTCTACTCCAAATCGGTCCTATAACTTTTCCTATGGGCTTTCAGCCTTTTACAGAATTATAGAAACAATTTGGCTTGAATTTAGTCCATTATTTTATCCCTGTTTCTTCTAGCTTTATTTGATCACCCTATATATTTCCCCTGATTTACTTCTGATTCACTATTTTTTAACTCTTTTTAGTTTCTGTTGTCCTCTTGAATTGATTTCCTGATTTCACTCCTTCTCTTTCATTTGTGCAAACTAGATCGGACTTTATCTAGGCTGATTATGAGTCGCCGATTATCTAAATAAATAGCCTGAGCCTTCCTATAGTGAATGAGCTGCCCGAATCTTTCGCTCAGACGATTCCAAAGAACACCAAAATTGTAGCTGCCCAAAAGCGGTATCAACTGTTTGCTAACATCTGGTATCATGTTTTCAGACCACGGAAAACATTGAAATTTCAGCTGACCAAAGGCGTATATTAGTTTATTCTCTTATTTGATATTAATTTACCGTTACTTTAAATTTGACCATGTGTCATATCTGCAGTGGTTCATCCACCAGAACGTTTTGGAACAAGTACTCATCCATAATGAGAAGTAAATCCTTTATGGTTTGGCCACGCGGGGGTTCCCCATCGTTTCGTCCTCTTGATCCGATGAATTCGCCATAAAGTCAAAGTTTGTAAAGTTGAAATCCCGCAAATTACTGTTGTGTTTCTTGGGATGAGAGATGAGGGCCGATAAAACATACGATTACAATCGCATTTTGGATTACCCAGAATGAGAAAAGGGAAGAAGAAAAATGATCGATGAAGAAGGCGAAGCACACTAAGAGGAGGAGGAGGAAGACGACGAAGAACAAGGGGAGTGATACGCTTAGTGAAAGTTTAGAGTGAAATGCGAGAGGAGGAAGATGATAGTAAATTAAATAGAAAAACAGACTCAAGCTAATTAAAGATAAGCAGAAGAGAGTTTAAAGTCCCTTTTAAGCGAAAACCAGCGAGGGATATCGCCAGAAAGCGTGTAATGAGTAATCAGTGAAGAAAGTTCTGAAGACGAAAATGATTGGAAGATCCACCGCAGATCCTTCCACAGGAATTTTAATCGGGATGTAACACAACTTTGGGCGCTGAGGTCAGGAGAGTACATAATCATCCAAATTAAAGCAGCAACATGGTTGTCCACGCTAAACCTGACATTTTCTGCCCTGAAAGTGCTCATGTAAGGCATATCAGTAGTATGGGTCACAAACTCAGCGCGAAATCCCCATCCTTGCTGGTCTGACGTCATTGATGACACCATGTGAAAGAAAGGAGGTTCAGTCCAACACCCACAAACACGCAACTGCTGATACAATGAGAGAGAACCTCCACTAACGCAGCCATACTTGAAATAAGCTTATATCTGGCAAAGATGGGGTTGATTGCTTTGCATAAGGGTCAAAAGGGATAAAAAGGCGAGATTCTATGAAATGTCGTCCGCCTAGAGCTTTTACGAGAACATCTTCTTGCAACACTGAGGAGATATCGTTGATCTACGAAGGGAATAGTGTGACATTGAGGACTCTTCCCTGCGAGGCACCATTTTATTCTTGCTGGATTCCTGGTAATTGAGAGGGGAGTTCACCTTTCGTAATAATAGAGGATGAAGGGAAGACGCATCACTCGTAGAAACTGGAGAGGGGAAACTTCCTCCCCACGATTAGAGTCCTGCAGCGGCACTTGAGAAAGGGCAAGGAGGCCGCCTCCCTTTGATAGGTTGTGTCCGAGGGAAACTCTGAAGTTCGTGAAGTAGAAACACCTTTACCGCAGTCAAGTAGGCGGAGGGGAGCTCCTCAACCATTCAAATGGTGCCTCTAGTTACCTCGTCCTCCCCGGCATCGAGGTAGAACGAGGGCGCTCATGGAGGCGGCTCTCCTATTGATTCTGAGCGAATTCCTTTATTTCCTATACTTGTGGCCATCATGACAGATCTCCCCCCTCAAATACATGATAGGTAAATACTATGACATCCCAATGGCTTGGGTAGTGAAGGCAAAACTCCTGCCCTCATGGGATCAAAAAATTCCCGAAGAAGATCATTTACACATCATATTCTGCCCATGGGTACGAGCTAAGAGAGGCTTTGACAACAGGGCCCGCCATTCAAGCGAAATTGTCCTCGAGCTATGAACATAAAGCGTAGTGCGGATGTGGCCACCTTTGATGTGTATTGGAAGAAGGTGAGCAGAGTGGAGGGCCCAACACACCCGAGGCCTAATACTTGCCTTAGCCGGCGAACTTTCGCCCCTCGTAGCAGGTGGGGATCTCGTGGCTTTATCCTGGCACTGAGCTCGGTTAGGATAAGAGGTTGAAAATGGGCAGAGCCGCCATGACCAATTTGGAGAGGAAGAACAAAAGTCGGAATAGGGGAACAAGGGTGAGTAATAAAGAAGAATAGAGGTAGGCAGATCATCTAAGGAGTAATGTATGTGATGACCAATTATTATCATATTCCGGCACTGGGTCATCTCGGGAGGACGTGCAATCGCTCCTGGCATCATGTGTAGTGAAGTAGACAAGGTACTATTCGCTACGGGTCCTTAGTGCTAGTTTTGGTGACCAAGTAGATGGGATCGTCTTGAATAAAGGTTGGCCCCGTCAGAGGGATCAAGTCAATCCAGGGCGCGGCCATCTCCCTTTGCACTCGGGTGGGAGGAGGGGCTGCTCTTCCAAGTATCAGGTTTACTAGGCTACACAGGCTACCTCATTACGGAATAGAGAGAAATGAGGAGGTAAAGACAGACAGAAAGAAAGAGTGACAGACAGACAGATAGAGACAGAGTGAGTGCGGGATAGACAGGAGAGAAACCGTAGTTTAGTCAAGACGATTTACGTAACTCCTGAATTTTTTTTTTCTGTTTAATGTGCGTCAACCCATCGGGTCATAGGCACAGTCAGGAAAATAATACCACCGACGTAAGGAAAACTTGACAAATTTAGGTATCATGAGTTCCTGTTTCCTGATTTTCATATTCACTGATGTGCTCGAAATCCATTCTGAATATAGGGCAGAAAACCTCCATTACATTTATAAAAGGCAATGGCCATCAGCTCATTTAATGAGTATATCTTTAATACACTAAAATCAATTAAGACATTTAATTTGAATAAAAATTGTATACATGTTTAATACAGCAAAATAAGCTCACACATATCGCTTAAATGGTTGTTGTGAAAATACGGAGTTGTCATTTTATGAAATATTGAGATTCTGTTTCCCTAATTACACAATAAAAACCGGCAATCTAAGTCGGTTAGGAGAAGTGTAAGAGATGGAGGAGTTTTACGATGCCTAATACCGACTCTTGCATGAGAAAGAAAGCAGAATTGGAGTGGTTTTATCCAGCGTTCACAGCTGTGTACGACTGGAATATGCGTCAGTGTGTGTGAAACTGCTGTTTGGAGGTACATAACCTAATACGGTCAGGTGAGCTCTATAAATTAGAGAAATCAATGGATGAAGACTTGGGTTATATTCGTGTTCCAAATGGAAACGGCCTTTGTGTGTGTGTGGAAAAGAACCATGACTGTCTCGTCCCACCCGATCTTTACAAAGTAGATTTCGGGAAAGTTCCGCTCGGAGGGAAAGCAAAAAGTTGGTTAAATTAATTATATATATATAACTAATTGAACTAAATAGCGAATTAATTGACTGTTAATAGAAACCATTTCATAGGAAAATAATATTTATTTGCGAAATTAATTTTGGTACGAAGTTCGCCATAAAGATTTTCGGCAATCTTCAGACAAAAACTAGTCTCTCAAATATATATATATATATATATATATATATATATATATATATATATATATATATATATATATATATATACCAGGCAATGGCTTCACCAATACCCCTTAAGGGGGGGGGGAGCTTGCGCTTGTCTATTATGATTAAAATTTAAAATCTAAAAAAAGCGGCCATAGGGAAATTTTTATAGGTTTTCTGAACTTCGCCAATTATAATAATTTTAAAAAGAACTTTAAACTAAATTTTTCCCTTTCAAAATATCGTTGCTAAAACATAGTTATAGAAGAAATTATATAAAAATACATTTTGCGAACTTCACCATTTTGTTTTTTGATATTATTAAAGAATTATTAGAAATAACTTTGATAAAAAAAAATCAGTCATAACAAAACTAAGATGAAATTATTATTCAAATACTGAAATAAATCCCCGTCATAAATATAGAGTTAGTGATGATATATATATATATATATATATATATATATATATATATATATATATATATATATGTTGGAAAACTCACAAAGTATCGCGTGAGTAAGCAATAAATGCACCAAAGCCCACAGGGAAAATTAATACGAGAATTCCAATTACTTTCGAACTTTATTTCGAGTTCTTCATCAAAGAATAACAGAAGTATTGAAAATTGTAATATTCATAAGGATGATACAGACGTGAGGAAACGCGCACAAAAAGCAAAATACCAATCAATAAAATGAATTAATATGAAATGGAAACCTTAGGATGAGCGAAGATAAATACAAAATAAGATCATTAAATCAGGTACATTCAAAAGACTAAAGGTTGACGAGAGGATTAAAATACCGCCTAGACAATTAAGGAAGGAGAAATTCTTAACGAGAGATTAACCTCAGAGGTCAGGATCTAAAAAACCAAGGTTGAAAAAGTACAAATGTTCGAAAGTCTTGACTCAAGTGGAAATAAATACAGACAAAAACATAAGTATACATGGATGCACACAAAAGAAAATTAAATTGTTTAATAAAATTAATATAAATATTTAGTCTCAAATTAAAAGTTTCGACAGTGCATTGCGAATATAATTTAAAAAATAACCATCAAGTTTTTATAAGCCAGGACTTAGATTAAAATTTGGGAATTTACTAATAAATTTTGATTCAATGATATTTCGAGAAATTGTATCGTTATTATGACATGATTTTAGCAGAATTCCAATCAATATTGTGATTAAGATATGACATAGGAACATATTAGGTTGAGGAATAAGTTCTTGCGTTTTTTTTAATGTTGTGTTGATTTAAGTTTTGTTAACGTGATTTGTGCACATATAAAGAAACAATAATAAATAATGAGAGCAAAATTTGCAAAGGTTAGGCTACGTCTCTTAACAGCCTAAACTATTAGGCATTTGCTTAGGCTACGTCTTGAAGTTGAGTAATAAGTAATTGCGGTTTATTTAAAAGTTGTGTTAATTTTAATTTTTGTTCTGTAACCTCAAAATGGAATGTCAAGTTGAAAGAAAGGCGCATTTTTGACAATTGTTGTTATTCATTTTCAATCGAGACGGGAACAATGCAAACGCAGCCAAATCTCGTCGCCATATTTGTGCTGTGTACGGAGAAAATGTTTTATCTTAAAGGACAGATCAATGGTAGTTTTCACGTTTCAATAACGGTCATTTCAATCTTAATGACGAAGAACGTTCTGGTCGCCCAATTAAGTTGGATGAAGATCAATTGAACGACCGTCTTCATGAAAATCCTTGTCAATTGACTAGAGAATTGGCTGTACAATTGGCGTGCTATCATAAAACTGTAGTGATTCACCTTCATTCGATGGGGAAAGTTCAAAAACTCGGTGCATGGGTTCCGCACGCTTTGAGCGGAAGCAACAAACTTCAACGCTCCACGATTGCCGCAGGTTTGCTTGCTCGTTACAAGGCTACTCGTGGATATAAGGACAGATTTCTTCACCGTATCATCACTGGCAACGAAAAGTGGTGTGTTTATGTCAACATGAACCATCGAAAACAATGGATTAGCCCCAATAAAAAAAACAGTTCCGCGATTAAAGCAAGTACTTCATCCACGAAAGACGATGCTGTGTGTGTGGTGGGATTGTGAAGGCATCGTTCTTTATGAGCTACTTGCAAACAACGAGATTTCAATGCAGAACTCTACGTTCAGCAAATATATCGACTCGCCGAAGCTATTCTTGAAAAGCGACCTCATCGACGTTATGGAGCCCTTCTGCAACACGACAATGGTCGTCCTCACATTGCCAGTATGATCAAAGACGCCATCCAAACGCTTAATTGTGAACTCCTGCCGCATCCTCCATATTCGCCAGACTTGGCTCCATCAGATTTCCATCTGTTCCAATAGCTCTCCAACAATTTGCGCGGCGTTTCGTTCACTACTGATTTGGAATTAAGAACCTGGTTAGACGAATTCTTCGAGTCAAAATCCAGAGATTTTTATTGCAGAGGCATCGAAAAACTAGTTGAACTTTGGGAAGAAGTCGTAAATAAAAACCGCGGATACATCATTAATTAAATTGAATACTGTTATCAATTAAAAATGAAGTTTTTCTAAAATTGTTAATGGTAATAAATGAATTTGATAAAACCGCAAGAACCTATTCCTCAACCCAATATAATGAGTTGCTTTCTTCGCCACGACGGACATTATATTTATGCTGAGAAATTCGTTTTTTAAACATTTAACTGATTGGTCAAAGTAATATTTAGAACAATCGATACATTTTACGCAATATACATACTAGACAAATGCCTAGAGATTTCAAAATATGAGGGAGAGAAGCAAAGGATGGATTAAAAGAATGTACCAGAGTATTCTTCTTATTAAAAGGCGCGCGAGGTTCAAAAAGATAAAAAAACTTTTTAGCTCCCTGAAGGCATTTATCAAGGAAAGGAAAAGGATAGCGAAGTTTATGGCCTATGTCAAAAATTTGGGAAACTTCAGAGTCAAAGAATTCAGGACTAACTACACGAAGTGTACGGAGAAACATTGAAATAAAAATAGATCCTTTGACTTTAATATGGTGAGAGGAGTAAAAGTGAATATAAGAAGAAGAATTAGTTGGTTTCCGATAGACAGAGAATTTTAAACCAGAAGGCGTGATGGAAGAATTGCCTTAGTACTTAATGTTTGTTGCGGTTTTATAGCTAATTCCCAAGTGAGAACAGAATCGCGACTGAAGTGAACGTAGTTGGCTTCCCATTTATGTTCCCTTCTTACAGCTGGGGTAAGTAAATCTATATACAATGTACGAACTCATCAGTGCAAGAATAATATCCGAGTGGTTATTGTAATGGCATGGAGAGCGAAGAGCGCGCGATGGCATAGGTTCGAACTCCACCGATTATTTCCTTTCTTTAACGGGTAAAAGAGTTTATATTATTTATTACGTTTGATATCTCTCTACTTCTTCTTTCTTAATCTATCTATGATCCTTTTTTGGCCTCATAAAAAAAGATGAACTCGCTTTTGTATCATCTTTCCTGAGGTGAAAGTGTGCTATCGGCAAAGAGAGCTCAGCCATAGCTTTCTGATTAGATTCCCATAGATGAAGAGCTTACAGTTGCAATTTAGGGAATGACTTCTAATAAAATCTTTAGAAGGGCAGTTTTATTGGTCTCTCGCCAAGGCCTGTGAATATATTTATTCAAAAAGGGTCGATGGATGTGAAATGGTAGCGAGACAAAAACAAATGAGATAATTTCGAATCGCCTTTAGGTTTGTGGTAAGGAAGGAAAATAAATTTCCTGCTCTTTCCTTCGAGAGCGTTTCAGTGATTATTTCAATGTGAATTGTTTAATGTAAAACTTTTCGAGAAGTTGTGGTGAACAAAGAACTTCCCTCCAATGTGAGCGCAATAACGCGAAAGCTCGTACGATGGTAGTTGTTTCGTCCATTCTAAATTGTTATCTAAATTGGTTCTAAAATTTACACGTCTGACAGATAGTAGAAGATGATTTGAAGAAAGTCTTGAAAGCGAAAAACGGCTTGTAACATGTAAAAATGTTAAAGCATTAAAATATGACAAACGTTATCCTCATGAGCCATGTTGAGCCTGGCCGAATAGAGAAAGAACCCATGTAACTGCACTAATGCTACCCAGTTCCCTTTATATGTCTATCAATCAAAATCCTAATTAAGGCATCAACGAATGGATGGTTCAGAGTTGTGGGATTCTTGATCGTAGCTTTGGTAGTTTAAAATGGAAGGGTTTCACTCGTAAGCCGTAGTAAGATATAAGTTCGATCTTTGTTGGCTCCTTTGAAAAGGGCGTTTAGAAGACCTGGGACATTGCCAATGTTTTCATGTGTTTCTCATAGAAGTGAAATATAACAACATATTATCTCGAGTTTTTTAACAGGAAAAGAACATTAAAAGTCTTAATGAGCTCTACTGGATCAAATTTGAAGCCAATTTGTGTATGTTTTGGACTAATTTTGTAAGTTGTGTGAAACTAAAGGATTGTATAGTTGTTTATTTAAGATTATGAATATGCTTCGCAGTAGAAGATGATTAAATTAAAAAGTTATCTAAAAAAAAGCCCCCAAAATGGTTCATTTAAAAGCGCTTAATATTTTGTGATGACGATTGAGCCGAAGTAGCATGAAAAGAAATTTAAAGAGTCGAAACGGGGTAGTTGCAGTAGTTTGGGGCACACTTAATTCTCATACGAGAATTTGATGAAATACCCGTCGAACACCTAGCTAAGAAAATACTTTTGAACTTGCAAAGAGTGAGTTAAGTTTAAATAAGGAAGGGTGGTGGTTAGGTTTAGAAAACCTTTAAAATCATGAATGTCCCAAACAGGCTTGTATAACCCACCTTTCTTTGTAACAAGATGCAATGATGTGGCAGAAAGCGAAGTGATGGCTTGATCAAGACTTTGTTTTTATCTTTGCAAATTCCTCTTCTGGGCCGTGAACTTTGTTTGAGCCAAATGTTTTTAACGAAAGTGCAGATGGCGAATATTTGTTTATATGCAATTTTTGGGTGTGTGTTTAACTGGTTGACCAGACACTGGAAGAGGAGTAAAAGGGGGAAATGAGGGAGGTAATTTTGCGTGTTGTGGGACGCAAAGCTGAGAAACTTTCCATAACACTTAGTGAGCAAAGTTCATGAACAGGCTCAGTCAAGGTGACTCGGAGGACTTGAGTCCTTCCAGAGACTTGTCTCTTAAATCAAGGACCAGCGAATGGTTCTGCAATAAATCAGCCACAAAAAATGAAGCAACCTACTTCTTCGAATAGAGGGAGAGGAGAAAATCGAGTTAGATTTTTAGTCGCGTGCGGCTCTATATCTCACTATGTCGGTCGGTTGGTCCCCGTTTTGTTTTTTTATTTTTGGTAATAACATTGTAACTATTCAGCCGATTCTAACACACTTTGAAACATTTATGTTGTTTACATATTCTTTTTAAGGATATAATTGCTAAAGTCCTCCTTAGGTTAGACAGGGAATTATTTTGTTTTGGCAATAACATCGTAACTATTTAACCGATCCTAACGCAATTTGAAACCCTTATGTTGTTTTACATACTCTTTCGAATGATATAATTGTCAAAGTCCTCCCAAGTTTAGCCATGGGATTATTTGGCAATAAATTCATAACTATTTGGCCGATTCTAACAGAATTTGAAACCCTTATGTTGTTTTGCATTATCTTTCGAATGATGTAATTTCCAAGGTTTGTCCGAAAATTATTGAAGGTTTTGAAGGTCGTAAATTCCTAAATCAGAATAAGTGAGAGCAGGCGACTTTTGTTCAGCAGACCTTGTTAAAAATTAGAGAATACGTGAGTGATTTGGATATAGTGGATGGGTAGTCTCAGGATTTGTCTGGTTTGGCACGTTTTACAAAGATGAAGCAACTGGATGCCACAATTTGTCAGTTGGAGATTACGGAAAAATTGGCAGGCGTGCTACATTCCATGGGGACGTGGATCCCATTTATGGACTCCCCAACGTGGCGGTAGCTATTCGACCCCTGCACTTTCCCTATGGATGAGTCGTAGGTGAGTTGATCGTGTCTTTCAGTCTAAAAGAGTAAAAGAGTCCCCGGGTGAGGCTAGCTTGTCAATGTTTGGCACCTTGAGCAGACGTTTTGTGATTTATTTGAGTGAACCATTGATTTATATATATGCGAACTTATATTAAAGCTACACTGTACCACTTTTTATTAAAAATAAATCAAATTATAGCATGAAAAATCAATTCCAGAATGTAGTTGCTCTAACTGGCCGAATCCATTGTTTAAAAGGTAACCTGTATAATTATTTTTATTAATTTCAAAGGATTATTTTATTTTTCCGAATAATCAACAAAAACTTAAATTCGATACTACCATATTTTAGTATTCTTGTTAATATCTATCAATCAAGAAAAAAATCATCGCTCGAAATGCGCCAAAGTGTTGTGAAGAGATGGTCGGTGAGAAATTAATGAAGTTATAGAAATAGAACAAAAAGGGAAAGTAAGATCAGTGTTTTGGTAAGCGGGTGTCTTCCTTGCGCCCACACTCACACATCGACTAAGCAATCACGTTTGCACACAAATACACGCGTGTGCACAGTCCTCTGTTGGCTTAAGAAGTAATTTTTCGCATCTAGCAAGAGTCTTTATTTGCAAGGGAGCGCCATGCTTGGGTGTGTGCGTATGGGAAATGCAACCAGCACCCTCCAATACTAAAATTGGATAGATTTTACTTAATTACTTGGAAGGTTGGGTGTTTATCGATTCCTATGAAATAAACTTCTAAGTAAAAGTATGCACTTGACAAGCACCAAGTTGAACGCCCTTTCGGAGAGGCCGTCGCAAATTCCAAATGGTTGAGGCAATCCGCTTATAATTCTTTGCTTATCAAAGCCTTGAAACAATACCACAAATTCGCTAGACCCTCTCATCTAGGGGTAAGATTCCTATAATATCTTAGGCTCATTTAAAGGGATGTAACAATCGATAACTTCAATTTTATCTCTATTCAAGGGTTTAGTAGAATAGAGGCTCTTTCGGTGAGTAGCCATTCCTGTTCCAATACGGTTTTCGATAATGCAAACGGATTCCCATCAGACAAATGTGATTAAATGCCGCTTATAGAATTTAATTCTCTTTCTAGGCAACTGTTCACCTTCCCGTTTGTGTATGGTCTATTAAATAAAAATGAGAGAATGGATTTTCTTTTATAAAATAATGGTCGCTTTTACCACCAACATAATCGTAAAGGACATCGTCTATGTCAGCAAAATTACTTTTTTGTTACCACTAAGCGAATTGGCTTGAATAGTCTCATGAGTCGATTGCTCCATTCTATTTAGTTGTTTCATATAAAATATCCTTTTGAAAATAGTAAATAGAATATAGGATAGAAGAGAAGATAAAATGAATATTTAATAAAAATATGATCCATTTACCTTAATAAACTTTTGGCAAATCCATATCACAATTCTCCAAGCTTAGACGCATCTATCTGAGAAGTGTATGGTTGGTATTGTGATGGAGTAGTATTGGTCTGTGTCAATTGATGGGCAAACATCGCAGATCGCAATTCTCTTTAAAAATGGAACTCTCTTCTGTCTCATTTAGATACCACTTTTCCACTCTTTCAGCCTTACTCATTACCTTGAGATGACCTGATATGGTTGTAGCTGATGTCTCCCTTATGGTTTATTTTTGGTGCCGTGGTTCCAGACCTAAGACTACTGAACCAAACTGAGTAGTTCTCACTGTCTTGGTCGTTACCCCAAATGCTTTGATGTTATCCCATCAAATTCGAACTTGAAAATTTCTCTAATATCTTCGGTAGATGCGACGGTTGTTGTTGAGCCACAAAACAATTCAGTTGTACTCTATTTACATTAAATCTGCCCAAAAAGGTGATCATTCCGTAAATCATTTAGTGTAAAATTTTCCTTCGTGATAAAAAATGACACCTTCAGTGAAATAACCTAATAATATATAGTTTACCCGAGTTTATACGGGTGTGTATAAATGAAGCGCATCATCGCCATGTCTGTCGCTGATTAAGGAAAATATAACCATCTTTTGTCATATTTGTTTACAACCAAAAGGTAGCCTCAATCGATGCCCCAGACAAGGTCAACATACCTAAGTCGCATGCTCTTAATTATCTTACTTATTACCTTATGACCTTCAAAAATTTTATTAGTTCCCGAGCTAACCCTAGGAGGACCTTGTCAATTATATCATTCAAAAGAGAATGTAAAACATTATAAGGGTTTCAAATTTCGTTACCATCCGACCGACAACCTACGCACCGAAATAGTAACTTATAGAATCGCATGAACGGAATAAAATCGATTTTCATTAATTTAACTAATCATATCTTAGTAACCCATAGACCCATAAAAAGGATATTTTGAAACTTACAACAAACTCCTCTTTTACTCTGGTTAAAGTTTGAAAACGTACCAGTCATGCCTTCCTCACAATTCATTATATTTAAAATGGGTGTAAAAAAACAAAGTATTTTATGTATTTTAGCCAATTAATTGATGAATTGAACTTGCCCCCTGTTGACAAATTAGCCCGAGTCCCTTTGCCACAGATTTCCTGCAATGATTGTAATAATCTGTCCTTTAATTCAGTTGAATTTCCCGCTGCCCACGAAGAACTTTGTTTATTGGTTACAAAGAACTATGTTTATCGGATATGAATAACTATTTTTATCGGTTATCAAGAACTTTGTTTATCGGGTACGAAGAACTTTGTTTATTGGTTATGAAGAACTTTGTTTTTCTGTTATGAAGAACTTTATTTATCGGTTATGAAGAACATTGTTGTTCAGTTATTCTTGGTAATGAATCCGGGCATCTATCATTCCTAAATGCCTGGGTATCGACTATAAATAACCCAATGGATTATTCGATTTGGGAGTCGCTGATAAACTAAGTATATCGTTGGGAAGCGAGAACAAATTACTGGACTGGAATTAACCCTTTGATGCGCAAATTAGATTATATATACATAAAATATAATAATCCTTCAACCAATATATATTGCAAGTAAAAGTGGCTTGGAATTATATGGTTATAAATGGCACCATAGGTCCTTAAAGGGTTAAAGGACCAAATGTTACAATCTGACAGAAAATTGACATCAAAGAATTGCAACGGAGATTATCCCTGGATAAAAAGATATCCGATTAATTATTCAAAAAGAAGGTGATTAAATCGATCATTTACTTTCCCCAAATAAAGTATCAATATTTTGTACACGAAGTTTTATTTTTGTAAATTGTGAAATCTTAAACGATATAAGTTCCAAATTGGATCCATAGTGAGAATGGTTTAGTGAAAATGGCATTAATATATTTAGTGGTTAACATGTTACTTATTGGGATATGATTAGTTAAAAAACTAAGAAACTTTTCTTTTTATCTCTATGATAAATTAAATTATTGGGAGGTTGGATATCTTCTTTTTATTACCTAACTAATTCATTTTAGGTTGGATCAACTCATTTAATCCTCCATAAGAGAGGCTTTCCTAAGTTTAGTCTCGCTGATCCTGTTGCGAAGAATAATCCGCATTTGTGAGACATTTATTCTTTGGATCGTCGATTTGTTTGTTTGAATTGCGTTGTTTCGAGCGCCTCTTTTGCTATTTGGGTGAATGCGGTCAAATTGCTCTCTTTTTGTAGCTCTGCGCCGATCTTTGCGCGCGATCGCCTTCCCGTTCTTGAGACCCGTTAACGACTCGTTGTCCCCTTTCACAGGTTTGGAGGAGACGAGGCAGGTGAGGCTTCCAGATAACAATATTAATTCGTAGCTTTTTAGGCGCCACTCTATAAGTTACTATGTCGAACCGTAGGTCAGACGATCGGAGGGTCACCATTTCACTTTTCAATGAGATGTTTGGGGCAATAACATCGTAACTATTCGGCCGATTCTAACGAAATTTGAAACTCTTATGTTGTTTTACATTCTCTTTAAATTGATATAATTGCCAAGGTCCTCCCAATGTTAGTCTGAGGAGTTATTGAAAGTTTAAAAGGTCATAAGGTCATAAGTCCGAATAATTTAGACCACGCGACTTAGGTCTGTTGACCTGGATTTAAATCTGCACCTGACAAAAAGGAACTCAAATGTTTGCAAGTTCGATGTGAACTGAGTATTTTTACGCTCAGGTATGGCTGAGTGGATTATGCTTCCGTCCAGTGATCTCGGCGACGCGAAGTCCTTGATTCGAATCTGGTTATCACGCCTTTCGCTTCTTTCTTTTCTGCCGCGTCATTTTTCTGCCTCTACATTTACCGTTTAACTCTCAAGGTGTACGGGTGGTTCCCCCGCTTTGGCAAGGTTAAGAAAATTATTAAGTTAATTTCTTTTATGTTAAACCTTGCTAACACGATCGCCAGCTTTTGTTATTGGATGGTTAAATATTCGAAGTTACGGATTAAGGCACATGCGTAATCAGCGGGTACTAACTCGGTCTGGATTCTAGAAAAGTCTCGTTCTGTTTACCTCTTTAACTAACCCTGATGTCTTTCGATGCCTTTTTGTTGATAAGCGAAGTGATTCTAGAGTTTGGTTAATAAAGAAACCCTGGTTGTGGCTTGTAACCATAACCTCTAATTATTATCAAAGCTCTCTCCTTCTCTCCTATGACCAGACGATGGAGATGGAATCAATTTAATTCATAGCATTTTGGAGGACTTGGGTTATAATCCTGAAATCCGTAATGCTGAAAGTTATCCATGAAACCTAACCTTGTAATGGTTAATTTTCATAATAGTATTGCTGTTAGACCTAGGCCTCCTTCAGTTAGGGGAGTAGTAGTAGTGGTTCGCCAACCTACCTCTACGCAAGCGAGTCCCGACTGGATGATGAAATTGACATAAAGGTCAGCATGACAATTGCTGGTGAGCTGAGGGCACCAGGGGCCGGTCCTCTTTAGGGAGAGGTGCCACGAAGTATTAGACACCAAACAGGATTCAGGTGGAACCTTCGTCACCCCGGGGTAGAAGGACCTGCTCCTCGTCAGAGGTATGTGGATATAGAGGGAGGTTTTGTTAGATATATCTTGCAGATTCTCACGTTTGGGTTTCTATTTTTTTAGGCTTTGATGTTAGAGGATTTCTTTTAGTGTTAGGAATAATTATGATCGCTTTCATTTATTAACTAACCTGACCTGACCTAACTAACCTGACCTGACCTGACCTAACTAACCTAACCTAACCTACCCTAACCTAACCTAACCTAATCTAACCTAACCGAAACATTGGGGTTTCGACTTTTCGAGATTTTAAGATTACGGCTTTTGGAATTATGTCCAGCATCGAATTTTGTGATATTGACTTTTCAGAGTGATTTTGCAGTCGGAAATCTCCCTGAACTGCTCGTCTGAATTCAGGTCTTTCATGTTTTGTTAACTTTCAAATGTCTTTGGCTTGATCAATCTTCCGATAAGTCTTGGTCATAGCAATTTTAAGTGAATGTTGTGGTTGTAATTTTATGAAAAGAGAGAAGAAAAACTAAGAAAATCAGGCTAAGACATTTGGAAAATAATCACTTTTCATAATCCATGAAAATTGTATGGTGAAGGTTGGTACAACATTAAAGGCAAAGGTAAATTAATGATTAATGAGGTTTTGCCATTAAATAATGCTGAACCTGACCTGCTGGTCTTGGTACCATAGACGTTAAAGTGGATATAGTCTCACGGGTAATAATTTTCTCCTTGTTCAGGAAGAAGATCTGAGTGATTTGACCTTTCCGAAGTTGCAGCAGATCGATTTTCATCTCGCGATTTTCCAAGTCAACGCACACCTCAACTTGAGTTACTTCCTTCCATGTCTGAGAGTTATAAGGTGAGATAGAACTTCACACTTAATCTGAACAAGGCAAGGGGTTCTGTAGCTATTGCTTCTTTTGTATATTATACAGTACATAAAGGCAACCAAGATGATATGAACTACGCGGTCTTCATTATGATTTGAGCCTCAGTTTTTGCCTTATATGAAAATTTCTGACATACTTCTTTGTGGGGGACTAAATACCCCCAAAGAGGGTTCCTTTCCTACTGTGAATATTACACCGCTTTTTCAGTTCTGCTGATCAAAATTAGTAACACTGCATGGATGATTGTATCTCAGTAATTTTAACTAAAACTAAAGTTTCAACATTGTTTCCTAAGTCGTTGGCTTACATACATTCATCATGTCAAACACAGCTTAGGATCAGCCATGACACATTTTACATTTTCGACCATTTCTCTTTTCTCTGTGTTTCATTTGTCTTCCAAACTCTTGCAACATCTTCTCTGTCGCAATACCTACGTATGATAGCTGCCTACTAGATATTAAAATTCCCGTTATACGGAATTGTACGCAAACTTTTGTCCGATAAATAACCTTTATTCAGGGAAGGTAAAGGTAATTAATATTCAGTGTTTGAAAGTACATATATGTATATATATATGCAAGGCCTAGGCTACGCAGAACTTAAAATAGGTCAATCGAATTTCTGTTACCATGGAAACTTCAGAATTATAAAAATATCTGCGTTTATTCCCTTGCCAAAGCTTTATATATAAGCCTTTATTTGTGACTGTTTTAAAACAAAACATAATATTATATTTGTTGCTCCAAATAGGAAAATGTGCATCGAGGGGCGAGTACAGTGCTACCTCGTCCAGTTCAAAAGCACAAACATTGTTTTCATATGAGATATTTACTCATTGCTGAAGAAATAATTAATCTCATAAAGAAAGCGTCCCTAGGAATCTTCTAAGGACGTACTAGTCACTTTGTTCCTCTGGGTGTACATGTGAAATGTAACTGTGAAATGTTGCCTTTGGACATCAGCACTCGTCCTTGCAATATTTTCCTGTCTACTCCTTTGTAACTTAACAAATGCAGAATACTCGATTAATCAATATGTGTCTGTCTTCCAGAAAATTTGTCTCTTTCTCGTGTTTTCCATTTTCATGTACTCCATTGGCTACCAGTGGCATCTATTCCCTGGTCTCGCATTGGTTTGCATTAATTTGAGTGTCTCTTTTACCAGTCATTTCTATTGACAGCTATATTGTTACTAGTACTTGAGATTCTTGCAAGCTAAATATCATAAGATTAACATACATAATCTCTCTGTCTCTCTTTTCTACTTCTTATTCTTCTTCTAATTAATTTTCTCGGAGAATGAGCAATATGGCAATTCTTGTGCGTTTTTTTCATTTTAAAATAGCGTTAATTTTCTCTCGAAAGCCGAAACGTCCACTTCATATTAAATTTTCATTCCTTGTAATTTCAGTACGTTTTACATACGTCTTTTGTAATATATTTTGGCCTTGTTGTTTATTCACCCCTTCCTGTGGACTAGCTGGTAGATGGAAGAATGGTGCCATAACATGATAGGTTATATCCTCATCTTCAGAATCTTCACACCTCACAACTTTCACATCATGTTGAATGTGAAAACATCCTCTCTCTGCTTGTTTATACTCAACCCTTTTGTCCTTACCATTTGCTTTACACTTTCTACTGTCCGCACTCTGGTATCATAAGATTTCGGTCCGGTCGAACAAAAAGACCCGATAACCATTGACCCCATAACTATCCTTGTTCGTCCCTGTGAAATCGCTTAATGGCAGAAGATGATCGCCTTCCCTGGCTATGAAAATTGCACTCTTTGTATCACAAGACGTTCACCGAGGCATGAAAGGAGCCTGTACAATGTCACTCGTGCACGGGCAGTCGTAAAAGTGGATAGAGGGATACTGGTGATGGCGGATTCGATATTGTCTTGTTCTACATCTTCATAAATTGCTATAAATCTATCAGCTCATCATCACTCTATCAGCTAATCATCAATCAAATGCTTGATAACTTCATCATCATTTCGACAGATCTGAATGTTAGGGCCGCGTATCCTTTAGATCAAATTTACCAAGAGGCTGGAAAGTTATAAAAGAGCAGTGATATTATTTCTAATTATTATAAAAAATGCATACATCTACACATATGCAAACATACACGCACATACACACTACACACGCAAAACTAAATTATATTTTGTGAAAAATGTGCATGAGATTTATTTACCTGTTTACACATAATTCAGCTCTGAATCCTTTCCAGGATTTTTATCGATCCTAACCATTCCTCTTTCTGAATCCTCAGCTCTGACCATTTTTTTATATAATGACACTTTTCCTCATCTGATTCCATTCCAAGGGGAAAGCCTGAAGCCTCAACCTTCTCTTGAAGGAATAGTTTTATATAGTTCTCTAAGAATGTGTCATGCCTTTGAAACTCCCAGAATTCGTATAATCTGTTAATGGTGTAACCATTATCCACTTCTAACTTCAATTCTGGCGTTGTATTTTTAGCTCTCTTATTTCGCGCAAGTTTTACCGAATGCAAACCGAAGTTGCTATTAATAGTGGATGGCAGGGCAGGGATGTATAAATCAACAGGGTGGAAAATATCTACTCAAACGATTACAAAATAGTCGTTGTTTATTCCACGCACGGTAGATTTCTTTGACCGATTATCTTCTGGGTCTTGCCAACAAGAAATGGGAATAGTTTCCACCACTAAAGTATAAAGAGAACAGAAATCTCTTAGTGAATTTTTATTCCTTTAACCAGTGGTTAGGAAAAGGTAAAAAGGTTTCATCGTCCACCGTTAAACGACTCTCCTACTCTAAGCACACCATTGATAATATTTCTTGACAATTGATTTATAACATCTCTGTTTCCCACCTCGCTTTCTAGTCTATCTTTATAGTCGCATTCACAAATGGAAACTATTTCAAACTCTGCCTCCATGTTTTGCTCGTTATCCTTTCAGCAGGCAATCATCCCTCTGACATCCATGCCACACAGAATCATGTAAAAGGAATCCGTCGGGGTAAAATAAACGTCCCTGTATCTTTGGGGTTAATTCGCCTTTATTCCGTGCCTGGCGAATTTGAGGTTCCTGGCCAATTCCTCGCCAGATATCCAACGCGAAGCTTTATATGAATACGGCTCTGAATTATTTCAGTCAATTATTGGAATTGTCTTCTCTGGCATAAAACCCTCTTTAAAAACTTTATTACCAAGGGATGCAATGGTTATGCATGACTGCAATGGATCGATGTTGAAATTCTTGATGGAAGATAAATATAACTTCTGGAAGCAATTTCTAAGTATGTTCACGTCCTGGATACAATACTTTATTGCCTCAGATCGAAGGTGGTATTCTGTATCGCTTCAAGTGTCATAAAACTCGTCAAATTTATCTTCTCACTCAGGAAATCCCATTATAAATGAAATAAGTGTCTTTTAATATAATATTCTCTACTAGTTCTATCGAAACATTTCTTCCTTGTATCAGGGGATTATCGGTAAACAAATGTGAGATATAGTTTTGAAGAATCTCCTGATATACAAACTGGTCATCAAACTTGGCATTGTTGTGAGCCAAAATATATATTTTTTACTGTCCTCATCTTCTCTCTCAAAGTAACAAGGCATTCTATAAATTCCTTAACTAGGGAGATGGTGTTTGAACCCTTCAAAACTCTGCTTCTCCCTCGCAATTCTAGTTGTTACCATAGTTTTCATTATTCTCAAGATAGTACATATTACAGATTACCTTCATTACCAAGATGTAAAGAATGGCTATGAAGTAATTTCTCTTTTTCATTGATTCATTTTCATAGTAGAAAGCTGTACATTTTTTACTATCTTCTCTTTTGATACCTTCATCTATCATACATGATCTGATCCACCTTTCTCGCAACACACGTTACATTGTCTCTTTTACCAATCATCTTTTATGTCCAAATTCATTTACAATTACCATTTCATCACATGGTATATTTTCTTCCGTTCACAAGTGTGAATCTCTTTATGATTATCAAAACATGACCAATTAAAGAAATATCAAATACAATCCTAACATTCAATTAAATCTCTTTCCTCTTCCTGGTTGTAATGACCGTAAACACAACTCCAACCTTTCAAATGTGCGATAAGATTATTATGGAAGCTATAGGAGGATATGCAGGATCCATGTACCTTCTTCGGGCTACTCTCATTATTTTGATATGTGACCTGCAACTACCAAAGAGGATAGTTTGCACCATTTTCCAGACCAATATCTAGTATAGTTATCTTCTTTGACTGAATGCGAGGACTATAAAGGAGATGGAATCTTAGTTATAGGCACATTGCATCGAAAGATTAGAGCCGACATTTCATATCCTGCTCAGCCTTGGAGAAAGTGTTAACTGGGGTATCTGCTTCATATTATAATCCACAATGGCAGGCTAAACTCTAGCTTCCTTTACCACAGTAGAGAGCATATATTATATCTATCTTTCGTTTCCACTACCATTATATGGGCAATGATAGCGACCACAAACACACAACCTCGCTCTCTTAAATGACCTCTATAAACCCTAATCCGATCAAAAACGAAGGGAGAGGGGAAGAGGTGAATGTTCTGTCTGATTTCCATACATTCCTACTTCCATATTAAACGTGGAGTATGTCACTGAATTTGAGGCTTGGAACGATTCTTCAATTCTTTCTCAAAGAGAGTTCAAAAGTGATATCTTCGTCAACTGATGAAATCATATAATTATACATTCTAACTTCTCTTTATCATCTTCAAACTCGAGGTTAGTATTTAGGTGATATTCACCGCCGGTTTGTTAACAGAGATTCAAGTTAAATATTGAAACGACATCTTAATAACCTCTCCATGCTGACTCTTTCTATAACAATAGCAACAGGCTACTTATTAACAAGTAGATGACAACGCTACTCATTAACAAGTAGATGACCGCGCTTACTGCTCAAGTAATTATTATTATTTATGAGTGATTCAATATCGTTTGGATGATTTTGTCCTCGTTCGAAGGATTCATCATATACAGATAATCCACGCCTCCAGTTGAAGGAATTAAGAATCCTTTTTCTTGTGCCAAGATACCGATCGTTTACGTTTTGCAGGGGGGCAATTATCTCTTCACTGAATGAGGAGGATCTGGAAAGAGATAGAGGCTTATAGTACAAGAGATAGATGGGGATATAATTACTATAAATAAGACATAGATGAATGACAGACATCTGAAACAGTTCCTGTTCCTGTATCCATGTACTGGTGTCTTTCGTTTGTCCCACATCTTCACTGAATGAGGATCTGGAAAGAGATAGAGGCTTATAGTATAAGACATAGATGGGGATATAATTATTAAAAATAAGACACCTATGAATGACAGACATCTGAAACAGTTCATGTTTCTGTCTTCATGCCCTACGTCTTTCGTTTGTCCCACATCTTGTGGCAAAACGAAGTTTCTCTAACGTGTAATCAGACACCGAGTTGTGGACTTTTAGTAAAAATGTAGATAGAATAATTATGTGTTATCCCGTTTGGTAGAAATAATATGATGAATTAAAAAATGAAGTTATATTCCATGAAAGGATATATGATACTTCTAATCTCCAAGTAGACCATCATACATTACTCGTCCTGACGATTAAATGCATATCTAAAACAGTAAGTGACTTCGCACCATATAAATATTTATTTTTTTCCTAATTCCCCAAAGTTTATTTAAAAAAATACTTATATGAAAGATATTATGCTTAATTCTCACTATCTAATACTGTTTAACCAGAGAAGAGATGCCTACCTACTAAATATATTAGCGGGTCAAATAATACCCGAAGAAAGAGAGAAGTTATAAAGTAGCTATGTTAAGACCACATGTGTAATTTTCACCGCTATTTCCTCTCTTACTATTTGACCTAATACACGATCAACTTTCTATCTTATCTATGTCCAATAGGGGTGTTTTCTATGTAACTTTAGTCTAAGTTGCATCACACAATTTGCCTATCATGTCAATGTATTCCCAGACGAAGCTGAAATCGCGTATTTACCAGAATGAGTCAACAATTGAAGAAATATGCACATCCCATGTGTTCATTTCCAACCCTTTCAACGAAGAGGATAAAATCAATATATGACGATTTCAATCAATGTATAGGTGAAGTATGCCCGAATGTGATAAACTGTAATGTAGCAATCAACTCTCGTTAAATGCACTCGGCTTAAGCAGATTATCCGGGTATTATCTCAACAAAATTCAATTTTAAGAGTAAAAATGAGAGCACTAATTCAACTTTGTGAATCATTACTACCAGAATAATTTTCCATTCTATCACCATTACTCATCAACTTTGTAAAATTTGAAGAAATTACTGCACAGCCTGAATAAAATAATGAACTGAAAGAGGTAAAAAATGTATGCGTGTTTAGAGATAAAATCAAGCTGCAAGATTTTCTCCAATGGTTCTCTGATGAGATAATCTATCATTTCAGGGCTGATAGAAATGTATAACATCCCAAACATATTCGCCCGTTACTACTAAATCTGTTATTTCTCGAAGACTAAATGGGTATAGACAATAAAGTAAGTTTATCTGCGCTTTCCATTTATTTAGGTAAATGAAAATGGACTAAATATAAATGTGTGGAGTTCCACGAATGCAATAAGATGGTGCTCAACTCTCCAGAATCTATCCATATTTTACAATAAAACCAGATTCTCTCCTTTTTAGAGTCTTATTTTTAAAATTGGTTCTACTTTTAGAGTGGAACAAACCCAATTTTCGGAGGAAAAGGGGCTGGTTCTTAGGAGATGAGGATAAATATCTCTCGGGGCCTATTTTCACTATTGAATTTAGGAACATACAACAACAGATAGCGTAACATGAATGAAGGTGATTAATATGTAGCAATTGCTTTAATAACCAATCTTCAAATTGGCAAATTAAGAGTACCACATTGTATATTATAAATAATGAATGAACCAATAAACTGTTCACAGGTTTTCAGTTGTCTCAAATGCATTGTTTACTTCAAGGAGCGCTGCGCACTGGGGTTCTATCAAGCCCGTCTCGCTCAGGCAGGTCTGTCTAGGATGGATGAACCCAAGAAATCAAGATGGCGTCTGCTCCTCTTTTTAAATAAGATGAGGAAAAATGATTGATTTTATATAGAAAAATGAACAGAACTGATGGTTCATAAATACGAATGAACTGGATAAGGAATAATCCTGGAAACGATGGAGAGCAAAATTAAAACGAGTACGAATTGTCTTATTCCCCTTCCCCCGAATAGAGAGAGAGAGAGAGAGAGAGAGAGAGAGAGAGAGAGAGATAGAAAGAAAGAAAAAAAAAGAAAGAAAACGCACACGAAATGTCTTATTAATACCTCATACTCTGAGTACATTAATATTGGTATTTTTATTGTAATAGTATGAGAGCGAGAGAGAGTGATAAAGAAAGAGAGAGTGAGAGAGAGAGAGTGAGAAAGACAGAGTGAGGGAGAGAGAGTGAGAAAGAGAGAAAGAGAGAGAGATACAGACAGACAGAGAGCAAGAAATAAAAGGCACAGAGTCCTTAGTCAGAGCATCACTCTAGTCCAGAGTCATTGGGTATGGTTGGAGGAGGGGGGCAGCAGTCCTGGCCGGGAGCAGTCGTGGGGAGGCAGGGAACCGACTCTGCCTTAAGCATTGGGTAGGGAGGCGGGGGGGGGGGCTGAAGAGATGAAACAGGGTCACCGCAAATGATGCCACAGAGAGGGGGCAAAGGATCAGAGGGTATGCAGTTACTATACCCATTATTGGTCTCCTTCCTCTACCCTACATAGTGTACGCTAGAGACTGTATCTATCCTCCCGTTCACACAGTCCTAACATCCTGGATCCGCCACTGCGTACAAGGCAGTTTAATTAACACCCGGTTCAGTTTATCTTCAGGGATTTAATGTCCTGTGGACGATAATTTAACTCTCAGACGAGACTAAGATAAATTTTAAATAAATCCTTTGTGGGAACTATTTATAAAGTTTTATTGGGGTCTTATTTCTAAAATAATACCTCTACCATAATCAATAGAAGGGGAACCTGAAACTACATAAAAATAAATCATATTAAAATTGTTTGCAGCAACATTAAACTAAACAGTGAATTTTATCGGTCCAAATAGTAATTAGATAACGGTCCATTAAATAGGATATATATATATATATATATATATATATATATATATAGATATATATAATGAGCATGTGTTATTTACGACGTTCTCTATAGAAAGGGCACAATGTTAGTTTTGATGCTGTTATACAAGTTTTTATTGTTTTAACATATAAATATGTGGTTAATTGTAATTTTAATCAAGGTGGTCGCCCTTGGAGGTGAGCACCTGCTCCAGGCGAGACCTGAAGCACGGGCACACGTTGCGAAAGAAGTCCTTCCTCAAGTTGTCCAAGAAGTACTTGACGGAGGACTTCTGTTCGTCGACGTTGCTGCGGCGGACCTTTGAGGCCTTGCTCTAGAAATGCGCCCTCACGCTGTAGTCAAAGAGATTGAGGTCGGGTACTGCGTCGACCAAATCCCTTCCACCAGAAGTTCATGTTGGACCCCAAAACTCTTGCACGGGCTTGGCCGTGTGAGGTGGGACACCTTCCTGCTAAATGACCTAGTCCGCCTTCTTTGTTACCTTTTCTCATCCAGCGCATGACTTTTGTGATCAAGATGCCCCTCTCATCGGGCGCAGTGAGCCTGTAACCGGCTGTGAACCACACCGGTGGCATCTTCTCGCCATTTAAAGCCACGACGCTGAGCACCATCATGGAGGTTAGGTTCTTGGTCGCGGACACGTAGCGGTCCTCGGAGACGTCCTGGTCGAAGCTTACCACACGGTAGCTCTGATTATTGAAGACCAGCTCGCTGCTGTCGCCTTCTCAACAACTTTTCAAGTCGTTAAGAAGGTAACAGCAGCGATCGCGACGTTGTTCTCAGGATCTTGCCCGTCTCTTCCTTGATTGCGCTGGAAACCATGGCCACTACGATGTTGTTCAACTTTACAAGCACTTTTATTTCGAAATTCTGATCACTTTTAAATGCATTTCACACAGCCAAACGTTTGACAACCTTGAGGTCTTACTGAACGAGGTCACTTTTTGAGGCATTACCCGTTCTTGAGCCTCTCCCCGAGTTTGTGGACGGCCACCATCCGCCTGACGTTGAACTTCGGACTTCTTGGTACCCGAGCGCTGTGAACAGAGATCTCGAGTGTTTTGGTTTCCATCTTGAGACACCTGCGCTCATTGGAAAAGACGTTTTAATGACACCTGCAGTAAAAATAAAGTAGAACTATAATTCTGTTTGACAAAACTTTTTCTATCACACGCGTAAGCATCTCAAAAGATTAAAAATCATGTGTAGCAGATCCTTTGAAAAACATCAGTATATATATACATATATAAGTGAAAGAAATCGAGTATTTAGGATAAATTTATTGTGATACCAGGTTTCGACGGAAATATCCGTCATCTTCATTTTCTGGCAAACTAATGAGTACAGAAAGATACTTAACATTTGAACACACAAAATTACAAACTAAACTTTAATCAGAGGTCAGATAAGTGTTATGCTTACTAAGGGACTAGTGGAGATTTATTTATGATTTAATTGGGCTTCGATTTAGAGAGTGAAGAAACCAGAAGTCGATATACGGTAGGCAACCCTTTTTTCTAGCCTGTTTTTACATATGTCTAGTGAAGACCATGCAATAATTTTGATAATGCACAAGATATTTATAAAATTCTTACAATTATATCTATAGACTCCTAACTGAATCTCCTCGGGTTTAAAAGTAAATTTGGTGGCCTTAAATGAAATCACGGCGTGCATTGAATGCTAGGAGACTCACAATGTGACAAAAGAATGTGTAGAAAGCGATCAAGAATGACTCGGCCACGGGTGCGAAATCCAAGATTGCGGTCACGTTCTCCTAGGAAATGCCAAGTGGGTCTTGCGAGAACTTGCCTCGAATCTTTTTAATTCGCTTCCACACATCTGCAAGAGGAGTCTTCCTGTTTAGTGAAAAGATGTATGCTCGCCAAGAAGATCGGTGGATGTAGTTCAAAACATACCGGAACCTGGACATATGTTGACAAAATTCATTGACTGAAATAGTTCGGGCAGCGCTTAGAGCGACTCTAAGCGTATCGCTTCTGTCTGAGGATCGTCTCACACTCAACTACCTACCAAGAAAGCGGATGGTGCGCAAAACGGCCGTTGGGAAGAACTGAACGGCCTCCTCAACAGACCTAAATTCCTGAACTGAGAGAGAGAAATCAATCATTTCCTCAAATGGAGACTACCCTTCCCGCTCCCAACAACACCAAGGCGAGTAGAGAAAATAGTAACTAGCATTAAGTTTATCGACCATCTCCCATACAAAATCAGGCTATGCATCCAAAGATCACAGGGACAAAACGATGCAGGAAAAAAAAGCGATTCCTTGGCATTGAATCGTAAAGTTATCAACATTTAGGACACATAGCTCTAGCTAGTCGATCAGGTGGCAAGAACCTGACCCTATAGGATCGATCGTGTATTCCACACAGAGGAGGTGCCTACTGTTCAAATTTCCGAGCAGGAGAAAAGGAATCAGCAACCCTGCCACATGGCTTGCCATGTGGCCTTTCCTCCATCCACCTGGTAATATTCGGTGTGCGGGGGGCGCTTTGGAGGCGGAAATTGCTCTTTTGGAAGTCCGGTATCTCCGAGTCGCTCGGTCCAGCGTTAGGCGGGGCTGCTGGAGCTGAAGCTCCTTGATGCTTTCCTGTTTTGGTGGCACAACTTTAGTATTACCACAAGACTGTCTCACGACCACTTTCGGGAGTTTGCCTCTGGTGACCCTAACACTCGATGGAGGGGCGGGGCCGTTTCGAGTTACGGAGAACGGTCATCCTAGGCGAGGAAAAAACTTTGCTTTTAGCAGAGGTTATCTCTGAGTCCTTTAAGCCATCAGCCCTACCATGGTAGCGCCCTAAAGAGGGAGGAGAAACTGCAGAAGGACTCCGACTGGGCGTCGATGTGACCGTGTTTATTGGAATAGGGGTGCAAAGACCAGAATAAATATGTTTAACTATTGAGGCATAGTACTGCAAGGTTAAGTCAGGCGTGACAGGAGTGAGTTGTTTGTCTGACAAAAAGAGAGGGTCTGTCTGGAACGTGAACGGCCACGACTTCTTTCTCTAAGAGCTAAGCCCAACATTATTTGTTTAAGCTGGGTGTGGCTCTCCTCAATTCCCCCACTTGACTGTACACGACAAGTCCTTCTCATGTACGATGTTGGAGAAATTCACCTTGATTTCAGGTAGACCCGACTTTGCAAGCCTACATGTACTTATGATTCATGTAGCCGAGGTGTTACCTGCACTGGCGAGCCATTGAGTGTCCGAATCCAAAGAGTAGTAAAGTTGGCCACCTCGCACGAGACCGCCGCATTCACCATAAGACACCCGTCCGAAAAACGGGTGATCTTCGGCTCTCCACTAGTCAATCTATCTAACGCTATCCTCTGAGGCAAGATGTAGCTTTTGGCCAAGAGTAACTTTGGTCTTAGTCTTGTTCTTGGTCTTTTCGCCGGAGAGCACTCCACGGCCGAACGTACCTGTCTTGGCCTGGTCTCTTGCAGAAGAAACAGCGGACCCATCCGTTGATGAAACCCCCATTGGTTAGAAGTAACCCTTAGTAATGTTTGATTTTCTTTTTTTTCCGTTTCGTTTCTTTTTTTAAAAAGGAAGGCGGGGACTGAACCCCCAAATCCCTTCCTATCCTTCCTCCATAGTCTGTACTCCCCATAATAACAATATTTCATATCAGTGCTGCCAACCATAATAAGAATATGTCATATCAGTG
This sequence comes from Ceratothoa steindachneri, assembly GCA_963969495.1. Lineage (NCBI taxonomy): Eukaryota > Metazoa > Arthropoda > Malacostraca > Isopoda > Cymothoidae > Ceratothoa > Ceratothoa steindachneri. The sequence goes on from OZ018333.1 coordinate 43,604,863, forward strand.
CTGCCAACCATAATAACAAAACCTCATATCAGAGCTGCCAACCATAATAACAATACTTCATATCAGTACTGGCAACCATACTAAAACTATATCATATCAGTGGTGCCAACCATAATAACAATATGTCATATCAGTGCTGCCAACCATAATAACAATAAGTCATATCAGTGCTGCCAACTATAATAAAAATACGTCATAACAGTGTTGCCAACCATAATAACAATATCTCATATAAGTGCTGTCAACCATAATAACAATACTTCATTTCATTGCTGCCAACCATAATAACAATACGTCATATCAATGCTGCCAACCACAATAACAATACTTCATATCAGTGCTGCCAACCATAATAACAATACGTCATATAAATGCTGCCATATATAATAACAATATGTCATATCAGTGCTGCCAACCATAATACCAATACTTCATATCAGTGTTGCCAACCATAATAACATTACCTCATATCTGTGCTGGAAACAATAATAACAATACTTCATATCAATGCTGCCAACCATAATAAAAATACATCATATCAGTTCTGCCAACCACAATAACAATACTTCATATTAGTGCTGCCAACCATAAGAACAATACGTCATATCAGTGCTCTCAACCATAATAAGAATACGTCATATCAGTGGAGCCAACGATAATAAAAATGCGCCCTCTTAGTGCTAAAACATAATAACAATACGTCATATCTGTGCTACCAACCATAATAACAATATCTCATATCTGTGCTGAAAACAATTCTTCATATTAATGCTGCCAACCATAATAACAATACATTATAACAGTGCTGCCAACAATAATATCAATATGTCATATCAGTGCTGCCAACCATAATAACAATACGTCATATCAGTGCTGCCAAGCTTAATAAGAATACGTCATTTCAGTGTTGCCAACGATAATAACATTGCGCCATATCAGTGCTGCCAACATAATAGCAATAGGTCATATCAGTGCTGCCAACCATAATAACAATACCTGATATATGTGCTGAAAACAATAATTCATATCAATGCTGCCAACCATAATAACAATACATCATACTAGTGCTGACAGCCATAATAACAATATGTCATATCAGTGCTACCAATCATAATAACAATAAGTCATATCAGTGCCTCCAACCATAATATCAAGATGTCATATCAGTGCTGCCAAACAAAATAACAAAAATTCACATCAGTTCTGCGAACCATAATAAAAATACGTCATATCAGTGTTGCCACCATAATAACAATACGTCATATCAGGGCTGCCAAACATAATAACAATACCTCATATCTGTGCTGAAAACAATAATAACAATACTTCATATCAATGCTGCCAACCATAATAACAATACATCATATCAGTGCTGATGACCATAATAACAATATGTCATATTAGTGCTGACAACCATAATAATAATACGTCATATCAGTGCGTCCAACCATAATAACATTAAGTCATATCAGTGCTGAAAAGCATAATAAGAATAGGCCATATCAGTGTTGCCAACGATAATAACAATGCGCCATATCAGTGCTGCCAACATAATAACAATACCTCATATCAGTGCTGCCAAACATAATAACATTTCGTCATATCATTGCTGCCAAGCAAAATAGAAATACTTCATATCAGTTCTGCCAACCATAATAACAATATGTCACATCAGTGCTGCCAAACAAAATAAGAATACTTCATATCAGTACTGCGAACCATAGTAAAAATACGTCATATCATTGTTGCCAACCATAATAATAATACGTCATATCGGTGCTGCCAAACATAATAAATATATATCATATCAGTACTGACAACCATAATAACAATACCTCATATCAGTGTTGCCAACCATAATAAAAATCCGCCATATCAGTGCTGCCAACCATAATAACAATACGTCATATCAGTTCTGCCAACCACAATAACAATACTTCATATCAGGGCTGCCAACCATAAGAACAATACTTCATATAAGTGGTTTCAACCATAATAACATTAATTCATATCAGTTCTGATAACCATAATAACGATACTTCATATCAGTTCTGCCAAATATAATAAAAATATGCGATTTCAGGGCTGCAAACCATAATTACAATACCTCATATCAGTTCTGCCAACCATAATAACAATACGTCATATCAATGCTGCCAACCATAATAACAATACTTCATATCATTGCTGCCAACCATAATAACAATATGCCATGTCAGTGCTGCAAACCCTAATAACAATACGTCATATCAGTGCTGCCACACATAATAACAATACTTCATATCAGTGTTACCAACAAAAATAACAATACTTCATATCAGTTCTGCCAACCACAATAACAATCCTTCATATCAGTGCTACCAACCATAATAACAATACGCCATATCAATGCTGCCAACCTTAATAACAATACGTCATTTCAGGCTGACAACCATAATAATAATACGCCATATTGTTGCTGTCCACATATTATCGATACGGCATCTTGGAGGGAAAATCGGTCTATTGAGTCTTCATCCCGCAAATGCTGTTTCTTGCCTTATTTATATCAATATTTTCTGAGGGAGTTTCTTTCTCTTTTTGCCTTTCTTTAGATTTAGGAAAACATAAATTTCCATTTTTAGTTGTACAAATACATTCTTGTTCATGTAGTTTTTTAATACCCAATCTTTAAAGTTCTTTTTAAGTTTTCTATTGTAGTTTTGTCATTTTATTTTACTACTATTTTCTCCCAATTTATTCACGCTTCTTTTAACTGTTTTGCATCTCTCTTATTCAATACGCTAAAAACGTAAAATTCGGCCATTTAAGAACGCTACAAATGTAAAAATTTCCTCTTTAGAATTCTAAATAGTAAAAAAATGTAAATATCGATGTCTTAATAACGCTAATACCCCCGAGCCTTAAGACCATTTTCAAATCCAATTTTTATTATACCCAGAAGTGAAAAAGTGAAGTGTTATAATATGGGTCTCATTATTCTCCACCCTCCCAAATACATCTCTATTTTAGCTTTTTTGTGCCTATTAACAGATCATAACACATATTAATCATATCATCAATCGAGCTTACACCTGCCTGTTCACCACCTGGGGAAAATACAATGAATCCCTTTACCTGCACATGAAGACATCATTAATGCTTAATTTTATTATGCCCAATCATACTGCCATTGATTCGTCTTCATGTTTCTTTGAATTTATTGTATTAAAAATAAACGCAAGTATTCTCTTAATTATGTGGTCTCTATGGTTACGGATATTCGGTTGATTTATCTAGCGCTATGCGTAGGCTATGTGATCTCTATGGCAATAGAAATTAGATTGATTTTTTAACGCTATGTGGTCTCTATGACAATAGAAATTCGGTTGATATATTTAACGAGCGACTCTTGACTCGCCGCCATTTAACGACTCTACGATTCATAGCCACCAACCTCTCTCAGAAAGCCGTCCCTGGAGGTCGGGACCAGGGAAAGGTAGATCTTCGAGAGCCGTCGACCAGATTGCGCTTGCCATCCCCTACTCTCTCTCTCTCTCTCTCTCTCTCTCTCTCTCTCTCTCTCTCTCTCTCTCTCTCTCTCCTTCCTCTCTCGCCTACCGGGGCTAGCAGTAATTATCACTCACGATTGTACAGAACGAAACATTAGTATCATAAAGTGTTTAGATATCCAAAGGCACTGCTACGTCAATCGAGACAGGTAAAAGATTCCAAAAACTTAAACGTTTTGACGCCAAAAGTTTAAACATAATCTTTATTTCACTTAGACGGACACAAAAATAGATATACCCGCTTAATCTATTATACAGTTCTTTTTTGGAATCTTCTTGATATGAAAACAAAGTTTTCCAATAGAGTTTCCTTCAAAAACACAAATCTTATTAGCCAGAAGATTGGCGAATAAAGATTGAAACAAATTCATGTTCTGATAAAGTGGAAGGTTTCTGTGAAAACTCAGCAATTTTCATTACTAAAATAACCAAATACTTCCAAAACTCTCCTCTTATAAGGTCAGTTGGGAAGCGAAAGGACTTATTAAAGTTCTGTTTTGAAGTTTTAAGTTATTGCAAAGCAAAAGAATGAAAAGCGAAGGAAGAAAAAAAAATTGATTTAAGCCAACTTTAAATTTAAATTAGTCAAAATCGTTACTATTCCAATATCATTGCACCATGAGCCTCTTAATTAAGCCTTTCCCATAATACCTGATTCACTAGTGTGTTAGTTGTAAAAAAATCATGTCGATTTATTATGCCCCCTAAACTCAATATGCAAAATCTATATTAGTACATTTGGCACAGCATTCGTGTTATTTTATTCCCACCAGAGCAAAGATCACAGCGAAACCCTCACGTTGACATTCTATGAAAACTTGCGACAATCAGAATAAACCCCTATTAAAATATAACTAAATCGTAACAAAGATATAGGCCATTATTTATGATCACCACAAAATAAACATCTAAATTCTAGGCCATTAAATACAACTCAGAGGTTAATTCCAGAACTTGTCCTGAATGATCGAATTTCTTACCTTGGTCGATAAATTCTCTAGACTACGACGATGCGTTGGATTGCCCGATTATGGGTAATTTGTACCAAGAAATGGCAAATCTAGATGAGAATGCTAGAAATGAAACTTAATTGATGTAAGGAGTCTGAAATTTTCCATTGGATTCCTTTCAGTGTAATCTTGTTTCTGGTCTTCCGTACGGCACCCAATGATACTTATTTGTGTTATCTATACGAACAGGAAATTAGGACAAGGCTCTTAAGCCTAAGCACTATAAGTGCTTAGCATCAATGTACGGTACAGTGGATCAAAAGTCAACTTGAATAAGTCATATTTGGGCGGCGAGACTGCAAATACAAGAGAATTTGTCCCCTGGAAAGTTCCCAGTAAATACAATGTAACATCACCCTAATGAAATATCGTTTCTTAATAATTAATCATCTCATTTACAACCCTTCACTGTCTATGAAAATATTTTCCTTCCTCTGGTTTATACCTCGTAATATCTCGATATAATTAATTAAATGTGTTGCATAATACCATTATACATACATATCTATCTTTGCTACAAACGATGCTGTTTTATTATTGCTTTGATATCGCAATTCAAATTCGTTTATATTTACGGCGCGCGAAATCTCACGCTTGAATTATATTTCTATAAAAACATTTGTTGACAGAAGAAATACTCGTCGTCAGGAGTGATAAGTTTTGGGGCATGTAAGTAAGAGAGTAAACGGGAAGAAAATCTCAATGACAAATTAAAATAATGCAAAGTGTCGTAGGTTAGCCGAGCTTATATATATATATATATATATATATATATATATATATATATATATATATATATATATATATATATATATATATATATATTTATTTGTTTGTTTTATTGATTTTTAATAAACCAAATAAACTTTGACATGAGGCGTAGGTTCGTGCCTCGGTGATCGCTTGATGATAGTCCTCTAAGAGTGCTAATCTTTATTTTTATTCTAGAGAATGAATAAAAGGGGTTTCTTTCTTGACTTTATCAATTATTGCCACTTTAACTCATTCGAGGATAATTAAAACAGTGCTTGTACTAAAGAAATAGACTTACTGAACATAAACCATCTCACTAAATAACATAAAACAAATACAAATCTAATACACTTAAACAAAGAGAAAATGGGATTACTGGGTGAACTCTCGAAGCTCAATTCGAGATAAAATTTTACGGGGGAAACAATTTTTAAATTAATATCTTTGTCCTTGACCAGACATTCAATAAATTAATTATTATGCACGGGGACATAAACAACAGGATTATTCTTTACTCACATAAGGTAATAGAGATTAAATACTCGCGACCCGTTAGACTAGCTTCGGAGATTTTGATCCGGTGGGTCGTTGCTCGAGTTGTTTGTTGTTTGCTTCCTAGATGGCGTTCGTCGACTTGCCTGTCGATTTGACGGGTGACGTCACGATGGATCTTGTGTGGAGGCGACTTCAAGCGAAAGCTTAGTACTTCTACTTTTCTTCCCGACGAGATGAAATCGTTGTCTTCTTTTTTTTCTATCTTGTTGGGGTTTGTCCAACTCACATAGAATAAGATTTGGAGTCCTCAAACTGGCTAGCTTAATACTCAATATCTTGGGAGCTCGAACGGCGTCGAGCTTCCTTGGTATAATCTGGTTTTGTACAAGGACTGCAAGTTCTCCTTAACTTGCAGAAAACTTTCTACCGGTGATTTTTCTGTTTCCTTCTCGCACTCGAAAAATCTCTTAACCGGTGACTTACTTGTTCCTTCCGTTAGAACGAACAAAAAGCCCCGTTTTCTCGGGTCAACCTGTTATATACACGAATTACTCCCGCGTGGTGTAATGGGGAGGTGGCGGGGGAGGGGACTCGCAAGGTGAGACCTCAGGTTAGTTCCCACGCTTGGCGTCTTGTAGCTCGGAGAGAGGGTAATACGAGATCGGCAGTTGGCACTTTTGAATGGAGTGTTTATAAGTACACCCTCGAAGGGCCTGCCTTTTGAACTGAGGTCAGGAATCTGTCTCGTAACATTTACCCTTTTGCCCGTTCTCCTATGTTACCGGAGAACATCGGAGGGGCAAAGCTAAACCCCGATATCTTTAGTTATTATTTCCTTGAGCCTCGATATATATATATATATATACTAAACTCTTATTATACCTCTACACAAAGAATAGAAATACTAAAAAAAGGTAAAAAACGGAAAGGACACAATAACACAGTCTGAATTAGAAACAGAGACCCAGGCTAAAACCCATGGTGGATTAAAGGAAGAAAATCTAACAACGACAGAGGAAAGCAAGTACACAATATCCCGAGGGAAACACATGGGTACAAAATACAACAGGAACATAACTAACCTTAAAACCTTGATGGCCCCGGGAAAAAAGGTTAAATTATTCACATAGTCTACATATATGGGCCGTTGTTCGCCCTCGATTATTATCCTTGAGGTGTTTCCAAAACTCTGCTCCTTCCGCATTCTCTGCTGTCCAAAAGGTCAGTAGAATTCCTTATTTATTGAATTTTCAATTTTCATACCTGCAAAAAGGCAAGATCTAAGTGTTCATCACTCTATCACGCGTCGGTGCTTACCTAAATTGAACTATTAGTAAACACGGGATGTATTTTATATAAAGGATTGCATACTGATTTCTCCCCAAAATAATATTCATTGAACATAACTAAACATAATTAATCTTTAGTAGTAAAAAATCCAAATTCGCACTGCCTAGCCAACGCATAGATTACGCATAGCTTTAAATGAATCAACCGAATTTCTGTAACCATGAAGACTATAGAGCCTACGACTAAAATGTAAATAAATGAACCTAATTTCGGTTGTCATAGAGACATGAAAAATACAAGAATATCTGCCTTTATTCAAGGGACAAACTTTGATTACAATCTTCCACAATCGAGAATCTATGGCTGTATGTACGGAAGGAAAATTACCCAAAACGTGTTCCAGTGCGTGTTGTAAAAGGTGACAGGCCCGAACATTGGTGTGGTAGCGCGCTTCACCACTTTGTTTCAAAAGTGGTTTACGATGATGAAAAGAGGCGATTTTTTATTACAATTTAACATAAATCATGGCAAGTTGAAATCAATTCTCTAAATATGGCGACTGGCATTATGGAACTTACACACATTTTTACACACCCTAACTTCATTTTCTTTCTGGGAGAGATGCCCGTTGGCTTTATTTGTTTTGAAAAAGTGATCTAGTCAAGTTGGGGGTTAAATTTATGGAGTTGATTAGACGAGTAAATAAAGTTGGTTGCTCGAATGGTTGAGTGGCGTTTATGATTCAACGATTTCGAGCATCGACGCTCTCCGATTTGGGATCCATTTTACCGTCGTTTGCAGAAGTAAAAGTTCTACCACACAATTCCAAGCTGATAAAAGAGCGTAAGATCCATTCGAGATCAGTTCCGGTAGGGACAAGAAGTAGTGGAAGGAAGAGGCGCATATAAATTATATATATATATATATATATATATATATATATATATATATATATATATATATATATATATATATATATATATATATATATCAGTTATACACAACGTTACCTTTCTAATACTTTGTTATGTCAAAGTAAATAATTTTCTTAAAAATCTTGAATGAAATTCTTTGCAACGATCTGCGAAAGTAAATTATTCCACTAGTCGAATGTAGGGACAAGGTTTGTAGTCTCGTGCTACCATCTGTATGTACCTTGTATTTGATGGTGTATTAAACAATGTCTACTGACCTAGGTCGCGTGCTCACAATTCTTCTGACGTATGAGCATATTACCTCACGAATTTCAAAACTTTCAACAAGTGGGTCTTTTCAAGGACTAACCTTGAAATGCCAAAGTTTGCCATTTATAGAATTAGAAAGAGAATGTGAAACAACATAAGGGTTTCAAATTTCGTTAGAATCGGCCCAATAGTTACGATGTTATTGCCACAAAAATCGTTTAAAAGTAAAATAGTTATTAGTCGACCGACCAACCTCCGTCCGACATAGTAACTTATAGAGTCGCCTCTATGCGACTATAAATGTGGTTAAAGCGCCCCACCCCCCTACGCCTCTTCTAAATGCTCGACTTAGACTTGTAACGGATCCGCTCTTGAGAAGATGGGGCCGAGGGCTTTAGAACAGCCTCAAAATACTACTTGAAGATTTCTGGCCTCTTTTTCAACCAGGCTGACGTCAGTCCACGCACAATTAAGGATCACTCGAACTTATTGACTCTAAAAACATAATAAACAATAATTATACTTTGATTTTCTTTAGATTTCGATTCTTCTTTGTCAGGATTGTAAAGGAACATAAAGGTTAGTTTATTTTGGTATTTATAATAGTATCTGTCGTTAGGAGATGCATCTCCAACGAACAATTCAACATATTGCTCCCCATCTGAAATCACTTTAACATTACTCCCCACTGGACTAACCTGGGAAGCAATAAATCAACGTAATCCAAAGTCACTTATCCTAAGGCAGCTTATACGGGGCGTACACCCATTGAGAAGCTCTTTCCTGGAATACAAGTCGGTCACGTAACAAATAAAACTGACCACAAGTCACTAAACGTTAGACGAAATGAGCCGAAGTCATTGACTTCTTGGACAGTTCGCTCGTTGGATTTTACTATCCACATGGTCGACTAGGTAGAATGGTCGAACCCCGTTGTTTTAGCTATTATTTCCGTAGTCACTCTTGCTCACCCGCCCAATATCATAAGGAAAGACAACTTATTATGAATTTTATAATATAAATAAAACAATTGTTCAATTCCTCTTTTCTTATTCTTCAAAGACACCATTGCGAGAAGAGGCGACCATTTCAACTAGAAAGATATTTTTGGTGGAATATGTTATGATCAAATTACAAAAGAACAGCTCCAAGAGTGAAATTTGTAAAATTTTAGCCGAACAAAATTTTGACACGACGTTTTGGTCGAGTTAGTTTAGTAGACCAAGACTATTCGCAGTCTAATTTATCTTCATACTAGTCAACTAAGAGTGTTGAGGAGGCAGTAAATGAATGTCGACAGCCTTTTATCTGCTTTCATAAAATATTGGACTCTTCGGTTAATGCAAAAGTAAAATTATAATAGTCAACGATAAACGATCAACGATCGTAAAAGATAGAAGTTGTGTTGTTAGAGTGTAAGGAAGAGAGAGAAAAAGTGGTATTTTAGTAAGAGAGTACGTGTGCCAGGTTGTCTGGCTACCTCAGTAGTTACTCCTTTGTTCTAATTTGTTTGAATGTCGTTTGGATATTCATCATTCAACCTTTATCATTAATAATGAGATCTCTTATAGATGATGCTAGACTTGATTCTTTACTGTCTTCTAATCTTCATGTCTCGTCCGGTTGTTATTCGTAAATACATAGTATAAATTTACTGGAGATCGTTACTTATATATTTATTTCTTCTTATAACTTACTTTTTAAAATTAGTTTGTCCACTTTAGATCTTTTCTTTATTTGTTTATTTATTTAGTTTTCTAAAAGTTTGTCCACTTCGGAGCTTTTGTTCTTATCTTGTTTTAAGGTTTGGTTTTTAAATGCCGTTTAATCGTTGGGTAAATTTGTCAATAAATCGGGTGACTCTTGTAAGGTAGGCGGGTGACTGCTCTCGAATGTTCGTTTAAATCTAAAGTTAGGTGGTTCTCATTTGGTAGTCTACATAATTGAGTTAATCACTTCTTCAGGCATGATTTGGTAAATCTTCTGTCATATATTTTGTGCTCGTCTATTTAGGGTAACATTGATGGGTTCAATATCTGTCGTTTCATGTAGGACATCTGAGGATCTGTGGTCCCACGGGGTTAGTGAAGAATCGTATAGCTCTATTCTGAACAACTTGCGCTTTCTTTATGGCCGGTTTTCTAAGAGCATGGAGGGGGATGGCGAGGTACATGAGGATAGGCCTTACTAACAACATGTAAATTTTCCTCTTGTTGTCTGGTAAGAGTTGTTTAAAGCGATACAAAGCCCGTAGCGCCCTTGTGGCAGCGTCGATCTTTTCTTTGTAGTGGGCATTGTATACGTCTGAGGTTAATTTCCAGCCTAGTACCCGGCCTTCTCTGCAGTAAGCATAAATTTCTTCATGCACCAGCACGTCCGCTGTCTTCCGACGTCCCATAGGTAACATCTTAAACTTATGCACATTGGTCTTAACTTTGTTCATTGTTTCGAAGTTGTTGATGATTCAGATTTCCCGGCTTAACCTGTTTGCAACGTCAGCAAGGGTTTATAGATCCTGGACGTACTGAGCTAGGTCTTGGTCGGGGTAATGCAGGTAGCAGTATACACCCTATATAATGTAGCGCTCAGATAACTCCCCTGTGGCACGTCTGCGTCCAAGTTGAATGATTGCCCTTCGATGCTGTTTACTCTTACGACTGTCTATCGATATTCCAGGTAGTCGTAAAGTATTTTTGTTACGTTTTCCTCCATAGCCAGTCGCAGTACGATGTCAACATTGCAATTTTTGGCCTTCCCAATACCTATCCTTTCGGTGGTCAATGCCAGAGCCGTTTCTGTACTAAGTTTTTTCCTGAAGCCGTACTGTTGGTATTATATAGATTGTAAGTTTCTAGGAAGGCTCTGAGTCTAGTATTGAGAAACTTTTCCAATAATTTACGCATGAATTCTATCACAGAGATAGTCTCTAGCTGCAAACTATTTCTTCGGCTTATCAGACTTAAGTATGAATATCCTACGGGTTCTTTTAAATTGGTCCCGGAAAATAGCCGACATTGAGGCAGGCATTAAATACCCTAAGTAGAGCTTCGTTGATATTATGAGAAGCATTTACCAAATGCATTTTAGGGACGACAGATAGCCCTGGCGCATTTTGTTTAAAACTCTTCAGGGCTGCTTCGTATTCTTCATGAGAGAATGGTCTTCCTTCTTTTGCCCGAGATGTGTGCCTCATTATCTATGTCCTTGGGCGCAGTCGCTTCTCCTGGTAGTTCACTCGTTTCCATTTGAGGATCCTCATTTTTGGCGTGAACTTGTTTGCGGGGGCATGGGTCGCAAGAAGCCGAGTGAGACATCGGCACCGTTTGCTTCATGCTTTTCATTTGGGCCTGGAATAGGTCCACTAACGGTGGATGATCAATAATCCACATCGATTTGAGACCATTGTAGACCAGCATCTTATTAAGCTTTGTGGTATAACTTCCAGGTTTCGTGATGTTTGTGAAATGGGATTGTAAAATGCACATTATAAGATCTGCTCTCATATTTTGCTCGATTTGCAGCATGGTCTTCTCCTGATCGGTTCTTTTCGTCACTTGTGCATACTTAGTGGTAGCCCTTCTCTCTTCGATCATCGCCTTCTTTTTGTCCGTTATCAACGCTTTTTTTTTAATTGGGCAAGTCATCGGCCATGTGCGGTGGGAATTGCCACAGTTTAGACATTACTTGTTTGGATTCGGCCAATCTCTCCAGGTGTGGTCGGATTTCATGAATTCTTAACATACATTTCCTTTAAGTTGGCAGTCTTTTGTGGCGTGCTTCTCCATGGCATAGCAGAGGAAACAAATCTTAAAGGATACGAACGCTTCTTGTTCGATGCAGCTGGGGGGGACTTTTGAGTTGAACATAACCAACCCGTTTTCGGCTGCCTTTGCTGAAATCTCAGTCGTCTGGAAGGTCACTTTGAACACGTGTGCGTATTCTTTCCCTTCACGATTTTTAAATTTGCATGTCTCATTGACCTTTGCTCAAGTCTGTTTGTCCTCAATTTCCTTTTTTTTCTCCAGCAGAGTGGGTACTAACGTAGGGATCGATGGCCGACATATAATTGATATTTTGGCCGATACGTTAGAAGGAACCATTGGTGTAAGGCCTATCTCATCTAGGATTTCACCCGACCTTTGGCTGAGCAAATTTTTCAGGTCTGGATTCGAGTCACAAAAAGCCATGTTCCCTTATGCCTGATCCTTAATCCTGCAAAGCGCGATTCCTATCTTTGAGTAAACTGCCACTTTTTTGTGCGTAGGTTTCTGACATCGCTCCTTGACTCGGAGCGGGACACGATTCTCGCCGTTGGGGTCTTCCATGACGGCCCCAACTGCGGGGAATCTTCTTATTGTGGTGGCGTATACCTGAAAATTCTCTGGTTCACCTTTTCTGCCCTACCTGAATAAAATGTCTAGGGTCCTCCTACCTGCTCTGAACACTCAGCCCCAGAGTGGGGCCCACTTCTTCGCTCCCTCTGCGAGGCTTCCTTCCTGGGTTCGGACACGTCAGAGACAGGTGGCTTCTACAGACCTTAAGTGGCACAAAGGTTATCAGAACCAGAGTTGTGCTGCTGTGATGGGAACAGGCAAATACGCAGGGGAGATTTCCGAAGCTTCTGAATTCACTCGTAGGCGCTCTCTCTCTCTCTCTCTTTCTCTCACTCACTCTCTCTTTCTCTTTCTCTCTTGCGCGCAGAATGCCGTGTGAAAGACAAGACGATTTCAACTGGATCCAAAGGCGGCTATCTTCAAATTCCGTAAATATTCTTTACTAAATAAGCTGATTGGAGAATTTCTAAGATGGATGGAGTAGGACATTTGTGAGTGCAAGTAGTCTTCTAAGTGAGCAATAAATTATATTATTAACGAATTCTTTCTATTTCGATGATTTGCTTTAGCGCTGTGAAATTCTTTGAAACATTTTTAGTCGCGTGCGATGCTATACATATGTCAGTCAGTCGGTCCCCGTTTTGCTTTTGGGGGGGTTTGGTAATAACATTTTAATGTTTAGGCGGATTCTAACAAAATTTGAGACCCTTCGGTTGTTTTACATTCTCTTTCGAATAATATAATTGCCAAGGGCCTTCCAAAGTTGGTACGGGAACTATTAAAAGTTTTGAATGTCTTAAGGTCATAAATCAGCATAAGTGTGAGCATGAGAGTTTTGGTCAGCAGACCTTGTTTGTAGCAAGGATGGCTATCTAAACAGAGTTTCTACATCTTTACCTTACACTAATTTTTCTAGGAGATGATATCATTATTGTCATGCTGACCTTTTTTCCCTTTAAAATCATTACTTCTCTTCCTCGTGAATTCAATCTGACAAAGCTAAAAGTCTCCAGATTTGAATTTTTCTATTGAATTATGTTATGGAAATTAAAAAAGATTCACACATTTATTTTTGCCCCTAAAATATTATGAAATAGATAATAATTAAACATCATCTTCTATCTAACAGATATTTATTATCATTTTATCCTTTTAATCGAACAGAAGAGCTCTAAGGACTGAGAGACACCTCCTTCAGGAACAGGACCAGAGCGTGAATTTAGATTCAGCGAAGGATTGCAGTTTTTTTTTGTTTGTTTTTTTCAATTTCTGAATTTGTAATAAACCTGCAATAAAATAAATATTGGAATAATTATTCCTATCACATAAATTTTAAAAACTAATTAAAAAATAAAAATATATGTCTCAAAATTTTGCCCATGACTATCTCAATTTATATATATATAAATATATATATATATATATATATATATATATATATATATATATATATATATATATATATATATATATATCTCGAAACTTACACTACTATTGAGATTTGCAGGAAAATATCACGTCACTGTCAGGAAATAAATATGCAGCAATCTAACCTTTATATGCGATATAAAAGATTCACGCAAAATTGTCTGCTTAGTCATCCAAAGTTTATAGGCGTTATAAATTTATAAATGGCTCGCATGAAATTGACATTATAACTTTCCGAAAATTTATGAGTTAAAAACATCATAAAAAATCCAAATTATCAAAGTCGTAAATGAGTTCACAGATTAGAGCATTTGTTAACCCCACCTACCGACCAAGGTTTTTTTTTAAGGGCGGAGGAGAAACGGCTTGCAGGTTCTCCTCCCCTCTGTCCACTACTCACAATCGGGGGGAGGGGGTCAGAAAAGGAGGAGGAGGCATGTGGTCGACTTGCTCCTGGAGAAACTTCCCACACTTCTGATCCTCAGCTCAAGTGAACCGACGGGGAAGTGTTTAAATTCGGTTCTCATTCTTTATCGATTATTTCTGTAGGATCTGTTTGTTGTTCTTTTGTCGTTTTCGGTATTCTATCTCTTTTCTTTTATGTTCCTTTTGCTACCCTTTCTGAATTTGTCATGTATATATGGGCTCCTCTTCTTTCCTGAAGCTGAGTGCGTTGATCTTTGAGGATAAGGATAACTTCTGCAAAAATCTGTAGGAAATTCTTGATTTTCGCCCATATATCAATTGCACTTCTTCTGAAGACCTTAGTAGTTGTTGATAAATTGGCCTCTACGTATAGGTCACTCATTCTTCTCATTTCCCTCTTCCTGGTATTCATTATCAATGTTAAGGCATTATTCCCTAGTTTCTGCATAACTTTATTCCTTGATTGAGACATCATATGTAGTGGTATTGGCGGGTATGCTCATGTTGGTCTCTTCTCTTGTTCTTTATAGAGATTCCTCGAGATGAATATAGTAATCGTAAGTTTGGGTTTTTTTATTGAATT